>OX401414.1:20832578-20898402 GCA_947846245.1 Cerastoderma edule | reverse complement strand
TACACAGTTACAGCTTGGTTCATCCGAGTTACGTTGTACCCCGGTGTTATGCACGTGCGAAATGCCCTGATGTCCGAAAGCGGATATATAGACCGGGGCGTTTTGATACAGTCCGGTAAATTTCTGTACCGGGTGGACCATTCCGGTCACTCGCATTGTTTTGATACTATTCTACTTTCGGTTAGGATGTCTTGACAGAAGAATTATCGCTAATGTCGATTTTCGTTCCAAATGTAAGTTCCAAGCCAACTGATTTTGTAAGTTTTACGTTTTTTTTACAAACTTTTTCTGTAACTCTAAGAAGACATCAAGTGAAAATGATGGAATAAAGCGGTTAATTTTATCAACAGAACAAGTAGTAACCTGCGGCGATTATCTTTTAAACATATTGGATCTACATTCCTTCTAGATGTTTAAACTGTTAAACATGGCATGCCTCATTGGTTGTGATTTTCGTCGAACTCTCTGAATATATGAATATTGGAAATAAAGAGAAATATATTTTGATTGAGGTATCGAAATCATAAGCTTAGATGTGCTATTATTTATGGTAAACGTAAGTTCGGATAGTCATTTTTCGGATGAATATTCCACCCAACACGGTACTTTCTTAAGTAGGCCTGTCGCATGCGACTCAAGGGCCATTCGTCTCCATCTTCACATTATAACAGAACCCATCGTTTTGCAAAGGTGTGAACAACTAATTATACAGAATACAGTAGTCAAACTCATTTGACGCGATCGGAAAATAATGAGAATTTTTTGTATCAGGCAATATCTTCCGTAACATCAAACTTTCAAACGATTTATTTAATGGAGGACAAACACGACAAAAATTTTGTCGCAACATTTGAAGACCGATATTGCCAATGTTATTGAAAATTATCAAATTCATTTACCCACAGTTGTGAATCAATCCTTTTATGATCAATCCATTCACTTAATATGTTTGTATTCCAAATTTGCAGATGGCATTTCAAGATGTTACGAGATTGGATTATAATCTGCTGATAGGGCAGAAAACATTGAAACAAGCAATTTCTCCTTTTTCCACAATGTTTTTCAGAGTCATCTACAACAAAGTGGTTAAATGTCGTAACTGTTTGGTAATGGGTTAAAGCCGTCAGCAGATTATTATCAAATTTCGTAACATTTTGAAATGTTGTCTGCAAACTCTTTCAATTTTGGGCAGTCGAAAGTTTCGCTTTTTTTAAAGCGTTAAGACAACACATTGACTTTTTTAAAGAGAAATTCTACATAAGTTGATAAGTTTTCATGTTACATTGCATGAAATGATATTTCTTATTTCCAGGCAAATGTGTGTTCAACCTCTATAGTCATGAACATGAAATGAGATCGTCAGTTAACACATAATAAAGAAATGTCAACCAAACTGTTAGAAAAGCCTGATATTACCATCTGTGAATGGACAGCTGCACTGTATCAAGAGAAGAAGCGTAAATGGGTGTACGGGTGTTTATCTGTAAAAGCTTCGGAAGTGGCTTTCATTGATACCAGTACTGAGGATGGAAGGAAGAAACTGATATCCATTCAATATAATGATTTCATAGATGTTCGGAAATCAACCACAGGACTTGTGTTTGGGGCTGTGTTTATCGTGAAGAAAAACAATGAGAAGGTGTGGTTCTCTTCCCTCCCTGATAGAGAAGGTGTGTATGGAGCTCTTAAGCATTTCTGGAGACAGGGTCTCATCACGAACGAGGCTGGGAAACGAAATATTACCCCTGGAGGCAGAACACAGATGGGTCAGAAACTTCTTGGTATAGTCACAGACTCTGAGAGGACACTCAATAGAGCTGCTGTACAACTTGTTGAACAAGGTCATCAAATCGACAATGCCATATCTACCATGGCTGACCTTCACAATGACCTTGACATTGTGGAAAATCTTGTGGATGACCTTCAGAGCTGGGTGGGAAGATGGAGAATGCCTGAGGAGTACAACACTATTGACCCAGTTTTTGTGAACAAATCACAGATCCCTGAGGTGTTTGAGTATGAGGTATTGTTTTCTAAGCTGGTGACTGGCGGAACTAGCATGAGAACACTCGGGGATTTGAGAATTTCAAAGGGAGGATTGACTCTGTTGACAAATAAAAAGAAGACTGAGCATCACTATAACTGGGGTGATGTCTCCCAGCTTCGGGTGGTTACACCATGGGAAATGGTCATCATTCAGAATAAGATCGGGCAACCAGACTTGAAATACAGTCTGATAAGTGCCAATATGGTGGCCATTTTGAAATTGTTGGAGAAGTGTGCTAGGTATAAACTGAAGTATGACACACCGCCAGATAGAGTTGTTTGTATCAAGGCTGGTCCTGGGGACACTGTAGGTCACAAGGCTGCAAATACAGAAGGTAATGCACAAGTAACCCTTTACCAAACACCAAATTTTTGACTGTCCCAAATTGAAAGAGTTTGCAGACGGCATTTCAAGATGTGATGAAATTGAAAAATGATCTTCTGACAGGCCATAACACATTGTGAGAAAAGGATAAATTGCTCATTGAGAGTAATTTCTCCTTTTCCCACAATGTTTTACAGAGTTGTCTGCAACAAAATGGTCAAATGTCGTAATTGTTTGAAAATGGATTGGAAGCTTCAATACAAGACCACAATATGAGTCCTCTAATTGTTTTACTAGATTTTCTATTTAAGAAATAAAGAAAAAATAACTACTACTCCATCGCCAATGTTAGCATCACACTTTTGTTAAGATTTTGTGTGCGGCTAACTGGTTGATATCTCAGTAACTTCTAAGTCTTTTTCCATTGAGTGGCAACAATGTTGCATTTGAAATATATGAATTATAGGACTTCAAGTAAATCATTTATTGATTGACATACTTTATCTTTTCAAACTACATCATTTTAATCTCTAAAGAATAAGGTTAATCAAGGTAAGAGGCCAGTTCCCTATAACTTTTTTCTATAGAACCTATATTGTTGGTATTAATTAGAATTGTCTAAATGGGGCTTTTATTTAGAGGATCCAGGGTCTTCCTTGATCAAGTGGTTTAACCCATTACCAAGCAAGAAAGGCATTTGACCAGTTTGTTGCAGACAGCTTGAGAAAACATTGTGGGAAAAGGAGAAAACTGCCCTATCAGAAGATTACTTTCCATTTTCATCACATTTTGAAAATGTTGTCTCCAAACTATTTCACTTTGGGGCAGTTGAAAATTTGGCATTTAATATTGTTGGTACATGTATGTATTGACTGGTATTGACAAAATGGACATTTCAAATGAGGATCAAGGTTCCTGTGTATCCCAGTGGGTAAGTTGTAGGACTTCTGACACTGTGGTCCCAGTTTCAATCCTTACCAGTAGCGCTTGGAGGGGCCTCCTTGGCCTAGTGGTTAGAGTACAGAACTTGAAATCACATGGCCCCTCTCCGCGTGGGTTCAAATTCCGAGAGGGTTATGGATTGTCATGAGAGGCAGTGTCCTGACTGACTTACAGAATGCTGATGGTTCTACCTGCCTTGACCAGCCCTTATGGGCAGATGAGTATGGGGTCTTCCTCCATCATTTAGAGTCAGCATCGCTACATAACTGAAATAATGCTGATGTGATGTAAAACCCATATAAAAAAAAGTAGCGCTGGGATTTTTCATAGGAGTGTCGAGTTTGTATGTATCAATAAAAACAAAACTGTCTCAATGACAAGTTTGTATTTTTAGTACCCACAGTACAGAGTTTTGAGAAGTTATAAAGAAATTAGCATACCTGTGAAATACGCCTGGGCTTTTTATCTGGGCTTCTGGCAGTAAATATTTATTTTTTGTATTTATGACAGGAGTGATTGGAAAATAAAAAATAAAACCCCTCTCTATTCTTGTTACAGGTCATGCCCTACCAACAGTCGGTGTACAGAAAGAGACAACAAGATCTGCAGGGAACCAGTTTACAGCCCTGGACTGTGATACACAACTTCAGATTGACCAATCACAGAAGGTCGTGAGTGAGATGGAGGCCATTGAAATCAGTCAGGCCCTGGCTGGTCTCAAATCATTGGCTCTGTCAGTTCAGGGGGAGGAGTTAAGACAAAATGAGCAACTTGATTCGCTGAGTGTGTCTGTGGAAAGAGCCAATAAGAGGCTTGTAGTGAACGAAAAGAAAGTGAAGAAAATGATTTAAAATTGGTTTTTGATTGATTAATTGATTTCTAGATAAAATTGGTTTTTAATTGATTAATTGATTTCTAGATGATCAATTTAGTCAACACTGTAGTGCTTTACACAAAGAATATATATATAGTGAGTAATATATCCTTTTGTTCCAAGGTTTGGGCCATTTTTTGTTGTTGTTTGCATGTACTTTCAGTCTCGGACCATACATAGTTTCCAATATATGGGCATATAAATTTTAAATGTATTATGATTTAATGGAGAGATCTTTGACATATTAAAGGCATAGATTTATTTAATTTTACATGTGGTGTTTTAATTATATTATGCATTATTACAGAGTTTGAACCATTTTTATATAGTCGTAAGAAAAGTGACTTATCTATTCTTCAGAACAACCCAATGAAGTGTTTGTCAATTTCAGACAATCTTATGTGAGCAATGTCACTTTATTCTACTGAGTTTTTCTAAAAATAAATGGTTATATCTCTATATTCAACAAAGGTTCCAGAATCAGTCTCCCATGCCCATTAATTAACCCTTTCCAAAACGACAAATTTTTTATTGTCCCAAATTGAACGAGTTTGCAGACGACATTTCAAAATGTGATGAAATTTGAAAATAATCTTCTGATAGGGAAGAAAACATTGTGGGAAAAGGAGAAATTGATCATTATGAGCAATTTCTTCTTTTCCCACAATGTTTTTTAAAGTCGACTGCGACAAAGTGGTCAAATGTCGTTATTGTTTGGGAAAGGGTTAAGGTGGGGTCTTAGACTTCAGGAATCTTGAGTTAGAGCCCACCCAATTCCTCTGGTCATGCGCATAGCTAGCCTTCCATTGATGTGGATTCAGAATTAAGCTAGGGGGCACACATCCACAAAATAATTTGAAAACAATGGTGCATTCTATGCAGCTGATTTCAGGATCATTAACGCAATTCTCAATAATATTGACAAATAGAATACATTAAGGCCCAAAGGTTTAAACATTAATTAAGTATTTTTTTGTGATTTTAAAAAAGAATCCTGATGTTTTTGTCAGAATCCTTTGGAATCAGCCGTGTACTGCGAATGGGCAGCTTCGCGCCTGCTTGTCTCATGGGAGTGATCTTTGGCAGGACACTTCAGAGGCCTAGTCTAGCAGGAAAGCCATAATAAACTAAAAAATTACCGACAATGCCTTAAAGGCACATAAAAGGAGATAAGTAGAAATTACCAAAAGAATATATATGGAGTTCTTTTATTATTTTCATAAAAGTCATGACAATTGATTTACGAATGCATTAAGACCCTATTAAATAGACTCCATTTACATAAGTTATTTTGTGCTTGAAATATAGTAGTCTCCAAATCAATCATGGTTATCAACAACACAATTAATCTGGTTAATCTGGGTTAATTCTTGTTGGCTTTCATGTTTGTTGTGCTGATGGGTTTTTTTGTGATAACTATTTGAATCTGACCAAAAGTTTACCAATTAATATAGTTTTATATAGCATTAATCTCCTTGTATGTGCCTTTAAGCCCCCATTTTATCAAACAATCTGTTCTAATATATTGTGAGGTATTGATATCTGGTAATTTCTCAGCTTGTGACCCATGGCTTCTAATGAAATCAACACAATTTTAGTTGCTTTCTTCTGTGAGTCTGATGTTGCATTTTAGGACACATATTCTCCAAGATATTGGTTATGATGGCATAGTCAAATTAATATGACGTGATCGAGGAATATTGAGAAATCTGCATCAGACAATATCTCCCGTCAATATCTCCTGTTAGATTGCCCCATCAGAAAATAAAAAGCTATCTTCACAATTAAAGCGGCGCACAATCTCAACTGCCTCATGTATGTAGTGAAATACTAACAAGACAAGCCGTAGATCGTATAGTAGAATTTATTAAGAGAGTCTATTGCATTTACAGGAGAGTCCCAATCATATTACATTATTTACAGTCAGCATAGTTTTTTCCAACCTGATAACAGCCCATGCTCGTGACATATTTTTGATAGGAGTTGATTATTCTCTATATAGTGTAATAGTAACTTATACTGCAGCAGAATATCACATATCACTCTTGTTTGTGGGGATAACAATCTGTTAATATTTAAGCAACATGATGATAGCTTAATATATCGCTCATTACTCTATTTTAAAAAAAATGCTGCTGTACTGAAATATATTGTGGGTTTTAAACATACTATTTTGTTAAGTATTTCATTCTATAAGAGATTTTAGAGAAATCAATTGCCAAGTATATATCATTGCATTTCATGTTACAAAATTATTAAAACAGTTGCAATGGCTTGAAGTGATAATAATTGCCCTTCGGAATATAAAAGACGGAGTGTTTTCAAACAATCATTCTTTATGAGTCAAAGGTCTTGAATTGAAATTTCTGCTTGAACTTATGATTGTTATGTTTTTTATTTTAAATCTTGTACCATCATCTCTGAATAAAGGAAATTACTTTGAGTTGGTTATTACAGTGGACCCTCGTTTATCCGAACACTTTCGTTCCCAGGAGAAATGTTCGTATTAACGAATTTTCCGGATAAATAATATGCGAGTTAAAGCGAGATGTTTACCTTTACACGGTGTCGGTGTATCATGAGCATTACTATGAAGTAAGAAATACACAATTATTTTTTTTTGCAGGTCAAATATATAAAGTGTGTTAAGGAAGTGTTTATTTGATCAAAACGGGTTTTTAAAAAAATGACAATTTGAAGCAATGTCTTTCGAGAAGTTAAATTTCCTTAAGATAGCTCTGAAAAGAACTGTTTGATTAGCTGATAGCAGCTTGGGGGATGGGTTCGCTGACGAGAGTGACAATGTGACAAAAGAAGGCTTTCTGGTAAAAGGCCCTTAAAAGGGCAGTTAAGGCACATGGAAAATGAGGTACATGGACAAATGATAGAAAGGAGGTCTTTCAGAACACAGTCCTTAAAAGGACTTTGTGTGAATAGCTTAAAAATAAAGCTGTTCATTTTCAATGACAAACTGAGAAAGAAGTCTTTCCGGTATTTTTGTGGCCCTTAGAAGGGCCGTTTGTTTGATGGTAGCTCTAATAAGAGCTGTTTAGTTGGAGAAGAAGTCTGTCAGTTTCGTTTGTCTTTTTTCGGACAAACTCTTCTCATCAAGATCTGCGATCACATTCCACAGATATGTTCAGTGTGTCTAGCGAAGCTTCCGTGGACGACTGCTCAAAGTAAGCAATAGCGGTTGCTATCGCTGATCTTGCTTGAGGAAGCGTAACATCCTGGACTTCGGGGTCGCATGTATCTTCGGAGTCGTCGGAACTGCCGGTTGTTTCGTCCTCGCCTTCTCTGTTGTCTTGAAGAAGGTCAAGGATGTCGTTGTCGGTCAGTACTTCGCCTGTTTCCTCTGCGTTGTCGACGTGAACGTATTCCTCAGCAGAGAGATGCGTTGGTCTGTCTGGAAGACGTCTGATCAGTCGCTGTAGCTCACTCAAAGGCTGGAGTTCACTCAGTGGGGTGTCGTCGTCATCATCGTCGTCTGGTACGGTACTGTCACGGGGCAGGATGTTGACGTGGCGATAGCAGTTCTAGATTGTACGTGGCAAATCCGGGGTTTTAACATGCATTGTGTTCGGATCAATTAGGGGTTTACTGTCATCATCAGGCTCCGTAGGCATCATAGAGGTATTCCCTATCTGTATGGCCTCGATATCAGTTGCTTGCTTAGGTTCATTTTCCTCTGAAAAGATAAAAGGCATACATAATTGGTTTGGACATTCTTTGAAGTCAAAAGTTGTGGTTGTTTTTTTGCTGCTGAATGTGACCCCGCATGTATCGAACTAAAGAGTAAATCAGGTTCAGAGTCTTTTGCAAGTATGATCTAAGGTCTAATAATGACGAATTATATTTGTACAATGGATGAGAGAAGCAATAAAGATGAAAGAACTAAAATTTGATCATTCATGGACTTCTGAGTTAGAAATTCTCGTTTGCTTGATTGATCAAGGAGACGGTAGAATGTTAAAAGACGCATAGAATTGCACTCTATTTATTATATAACTTAAAAGTCGAAAATGCAAGACTTAGTGATACCTTTTGTTTCCTTATGCACACAGTATACCTTATTAGTAGAAACGTAATTACATTAAGGTACTTAAGGGGTGTTTGTCCCTTTTTTGTCTTCATAATTTGAAACAAAACTAAAACATGGAGCACCCACACGACACCAGGTCTATCTGACGTATGTCTATTTCATTACTGCATACAGTTGACTGTCTTTTTTATTTTTAATCATATGCTTCTATAAAAGCAGCATTGGTATGTACAAAAACAAGACCCATGTAACTTCAAACTGTCTAATGAGAAAATACGTCTGTTGTTTCACGACTAACCATATCGTAAAGTTAAAATTTGGAACCAAGTTAACATAATATATTTTAACAAATTTCGTACTCTAAACTGGAAGATTTCTTCTATACGCCTAATGTATTCCACACCTATCTGGTTCTAATGCTAACAGGTTTAAAGCATGCTGAAACTAGAGCTAAACCTCTCTAATTCACGACTGATGTTGGTGTTTATTTGTCTCCGTTTCCATCTAATGGGGTAAGAATAGATGGCTAAGTTTCGGGTAATATTTCACAAAGTCGATGTTTTGTGCCATTGAGTTGTGCATACTCAACTGGCTACATTAACTATATCTGGCTTACTTTCAGTCAGTATTTCTCAGTTAATGTTTTATACCACTGAATGGTGAATATTTGAAAAAAAAAAACACCATTAAATAATGTTGATATATCTGGGTAAGTTCAGGTCGATATTTCAAAGGGTAGATGCCAATGATATGTGATGCATATTCGTAATGGCAATCCAGTTTGTTCACGTTATAATAAATTTTATGAAAGGCTTTCGAGTTAATACCACCAATTCATACGTGTACATGTACTTTGAAATTCGGGCATATTGTTTTCAGGCCTACTATTGCCAAGGAATGTTGTACCTGAAAATCATTACTTGAAGTCTGAATAAAAAATCTTCAACCTGAATAAAGGAGGAAAATTAAAAATCTCAAAGCCTTAACATAAGCAAGCATGTATTTTTCCCGAATTTTTTAGGATTAAAATTGACCATACACTCAGTTTACATACAAGCGGAAAAGATCCGAGAAAGATGAGATAAGTTTCTCCTTTTTTGGTTGCTGCACTGTATTTGTCTATGTCTTATGCATTGTGAGTCTACAATTGTATAATAACCAGATGCATAAATTACTGAAAATCAATCAATGCATATGATATATAGTTGGTAACCATTTCAATACGGTCACTGGCTATGGCCAAGGCTTGGAACTGAGCGGAATATTGAGTGAAGTCAGACTCATATGTTCATGGGTTCAATGTTTTGCAACATCCATTAGCATACCTTCGTTGGGAGAATTCATAGATGCCCTGTTGGCATTGGTGCAGGTTATGGATGTCTCCCTCAATGGGATTACGTCCCTTCCTTCCATTCTAATATCGCCTAATTTTTCCGATTCGCACAAACCCGATTCTGCTGATTTAGCTTCGCTAACTGAATCAGTTTGTGTATCAACCTCTTTTGTTTCTGCCTCTTCATTGTTAGTAGTAGTGTTCTGTACTCGTCTACGTATAAATAGCACAATGGCGATGATGTTAGAGACACCAAGCGCAATAGTTGTCCAAATTAAAGGATTCTTATACCACTTCTTTTCTGAAATGAATGATTATATAGAGTAGATACAGTCATTAAAACCAAGTATTACACGAGCCTGAAGTAATCTGGCAGTTGTAACTGCCTCTTGTCCATTTGTTTTCTTTTTCAAAAACCCTATGACAGATTATTTTAAATTATAGCAAACCACAAATATAAACCAAAAGGACTTATTCACATATGACCAATGAAAAGAAAATGTGTTACCAAACCACTAAATGTGCAACTACATCAAATATACGTTTATAGTCTGCATAAACGATTAGCAAAAGTGTAACAGGTTACAAACTGCATGAGAACACATCGTACACCAAAGTATGTACTAACCCATCAATATACATGTACTTAATGCAGCTGTAAAACTAGTTAAACTAGTCACTGCAAATATGCATTCAAACAAGACGTTTCTATGCTTTAGAATAATATTTCATTTCAGGGAATGCATAATTATTGTCACGCCATACATGTAAATATAGAGTTTCAATAACTGTTACAGTATATATATGTTGAAATAAAACTAATGCTATGTTGAAACCGAACATCATACAAAATATTGTGAGGCATTCCAATACTTCCCCTTGGGTTGTCCCTGTGGGAAACTCTATGTTCTAGCAAACAATCGGAAGGCATCCTATGAATCAAAACAAAGTGAACGGTCACATCCAAATGTAACCAAAAACACTTTAAGTACCGAACAAGAAAAATAAATGTCAATTAACCAACCTATACAGTCAGGCACTTCCCCTGACCAAAGACCATTGTTAAGACAGCGCTGTTTGGAGTCACCTTTCATCTCAAACCCATCCTTACAAATGTGTGTGATTTCCGTGTCTGTAGTATAGATCTGATCGGCTTGAAGTTGAATCACAACGCCCCCATGGACATGTGTGACCGGTGGTTTACACGAATTAACTAGAAAAAGATAGAAACCGAAGTAAACGAAAAACATGTGAAATACTCTCACAGTTGTACAGAACTCACAATGATTCTTTCTAGACATCTTAGACAAATTGGCAGGGGTGATCTTTGGCCTTGTGAAGAAAAACATTTAACCTGTAGATTTGACAATGAGGCATTAATTTCGTTAGTATGGGTTCAAATCGCGGTGAATGCATTGGGATTTATACGAGAGGCAGTGCCTCAGCTAACTTCCGGAGTGTTGATGGTTCTATCCGGCTTGACCAGCTCTAATGTATGGGGTCTTCCTCAATTATCATGAGTGGGCATTGTAACATTAATAAAATAATGTTGACGCATTGTAAAACCCATTTAATTATTGAACAATAAGAAACTCGACTAAACATCGTAAAGAATATCCTGTGACACAGGGTTCAGAATGCAGGATCCGTGTTGCCCAATTCGAACTCAGAACTGACTGACATACTTTGACTTTCATACTTGGACACAGGCCTTGGGGTAAATAGTAAGGATTAATTGGTTGAATATCTGTTAATTGATTATACTTTATTAGATTGTAAATACTATTCAGTTCAGATCAGCCAAGCACTTTGAGATATACATTTCTCATCATAACCTTTTACCAAAAACCAACTCTGGCATCTCTGATATAAACACTAAACTTCAAAAAGCACATATCCGTATTTAAGCATATGACAGCGTATGGAATTGCGGTGAAATTGATCGTTCTTTAAACATAAGTAGATTAATCGATGTACAACTAATTGATTAATTAAAAAAGTCCTTCATTCAATCCCTAGTAAAAATCGAGTATATAACTAAACTTGACAGTCTGGAGGCGGACCGTTCCACTGTCCAGTCGGTAGACACTCTTTTGATGATTGTCCCCTCAACGCGTAACCATCGTTACAGCTGTATGTTACCTTTGTACCTGGACTAAAGTGGGCGATGTTGTCTGGATAGTCCATTCTACCGTATTGGGGAATACGGGGCATAATGCATGTATTGGCTGATTGTTTTATGTGGCTTTAAATTTGTTTGACGTTATACAACATGATTTGCGAATAGTCAATTTTTTCTTAAGGCATGAAAGCCGTTTCCAACATTTCCTATTTATATCTCTCATTTCTACAATATATGTGCCACGGGAGTATTTTAAATCTCTTTTTTGTATTCAACTGCTATCTGCATCTTTTTTGTTCTGCTATCATTTTTGACATGGGTCAGTGTAAAACAATGTTGATTGTTAAAGCGGTAATATTACCCTTTGACTTTTGTCTAGCGTTCATGAGCAATGACATCAAATTTCATTGCAGTACCCTCTGGCAAAGTAGGGAGCTTATTTTATATGACCTTTTAATTTTTGTCTAGCTGTCATAAGCAATGACATTAAATATTATTGCAGTACCCTCTGGCAAAGTAGGGAGCTTATCTTTGAATTTCCTTTGATGGAGGTTCCTACTGTATAGTTTGCTTTTGAGGGAGGCATTGTTCAGAAAAGGAAAACCTAACCATACCATGCCTGTAACTCTATTAGAAGGAGAAAAATGTCAAAATCATTACTTTATAAAACGTATATTGATACTAGATGTGTTTAATTTATCTCCTCTACTTTGAACATGTTTTCAGAGGTGTTCAAACACATTTCAGGTATGCCTAATGCTTCCCAAGCGCTCATGCTTCCGGAATATTTCCAATACATAATACATTTATCATAGCAAACTAACCAACATAAATATACGTACCATTGTTTCCTCTATCTGTATTAACAGTGCTGTTGGAGATATCCTCCACTTTTGATTCCTCCCCGTTAAACTTGTCATTTCCGTGCTGAAAACCTGTGTTTTCATAAATAAAAAGTGAAACAGCTTCTGTGCCTTTCAGTGCTTTGATTATAAACTCTTACGATATCATATCGCATGACAAAATAAGGTAAACACATGCACAGTCAACTGTTAATAAGACTAATATAATGCTTGTCTATAAATTTACCATCACTTACAAGATAATTCAAATTCAGGCCATTGTTCACAAAAAAAATGTTTAAACATTAAACTTCAGAAATATACTGCATGTGTATATTTTAGAAAGACATCATTTATCAGTAGAAATAGATCAAAAGCTCAATCTATGAAATAGTCTTTTATTATGAAAGTATTCTGTCTTTAAAAAAAACATTCTTAGAATATAGGAAACAGTCTAACATAAGTCAATCAAAAGACCGTAAAAATACCAACTAACAAATTTGGAATTCCGGAAACATTTCGGAAAACATGTATAAAGATTGGAAGCATTCTCGCTTTCACAAAGTAAGAACGTTCCAAATCTTTCAGTTCCTAAAACAGTTCCAAAGCGAAAAGAAGACCGTTCAAAGATACATGTACTCACTCACCTATACGTTTTCGCAAGATGTCATCCAATGTTCCATTCTGTAAGAATGTTCTTGTTGTATTTCCTCCAATAGGACACCAAAGTACTATCCAGGAACCACTTTCATACTTTGGTGGAAATTCCAATCGGCCGTTGTCTGGTGCCCGCAGAATTTTACACAAATTGTGATCACCATGCTCCAACTGGCGTAAGGCTGGACGTGCCTCTCCTACAATAAAAAAAATATACATAGATGCATGTCTTCGTACAATCAAAAAGTCTACATAGATTCTATCTTCCTACAAGCAGAAAGTCTACATAGATTCTATCTTCCTACAAGCAGAAAGTCTACATAGATTTGTGTCTTCCTACAAGCAAAAAGTCTACAGAGATTCGTGCCTTCCTACAATCAAAGCGTCTACAGAGATTCGTGTCTTCCTACAATCAAAGCGTCTACATAGATTTGTGTCTTCCTACAAGCAGAACATCTACATAGATGTGTGTCTTCCTACAAGCAAAGCGTCTACAGAGATTTGTGTCTTACTACAAGGAAAAAGACTACATAGATTTGTGCCTTTCTTCAAGACAAAATGTAGACTTTCAATTGTATGAAGGTACATATTTCTCTAGGGTGTTTTGACTCTAGAAAAGCATAGACCTATGTAGACCTTTTTAATTGGAGAATTCAGGGATCTATAAAGATCTTTCAATCTAAAAAACACATGGAAAAGTGTAGATGTTTTACTTGTAGGAAGACACAAATCTAAGTAGACGCTTTGCTTAGAGGAAGGCACGAATCTATGTACATGTATACATAATTGGAACATTTTCCTTCTTGGTCCAAGAACTAGGTTACTATATCGAATTATAAAGTAACTTTGTGTTCACTAAGGACTGCATGAAGGCTGATTTATATTTTGTGAAAATTGTAGAACATGTTTAGTTCAACGAAATCATGATCAATTTTGAAAACGGGTTACATGGAAGATGAAAAATAACTATTCAAAGTTCTATTACATACGATGACAATGTATGTAGTGTCAATATGGCCCTCTTGCAGGCCTTTTTTTCATTTGAGAGGACAAATTGATACCTTTTTTATATAGTAGAATTAGTATATAAAGGGGGACAGGGGGACATGTGGGCTTTGCGAAAAAGGGAAAGAAAACCCCTTAGGTAAACTCATTTTCAAGAGAAACCTGCATGAACTAAAAGAAAATCGCGAGAACCTGTTATTTACTAAAAAAGGCCATAGATTGATCCATGGAAACAAACAGTTCAGCCAAATCAGTATGCATTCAACCCTATCCAACAAAATGGTGGTACTACATAAACACCATACTATAATTCCCGCAGAATAAGGTTTAGGTATCACAAACTGCACGTGCAAAACAAACAATCATGCTTATCGACCATATTTAACTAAATCAGTGCAGAGATCGTTTCTAATTGACAGGAAAAAAGCTTTATTCCAAGTTGTTTTTTAAATTTTTTAAATTGAATAAGAAGAAAACTGCCGACCCCCCATTGGCCCAATCCTGGTTTGATTGCTTCAGGAAAAGAAATCCATTCCTTATGCTCGGAAAAGCCCAGAAGTTGTCAATTGTTAGGGCAAAATGTACTTCACCTGAAATCTTGAATGGATATTTTGATGAACTCGAGAAAATCTTCAAAACCTACGAATCCTAAAACAGACCCGAAAACATTTGGAATATTGACGAAACTGGACTATTAATGGAACACACACCAACAAAAATTCTTTGTCAAAAAGGGACAACCCCACAAGCGATAACATCAAACAGAGGAAAAAATGTGACTGTCATTGCAAAGGGAAGTGCTGCTGGTATGTGCATTCCCCCATATTATGTGTTTCCTGGAAAGCGATGGAACAAAGATCTTCTACAGGGAGCAGGTCCAGGTGCATCTGGAACAGTTACAGAATCTGGATGGTCTAACTCTTCAGTAATGTTAGATTACTTAGAGCACCATTTTCTGAAATTCGTTCCTACACAAGGAAAACCATCCCTGATCATATTCGATGGTCACAAGTCACATGTTAATCTAACTTTGACAGACTGGGGTAAGGCGCATAATGTCATCTTCTTTGTTCTGCCTCCCCACACCTCACATGTAACACAGCCACTTGATGTTGGATGCTTTGGGCCACTGAAGAAGTCCTACTACAGTGAATGCCAATCTTTCCTAAGGAAAAATCCAGGGATGCAAATAACAAGAAATAATATTGCTGAAATATCAGGAAAGGCATACTGCAAAGGCTTAACGCCACAGAACTTATTTGGATCATTAAGTAAAACGTGAATCTACCCACTTGAAAGGAAGAAAATCACAGAAATTCAAACAGCTCCATCTACAATATACACCAGCAATGAAAATAATGAGAAAAACATAGATTCACCTGACTTTTTGGACAGTAGAAAAATTGTAAAAGCAGTAGAAAACATAAAGAAAAGAAAGGGCCAGCCTGCTGTTACTGGGAACCTAATGTCACCATCAAGGGCTGAAAAGATGAGGCATCTAACACAAGAGTCACCAGAAGGTAAAGTGAGGCAGGACACATTGAAGGGGAAAAAAGCAGGAAAACAACCATCAAAACCAAAATTGGCTATTGCGATTCAAAACATACTCACTACAACAACAGAAAAACAATCCAACCATCAACCTGGACCATCAACAATAAATCTTGTCAGTGATGAAGAAAGCAACACATCCATTGAAAGCGAAGTGCCTAAATCTGACAAATGCTGTGTTTGCAAAAAACTCACCCCAGATGCCCTGAATCTAGCATATACAATTGAATTTGTTCAGTGGGGGCAGTGTGATGTATGCAACCACTGGACTCACCTTAAGTTTTGTACACCAGTGAGAGTCCTTAGACGGGACTCTACATTTAAATGCCCTCACTGCTGACCAGTTCATTCTTTGTTAATCTTTTATAATTACTCTGTCTCTGATTCATTATTTAATCACATATGATCCATTGAAATATGTTTAGAGTACAATAAATCGAGAATCTTAATGTAAAGATAACCAAATTTCATACATGTATATATCTAAATTGCTTTTGCATCCAAAATTGTACCATTATATGTTAGTTTGTACAGTTCTTATATCTAAGCTACTTGTAAAAATGAGTGTTAAACAACATGTTTTAACAAATATAAACTACCAGTCATAAATTATCAACTTTGTTACATATATGACCACACTCATGTTGTATGATAATCAGACAGAAGTTTTGTTGAGTAGTTACCTGGGATAAAATACACGAGGTGATTTTATACAATCGCCGGTAATTGGGAGTTTCTACAAATGCATTTTATTGCTAGCATGGTTTTCGGTATTATTTTTCCAAGGATTGGGGACTTGCGACAAAATACGATGCGAAAAACCTGACAGGAAAGCGTTAAATATGGAACAAACGAGCAATCCATACACCCACCCTAATCAACTACATTTGCATGTATACAAGTCTATGTAAAAGAGCCAAGTGTCACCAAAGAGAGATAAATACTAATTAATAAAAAAATGATGGATCAATTTGAATGAAACAAAAAGGTTTCTGTTCCTTAAAGATTGTTTCATACTTTGATAAGAGTTTTACAAGGTTTGAACTGGGAACATTCCAAGAAAAGTAGCCTTCTAAGCAATACCTTTGGTAAAACAAAGGCTATTTTTGTTGAAATGAAGGCTTACTTCTTCATTATTTAATCAAATCTAGTAGGAAATGCTATAATTATGTTGTTTAAGACTCATTAATAAATTCCCAATTACAAGGACAGAAATTTTAATGATTTGGGGGCAATCTAAGGGGTATATCTGGGCTTTTCCAAAAAGTACGGGAAAATGTGTGCGACATAGCTTTAGCAGTGTTCTCTCTGGCTAAAATTGTCTTTGCGCCAACACTTGCGCCAAATTGAAAAAGTTGGAGCCAAATTTAAAAATTGGAGCCAAATTCAATAAGTTGGAGCCAAAATAGTCTTCTGTAGAAGGGGAAATCCTTCATCAGGGTCACATACGGTTCTAAAGAGGTTCTCAAGTGTTCGTTTGTTGTATCTATTTCTACGTGCTGTTTTCATTAGGTTCTATGGATTAAATCCTCTCTCACACTCAACATTTGAAACAGGAAATAGCAGAAACATGACTTTCACCTTGGCGTCATATTATAACCAACTATTTCCTGTCCTCCAGACCTCCTTGTCAGATGTTTATTCTATTTTTAGTGGGAGGCATATTCAACGACTGAGAAGATCGATTTAAAGTCACTCTTGTGTTGGATCAGAATTAAGTATCACTTCAAATCGCAGATTTATATACCAAAACTTCGGTGCATAAAAGAGTTTCATTTATTTGTCAATCAACACAACTGACTTCGTCGATGTTTGATGTCAACTTCTTTAAAAGGAGCGCGAGGGCAAGCATTTTGATTGAAAATCAATTAAAGTAATCAAAGTCATAATTTCCATATAATTGAAGCTGTAAAGGCTGGCGAATGACTAAATGGTGTACACAAGAAAGTGTCACTTCAACAAACTTGACAATCAACAGATAATGAACTGAACAAGTGTGAAAACAGGATTATCCCGTATCGGAAATCGCATTTGATAAACAGGGAACCATCGATACATGGTTCTCGGCTTTACAGTAAAAACAAAACGATATTGACTTGAGATACCATGCGGTAAACAAACATCGAAGTTTAGTGTCAAGACACACACATCGCAAACTTAACAAAGATATGATTGAGCATTCATATTAATCTTTAAAAATTGTAATATAGACAATTGGAATTATTTCACTCGAAATTTACTGCTTAGATCAAAGGTACAGTCAACTCGACAGTTCCGGATCACTAATAGATAAAAGATCGTTTTTTCTTGTATTAACCAATTTACTGTAGAAATCAACATATGAATTTGAAGAAAAAGTCTTCCTCTGTCTATTCATACCAATGATTTACCGCTTTTATTTACCATTTTTCAGTTTTTGAAGAAAACAAGATCGGGGTCATCGCGACAGTTTCGGATCAAATGTGACAGTTCCGAATCAGGTTAATTGTCATATCATTTATTGTAAAAAGGGTTAACTTCACAAAGAGACAATTAGAACAGAAAATAATATCATCAATTTATACTTTATTTTCATCAAACACATGCCTTGTGCGATTTCCCTTTAAAGAATCATTTTACTTTTCCTTTTAAGAGCGTACGAAAAGGACCGGAAGTAGTGTTGAGACGACCCCCTATAAATCAAAGAGGTGATCCGAAACTGTCGAGTTCACCTGCCTTCATTCATCATGCAATTTTACAATTCCAGACCCGTTTTAGCGTGAAAGTTTTGCATAAATACATTCTATTATAATTCTTCTTACAAATGATATCAAGGTTGAGTGCACATTATCTTTTTGAATGAGCGTCTAAATCGCCGAAAAAAAATGTCGTTGAAATTATGTCAACTTCCGGTGTTCCAAATTGATTCTGATCGCTTTACCAAAAGTGGAAATGTTATCCTGGTTTTGTCAAGAGCTAATTGAATATGCTAAATGACTGTTAAGTTTTTAAGGTCAGAGTTTCTTCGCATTCATAGAAATTTGACAACAAACATAAGATGATCCGGAACTGTCGATGATCCGAAACTGTCGAGTTGACTGTATATATTTGGTAAAAGTTGGGCAGTAAGGTTAAATAACATAACATCCCCTGGAAATATCGGAATAAATCACTTACCCATACTAACGCACAAAAATATTCCAATAAACACAAACACGTTCTCCATTTTGTCTCAACCGTCTCCGTCTCAACCAACTTTAAGAAGTCACGTTGTTTGCGACACACGTTTAACCACGTTTGCAAAGTGTGCGCATGCGCGATTCGAACGGTTGACATTTCCGGTACAATCGTATCTGGTCATACACCTGTTACTTTTGAGATCTTGAATTCCCATTGACTCCAATGTTAAATCAGCTATTTTCAAGACTCTGCTGAATGAAGAATAGTGTTTTTTATGCTTAGCTATATACAGGAACATCAAGTTTGTCCATTCTACTCTCAGAAACTGTAATAAAATGGACACCTCAATCGTCTCATTTTTTTTCTACGGAGCAAAGTGTATTAGTACCGTCCGAAAATCAGTGCACTAGCTGTCAAATCTAGCCGAGGTACCGGCATTTGTGTTCATACATCCCAAACAAATAGTCCTGCAATAAGCAATCAAAACAAACTTTGGGAGCATTGCAGGACTATAATCTATACAGGAAACACATCAGTGTTCTACCAGCTCATCTCTTACCAGCAAAACTATGCACCAGAAGTTGAAACTCAAAATTTCTAAATGGGACTACTTTTGGGTACTACGACCCGGAAGTACTCCGTAACAGGTGCGAGACCTAATACAAATGCATTTTATTGCTAACATGGTTTTCGGTCTTATTTTTCCAAGGATTGGGGACTTGCGACAAAATATAATGCGAAAAACCTGACAGGAAAGCGATAAAAATGGAACAAATGAGGAATCCATACACCCACCCTAATCGACTACGTTTGCATACAAGACTATGTAAAAGAGCCAAGAGTCACCAAAGAGAGATAAATACTAATTATTCAAAAAATAATGGATCAATTTGACTGAAACAAAAAGGTTTTTGTTCCTTAAAGATTGTTTCATACTTTGATAAGAGTTTTATAAGGTTTGAACTGGGAACATTCCAAGAAAAGTAGCCTTCTTAGCAATATCTTTGGTAAAACAAAGGCTATTTTCGTTGAAATGAAGGCTTACTTCTTCATTATTTCATCAAATCTAGTAGGAAATGCTATAATTATGTTGTTTAAGACTCATTAATAAATTTCCAATTACAAGGACAGAAATTTTAATGATTTGGGGGCAATCTAAGGGGTATATCTGGGCTTTTCCAAAAAGTACGGGAAAATGTGTGCGACATAGCTTTGTACACATTATGTGTTATTTATGGGGTTAGAAATGTGATTTCAATAGCTAAAGATAACTAAACAATTGGAAAATTGACTAAAAAACCTTTTTAGTATAAAAAGAAAATATTTTTAAGAACATTATAGGAAAAGCAGCCATTCCAAAGCCTTTTTTTAGTCAAATTGGTCCAAATCTGAACCTTTGACTGTTAACATTTTCATTTTACAAAGCAAATGACTGATTTTCATGCATACATTAGGATCTTGAAATATGTTATAGCTTTATCAAGGAATATCTTTGGAAAAACAGATTGTTACATGCAATTCTATATTGAAATGGTTGATATAAAGAGTTTATACCTATTCAAAGACAGATAAACAATATCTACAATGATTTTTCTGAAACACAGCCATCGAGAAGACCATTCGATATTCAGGCTTCATCGACAGACATGATATTTAGAAAATGGCATGGAAAAAGAAATAATTGCTCATTATTAATCATTGATTTCTCTTTTCCACCAATGTTTCCATTTGATAGTAAAAACAGCTTGCTTGATACTACCGTAACCTATGAATAGAACTCACCGTCACCATTCAACATGCAATGGATATGATAAGATAACAACAACAACAATAATAATGATGATTATAATAATAATGATAATAATAATAACAATAATAATAATAGTAATAATAATCAATGATGAGATGATGATGATTATGATATGGGGAACATGATAGCGGTATATACTATTGGTGGTTTTGTGAAAGACCGATTTGTCCATCGAATTGATTTCGAAAAGTTTGACATGACTCGTGTGATTGGTTTCTTGCACCAAACCAGCCGGCTTAACCCGTTACACTTGAAATACATTAGAATAGCTCTCTTGGTCAGTTTACAATTATTGTTTTAGTGTAACACATACATTTAAAACTGTAAAATGCTGTTTCGGTTAAGAAAAAGTATCGCTTAACAGCCTTAGCTCTTGTCGAAAGATCTAGAGCGACAAGTATCCAAACACAGCTAATCTTGAGCGACACATTCCGCCTCAGCTACAACAGGAAAATCACTCAAAAGCAGAAAGTCTAGTCTGAGATCAGACAATATGAGCTAATAAAGGGAAGGAAATGACATAGATGTGCATCTTAGATCAGTATTTGCTGGATGAAAGTCAGTGGCATCACATGATCCTCTCAGTTGACAATTATTATTACTCACCATTGCACAATACTATTTATTCTGTACTTAAAAAATAAAGCAATTTTGACAGAAAATCACTTTCTAGGAAGAAATTACTGTTTTAGCTCATTGATGACATCAGGTTTTTTGTTCAAACACAAATAAAATCGCTCAGAAATGCATTGTAATGGGTATAACAGAAATGGATGTTGTCCGGAAACTCATACACAAGCCGATTTAACAAGGAAAATCCTACATTCTTAATTAAAACCATTTGGACACATACCTTGTCCCGAGGAAAGGTAAATCCATGTTTAAATGCTATCTGCTGATTTCATTCATAGTTTGATGAAGATTTCTCAGTTATTTACGTCAAAATAAAGACTCCACGGACATGCGACTGCCATGGATTAGGTCATACACCTGTTACTTTTGAGATCTTGAATTCCCATTGACTCCAATGTTAAATCAGCTATTTTCAAGACTCTGCTGAATGAAGAATAGTGTTTTTTATGCTTAGCTATATACAGGAACATCAAGTTTGTCCATTCTACTCTCAGAAACTGTAATAAAATGGACACCTCAATCGTCTCATTTTTTTTCTACGGAGCAAAGTGTATTAGTACCGTCCGAAAATCAGTGCACTAGCTGTCAAATCTAGCCGAGGTACCGGCATTTGTGTTCATACATCCCAAACAAATAGTCCTGCAATAAGCAATCAAAACAAACTTTGGGAGCATTGCAGGACTATAATCTATACAGGAAACACATCAGTGTTCTACCAGCTCATCTCTTACCAGCAAAACTATGCACCAGAAGTTGAAACTCAAAATTTCTAAATGGGACTACTTTTGGGTACTACGACCCGGAAGTACTCCGTAACAGGTGCGAGACCATCTACTCGGCATTTTAAGAAATGGCCGAGGTGTTCCGATTGATTTCCGGTAATGTAACGATTCGCCACAATAACGACTCGCCACAATAACGACTCGCCACAAATGATAACGATTCGCCACAAGCCAATTAACGGTTCGCCACAAACCAATAACGATTCGCCACAGTTTTGAAATATTCTAATCAACCGCCTATTAACAAGTCGTGAACTTGAAAACGGCGATGATTGTGCAACAATAATGGTAATAGCTCAACCGGTTTTAACTGTTGTTGTATTTCATAATAACAGGTACGGATTAAGCTAAAACAGTCTATTATAAGAGAATATTTAACTACAAGGAAAACATTTCCAACCGGTCTCGAAAAATTCTTTCTTTACTTTCTAATACTTTCTCTTGCTGACATATTTTTGAAGAAAGGAGGATAGGAAGTACATGCCTACGGATCCATACCACCTGATCAACTCTAACTTGCACAGATCTCGAATTCGACCATTTATTCATCGATAGTGTTGTGAGATCGACCTAATTCCTGTGAGAAATTGTCAACTTCCGGTAAAATTTTGAAAACGTAAACAAGAGTGAAGAAGTTTCTCATTCAGACGAAAGACAGCAATGTAAGTTATTTCAGCCACAATCTCCAACAAAGAATGAGGTATTTAACCACACTTTTATTGCTTATAACAGCAGGCATAAACCTCTGGCCGAAACGAACCAACATAGACTTCGGAAAACCGGCTCTGAAACCAATTTATGATGACACCAGAACCACCGGAAAAATGAAAGCACTACAAACCTGTCAGCTCTTTTCAACTATGATAAACCGTAAACGACTTTTGGATAGACGTTGGAAAACTAAACATTTCTTAACATACATAACCTTTCTTCTGATAGCAGCCTCCAATGATGTTGAAGTAAACCCAGGCCCCCCAAATGTTAGCACAATCTACCCTTGTGGGACTTGCGACGAACCAGTCACATGGGACCATCAAGCTGTTGTTTGCGACACCTGTAGCCAATGGTACCACATAAACTGCCAGGACATACACTCAGGTACTTACAGCATATTGAATGAAGACGAAAATATTCGATGGGATTGTATTATCTGTAATAATCCGAACTACAGCTCCACTTGCTACGACCTACATCACTCATCAACAGAAAATAGATATAGTAGTTTGTCAATCAGCGACTCAAGCCTCCAAAGCCCGAACCCGTCCCAAACCCTGAAACCAACTCATGCCTCAACACCAGTAAAGATCACAGCAGGAAAAGTCAAGAAGAAGTCTAGCCCGTTACGGATTCTCAACATCAATTGTCAATCAATTATCAAGAAACAAGAACGAATAGAAAACTTAATCTACAGCACTAATCCTGACATTATCATAGCAACAGAGACATGGCTGAACCCAACAATAACTAACAATCAAGTATTCCCATGCAACTACACAATCTGGCGAAAGGATAGAGAGAAAGGTAAAGGCGGAGGAGTAATGATAGCAATCAAAAATGAATACCTATCGACTGACGAACCAGAACTTCAAAATGATGGTGAAGTCATCTGGGCAAAGATAAGTATCTCTGGCTGTAAAACCCTACACATATGTGCCTTCTATAATCCAAAGACTAGCGACGATAAAGCACTTACCCTCTTCGAAGACTCACTACATAGAGCAGCGAAAATCAAAGACGCACTTATAATTATCGGAGGGGACTTCAACCTCCCAGGATGGGACTGGAAGACCAAGACATTGAAGACAAATACTCAGCACATCAAAAACCACAACCTTCTGTTAGCCAGCCTAGATGATCACGGACTAGTCCAGTTAGTAGAAGAACCAACCAGAAATAACAACACCTTGGATTTAATGATCACCAACATCCCCAGTAAAGTACAAAGAACTGAAATTATACCTGGCATCTCCGATCACGACGCCGTTTTCGTAGAACTTGACATCAGTCCGGTAAAACTGAGGCAAACCCAACGCAAAATACCGCTTTATAAGAGCGCCAACTGGGAAGGCATCAGCTCTGGTATGGCTAAGCTGGACCAGAATGTCAACAGCCTATGGAACATATTCACTGACCGACTACAGACTAGCATCCAAAACCACATTCCCCAGAAACTAACTAAAGCAAAAGACAAACTACCATGGATAACAAAAGAAATCAAACAGATGATCAAGAAAAGAGACAGACTTTACAGACGAAAAAAGAAATCAAACAACAACCTAGACATAAAAAACTTCAAGAAAATTAAACAACAAGTCCAAGCAAAAATGAGACAGGCATACTGGGGGTACATTGAGGATGTTATCTCGCTAGACCAAGAACATGAAAACCCACAAAACAAGTCTAAAAAATTCTGGACATTCATCAAACATAAGAAAAAGGACAACGGCACCATCCAAGGACTGAAGGATAAAGGAAAACTTCATACAGACCCAAAAGAACAGGCCAACATCCTCAATCAACAATTTCATTCTGTATTTTCTGAACCTATCTCCATCACCAAAGAAGAATTCAAACATGACAACTTTATGGGAAGTAGAACACATCAAGCAGCAAATAACATCAGCATCACATGTAAAGGTATACAAAAACTTCTAGAAAATTTAAACTCTCACAAAGCAGCTGGCCCAGACCAAATCAAACCTCGAATACTGAAAGAAATGGCCAAAGATATAGCACCAATTCTGACTATCATCTATAAAACCTCATACAAAACCAGCGAAATACCAGAACAATGGCGCCAAGCGGCAGTTCATCCAGTCTACAAGAAAGGCAACAGATATGAAGCTTCAAACTACCGCCCAATATCTCTTACCTGTATATGCTGCAAGATCATGGAGCACATTGTGACAAGCCACATCATGAATCACGCTGAAAACAACAAGATCCTCTACCCCATGCAACACGGATTCAGGAGGATGCGAAGCTACGAAACACAACTGCTAGAATTCACATCGGAAGTCTCAGAAAATCTAGAAATTGGGAAACAGACAGACATCCTGGTCATGGACTTCGCCAAAGCATTTGACAAAGTGAGCCACTGCCTACTGCTACATAAGCTTCACCACTATGGCATCCAGGGCCTCACAAACAGATGGATCAAGGCATTCCTCCAGGACCGAAGCCAGGCTGTTGCACTAGATGGACAACTTTCAGACCCAGTCACTGTAGAGTCCGGCGTGCCCCAGGGTTCTGTACTTGGGCCATCCCTGTTCCTGTTCTACATAAACGACATCCAGGAAGGGCTAGGATCTACTGTTATACTATTTGCTGATGATACCATAGCATACCTGACAGTAGCATCAAACAGTGACTGCCACCGCCTCCAGGCGGATCTGGACAAACTCGCCTCCTGGGAGACCAAGTGGAAGATGGAATTTCACCCCAACAAATGCGAGGTCCTATCCATCACGCGAAAAAGGAAACCAATCATCCACAACTACCTCCTGCATAACCACACCCTTAAACACGTCACCTCAGCTAAATACCTAGGATGCACCTTCAACAGCACACTCGATTGGGGCCAACACATTTCAAACATCACATATAAAGCTAGTAACACCATCGGCTTCCTAAGAAGAAACCTAAACATAGCCTCTACAAAAACCAAAGAAACTGCCTACAAAGCCATGGTAAGACCAACATTAGAGTACGCAAGCTGTATTTGGGACCCATACGAAAAAGGCGACATAGAAAAAATAGAAATGGTACAACGACGAGGAGCTCGATTTGTCAACCACCGCTACCAAAACCGCTCCAGTGTCTCCGACATGATACAATCACTCAATTGGAACAGCCTAGAACATATCTAAACAATCTAGATTAATTCTACTATACAAAATCATCTGTGAAAAAATAGCCATTGACCCAGCAAACAACCTACAGAAACCAACCAGACAGAGCAGAACTAACAGCACCCTCTCGTATGCAGTCCCCTACGCCAGCACTCTCTCCCACCAGCAGTCCTTCTATCCTCGAACCATCAGAGATTGGAACTTACTACCATATGAAGTCCAGTCAGCAGGCTCAGTTGAGGCCTTCCGTGCCCAACTAGCCACCACCTGCAGGGTCTTCCCCAGGATTTTTTTCAGGCGCTGGGGAGGATGGGGGAGGGTCAAGGGAGGGGGTCATCTCCCTCCCTTTTCGATTTTTTTTTTATATATGTGTACCAAAATGGTGAGTTTTAAGGTATGTTGTGAAAATAAAAGACAAAAGAAAGTGTCCCATAATATATTTAAATCAACACATTTGATAGACAAAAAAAATGAGTGATAGTCTACAAAATAAAATTTTCAAAACTCCATATACAGTACTTCAATGTGCATTTCTATTTTGAATACTCTACTTCTCATTGGGTTTGCTTTGAACCATTCATCCTGAGCTTTTTTAAATTGGAAATTCTGTAAGTCTAGAGGACATGCATGCTGAATCCCTTTAACAGTCTGAAATGAAAATGTGAACCTCTATTATTATTATCTTTCAGACACATCTTGAATCAGAAGTATATAGAAGTGTTGAGCAACATCCCATTTAAACAAAATATATCCAATTGGTGTCACAGCCTCCCCCTCACATTTAATAGATTTATTCAAGGACATGTATCCATCTGGTCAATATGGAGTACCAATGTGATTCTCATAGCAAAGAGCGTATGGGCTCCCGAGAACCATTGTCCCCATTCAGCATAGATCTTTGTTGACATATAAATTAAATCACAAACATGATTTATTATTTATCGTATTCTTCATGTCAGAGTACTGTGAAGGTTGCAAGAAGACTACATCAAAATGAATAGTGTTTTCATAGGTGCAAAGCAAAACAAAATTATGAAAAACTAGATCAATCATAGAAGCATCCAACTATTTTACAAAATTAAGAATGTTTCCATGACAAGGTAGATGTTTTCCTTCGTTAAAGTTATTAACAAACTTTTTTTCTGACATCCTGTGTTACTTCATGTCAGTTGTTAATTCTAAAGAACCATAACACCATACTACATGTATATTATTTAAGTATTGAGTATTGCAGCCAGTTTTTATCCTTTATCGAATATCATCTGATGGCTTGCAAGTGAAAATTCTCCATCAGTACTATTATTACAGCCTTACTTAAACAGAAATGTTCTTTTTAAACAACTCACACAAATCCATAAGTGGCATGCAACTAATGGTTTGAGTGAGTTTTCTTCATCAACCAGTGAAGATTCCTGAAGGCAGCCATACGGCTTGGAGGATCAAGCATATTTGAACTTTGATACAGGATTCCTATGTCTGGAGGCTGGTCAAAGTCTTTTTGCTTCTTTGTGCTTGCGTCTTTTCATGTCAGGTAACATAGTCATGACTAGCCAAATACATAGCAATCTGCATGTCTACCCGAAATGCCTTTTACAATGGGGCATCACTAGGAATTTGTTAAATTATTTCTCACTAGTCTATTCATTAAAAAAAGACAAGTTCATAGATAATCATGGTGTCACAAATTATTATTTTGTATGCAACATTTGACTCTCTGTCAACAGTATTTTATGTATTGTATACGGGTTTCCTGGGATTCACAGTACGAGACTAGGGCTCTGTCATGTCTTGCCTGAAGGATCAAACCAAAACTCCAAGTTACAATTCCTTCACCTTAACCACTTGGAGGTTTGTTCATTGTTTAACAAAGTGATCATGACTATAGCTGCAGTGTCAATACCTGTAGACATTTTTGCATACAAGAGGCACTTAACACATAGTCCTCATATTATAAAATTGTTCGTAAGAAATTCCAGAAATGAGGAGCTTGCTCAGGTTCACTTGGTGTATTTGTCACATTGAGCTCAACAAGTATTTTGACGTTTGAAAAATTACGTTATGCCTGAGCCCACCAGATGATCATTTCATCTCAGCAGTTTATGTATACAGATACTACAAAACCGGTTTTGGGCATATTTATAGTGAAACTAAGTTGCCGAGGAACTGAATTTTATAACTTACCCGGTCAAAATAATTCGATGTGAAGAAAGATATTGCCGGATGCAAAACTTTCTCAATATTTCCCGATCACGTCATATTAGTTTGTCTAATAACTTACCATGACAAACCAAGGAAATCGGCGATGTGGAGATGGATGTCTGAATTAGGTGTTTTCACATAAAACTCCCGTCTATAGTATCATAGAAAGTGACAGAAGCCATGTCAATTAAGTAAAGTCTATTTCTCACTCCAAGTGCGATCTTTTAACACCCATCATAGATCTTTCCTTTTAGGACAAAGCACGTGCCATAACGCCAATACACACGCTCATGTCTGTACCTATGACGACGTCGCATAAACCGAGTGTGTAAACGCCTATCGACTTTTTTATCAGCTGTTAGTTACTACTTTATAGACTGGCGGTTTATCTAGAATATACTGCCATTGACGTTGACTCCATTTGGGGTCAATTTAAAGCGCTGCGGACACATTTAGAGCGCCGCGGGAGTCAGCTAAGGCGCCGCGGGAGTGCTTATTTTGAAAGTCAAGCGCAGCGGAGCCGCGGCGCTTTACGGGGCTGGGGAAGACCCTGACCTGTGCCTAACTTCATCTTTGTCTTTTACCTTCACCCTGTATATACTTCACTCTTTTAACTTTTTTTACTACCTCTATCATGCGCACACACATACCTGGTAAAATATTTAATATGTTGAATGTGACCAGTAATGGCAGAAGAAGAAGAAGAAGAAGAAGAAGTCACGTTGTTTACCACCGGCCGCGAGATTTCCACGGATATCTTGCGGGTCAAAGGTCATCGCATTATGTATACAGTTTGGGATGAAGTACGCGTCTTTCACCCTAAAGTCGAGTTGTACTAAGTTGAGCTCTCTTCACATACAGATTCGGAGAAGATATGCTTGGATAAGATGTCTTTTGCAAACCAGCATTTGAAGCATAGTCCGTTATGGTTCTTCTAAAATAACATCCTTGTTTTTGTTATCTATTAATTCGCTTATTTTGTTTAAGTAGGCCTATTACGTCATTGTAGTGTTACCAAAAATAAAAAAAATATATATACTTTTTTTTTCAAAATGAACGGAAATCATTTCATGTTTTGTTTTGAATCCAATCTAACAGGAATAAGGATCATTTAACCCTTTCCCAAACAACAAATTTTCGACTGTTCCAAATTGAAAGAGTTTGCAGACGACATTTCAAAATATGATGAAATTGGAAAATAATCTTCTGATAGTGCAGAAAACATTGTGGGAAAAGGACAAACTGCTTGTCACAATTAATTGCTCCTTTTCCCACAATGTTTTGCACAGTATCTGCAACAAACTGGTCAAATGTCGTTATTGTTTGGGAAAGGGTTAAAAGTTCGATTTATAAAATTGTGATTGGAGCGATATTTACGCCTAGCGTAAAACGCCTGACGTCGGACCGATAAAACTTGTAGTTGAATTCCTTGAAACTATAACAAACTATTTCCTTCACCTGTGTTGGATCGGTGATGTTCAGTCCTATGAACACCAAACATATATACTTACTGCAACTAGTGTTTAAAAAGTTACTCATGAAGTATTACGTTGGGTGTTCATCGGGTACATGCTATCAGCGACCTGCATGTGAAAACCGCGTAACCAAAGCCTATCTATCACGTATTTACCCAGTAGATTTAATGTCAAAGGAATAAAACAACACATTTTGACATAATGAATATTTTACTTAACACCTTCATAACAATATGTCGTTGCACAGTGTTTATAGTGCTTGAAGAAGGGGTGGGGATAAATAGTTCAAGCTTATTATCATCAATCCTCTACCAGACAACAAGAGGAATCTGTGGGTTTGTTTTGCAGACGACGTTATATACATGTGTCGTAAACCTCGCCTCGGGTAACGAGTTTTATCGGGTTCGGGCTCTGGATAAAAATTGTCTAACTCGGGTTAAACAATTAGTTAGTCAGGATCACACCACTAGCTTTTAAATTAAATGACAATTAAGGTAGCTAGAGCCTAACAAGAAAAAAAACAAAATCTTAAAAGGAAATAATAAAGATTTTAATCCCTTAAAGTTACAAAGTCTAGTTATTAAACCAAAATGAAACAAAATGCTTTTCTCACAATGTTTCAAGTTCGGACATAAAGTGTTCAATAAAGTTCAATCAAATTATAAAGGATAAATTCACAAAGTCAAAACGATTAACTCTGTTCAAGCCTATCCATTATCATCAATTCCTCATCAGACACCATGAACAAGGAGGATCTGGGTTTTTTTTGCAGACGACGTTATACGCATGCAATATTGGTATATTAGGAGCAAGTGGTGCGCTGTGTTTCAAATGATATCAATTCTACAATTCATTCAAATTACGAACCTATAATGTCAACCTATTTACCAAATGTAGGACCTTTATACATGTACTTGAATCAGGCTTCTGTACCGAAATGAAATGTTGCTCATAAGAAGCGAATTTTCAATTAGTTACATTTATTTCAACTCCTTTTTAATTAAGAACTTTAATCTGTTGTTACAACAATTTGTTCCGCCTGTTGATCGCTGAAATTTGGACTTCTAACAGGTGTTCAATGGAAGTATTCTTTTGGAAAAACTGCTCCTTTACAGACCGTTTCCCTGTGAATTCACATAACTTCCTACAAATACTACAACGAGTACACGCAGTGCATTCACAAACGGGACACTCCTTTGCAAAACTATAATTTGAACTCTGTATTTCAGTATGAAACAGTCTTAAGCACCTGTTGTGAGTGAGGTGGTTTGAGAATGCAAATCAACAATCATCTTCATCATGGAATCCCTCCGTCATGGATGTTTCGCCCCTGAACCATGTACATCTGATAGAGGGTGGGGCCACCGTAGGAACGGTGTGATTGTCGATAGCTCTACTTCTTCCAACTCTTTTCTTCTCGTCTCAGCCACAGCCAGCTAGAGGAACGTTCAGCTGCTTGGCTCAGTTTCTGGATAGTCCTCCGCCTATCCCTGCCCGTGGACCCTATTGCTGTCATCAGCCGGCACACAGATTGAGAACAGAATCCTCTCGCGCCTACTTCTATCGGGAAGAGCCATGTATTCCATCCTCGTTGTTTACACTCGTCGAGGAGCTCTGTGTACTTCGCTTTCTTCCTTTCATAGGCCTCTTCACATCTGGTTTCCCAGGGTACTGTCAACTCAATCACGATGAGTCGCTTTCCTGTATTAGACCATAACACGATATCAGGCCTAAGGTTTGTCTGTACTATACTTGGGAATACCAGCTTACTGTCTATTCATGCATTTACAAATTCAATAACATTATGAGCATTAAAAGAAAGCGTATGAAAATGTGTATCTTTAATAATAATAATAATAAAAAAAGGGATATGCCAGGTCTCGATCTCACGCGGAAATCAAATGTATTGAATTATACAATAAGAGGTAGCGCCTAGACTGTCACAGCCACGGATTCAAATACACATTGTTCGAGAATTGAAATATTCTCCAAGCTTTAGCTAACAATTGAAGACAATATTGAGTCTGACTCCTTAGAACACGTTTTACACCATTGTTTTCTTCAATCAAAACTTCCCGGGTATTTTTGTGAGCTGAGTTTTCATTGGATAAACCTTATGTGTTCAGATTGCCATTTGCGATGATGATGTCAAAGAAATTTTGGTTATTGTTCATAACAAAAGGCAAATTTGATATTAGATAAAGTACAAAAATACACATTTATTTTTATTCTGCTGTTAAATTTCGTTTCTTTTATTTTCAAATATCTTCATTTGCCATTGTGAATATTGGGGGGGCCAAAGTATACTCTGGCCCCCCCGGTCTGGATATTGGGGGGGCCGCCCCCCACCCCCCCCACCCCCTGGCCCCCGGCTCCTACGCCTATGTAGTTTATTTATGTCGTGACTTCATGAAATCATTAGCAAACAGTATTTGCTGATTGAAATATATATTGAAATGGTCCCACTATAAGTAGGCCTATATAAGTATTATAAAGATGATATTGAGCTATAGCCATTGCTCCCCGGTTACTAAAGTAAAAGGAGAAAGCTTACCACCGCCAAAATGCCTTCCGTGACCCAGTTATTAGAACACAGAAATAAAATGATATGACCCCTCACCGGGTGGATTCAAATCCTGGTGACGGCATTAAGGGTTTCAGGGTCCTGCGTGACTCCGTGGTTATGGTGGGGCAATCACAATTCGGGAGTCCCGGGTTCGAGCCCAATCAAACCCCTGATTTCGTGGGAGTGGCCTTTGGCAAGACACTTCAGGGCCCTACCTACTACTGGTGCATCCAGGAAAGCCGTTACAAAACTGAAAAATGTTGGTACGGCACTGACGAATAGGACTCAAATGGGACCTGTGTCATTAACGTACTACAACTAAAACAATGAGAGGTAGCCCCCCCCCCCGGGTTGATTCATATAATATCTTACCCGGTTTGACCCGAGTTTCTGGGAAGGAAAGTTTCGGTGCTTCCTCTAACATTGTAATCTTGGCATCGAAATATAACTTAACTACTATTGACGCGTTGTTAAACGCCTATCAAATTGTGATGATAATTAGTACTCGCCTGAAGCAGAACTAGCGTGAGTTTGTATGAAAACAATGGACATAACACTCCAGGGGCCGTTTTCAAGCGTTATCTCTGATTACCATTGACGTATTTTCTCCCTTATTCGGGTTTAGTGTGGGTCACTTTTGAAAACAACGCCTTACGTCACAAATACAACGTAAGAAATACATTTCCTGTATGATTTTGAGTAAGAAACAATATTTGAAAAATAATATATTGTTTGTTACAACCAGTTTATTCTTCTTGACAAACTGATTGTTGTAGTCAGTTGCAGCAGATGCGTCAAAAGGGGGCATTATTGGGTAACGCGTTTAGCCATTATTGCATGTGCGCTAACAAGGATGGCCCAACCTGTAACTTTGTAACTTAAACTGTAACTGAATGAAATATCTATGTCTGGATCATTCGGACTACATTATTTTACCACTTTCTGCAACAGATTGTCCATAAAAACATTGATTCAACGGACAGGCCTGGCAGCCAGGAACAGCATCTTCTTCCACATGCGTCTATTACGTGCCTTTGAGTTATTCATTCATTTTCGTCATAAATAATATGTTATTTTTCTTTACTATGTTCTTTGTTAGATGTCTAGATACTGAAATTGTAAATCTTGTACGTGCAAAACCCTAACAGCTGTTCGCTAAACACATATTCCATTTTGTTTTAACGTTTTTAGAATTGCATTGAGTATCTATAGGTACATGTGTAACATGTGGACAGTTGTATTTACTGTTCACCTGACCGTTTATTCCATATAACCCCGGTTTAAGGTATTCTTTGAGAAAGCATCGTGACATAAGGATAAAATGCTCACGATGAGCATTTTATCCTTTTGCCACAATTGCTTTTACCCATGCTCATAATGAAGTGGTTTTTTTTTAAATAAAAGCTTATTATTTTCGTCTGCAATAATTTTCAGTGTGGACCAATCAGAAACTTCCAATATGGAGGAATAGGTTAACATGTGCAATGTGTCTTGACCAGTTATAATATTCGAACGACCTAATGTATGGAGTGCATACTGATGATTCGCCGGCAGCGATAATTTGTTCCTACACACTTCCTCATTAGCCCCTTTTACCCAGTACAGTTCGAAATATATTCATGCACAGGTACCAAAGGTTTGTTTTTAACTTTGTGAAATAAATAGAATTGGTCGCAAAAATGATATAATTAATTTTCTCCATCATAACCCATCGTTTATTTTAAGATATTAAGCTATTTGTCTAATTACTATCACTTTTTTACTACAGACAATCGTGCATTAGAAATATGTTGGAAAACACAATGAGACAAATCAGATTGGTCACAAAATGATATCATTAATTTCGACAACATCAATCACAGTTTGTTTTAAAACATTTAAGCTTATCCTCAAATTTGTTTCAAAATATCACCAGAGATATAGAAAGCGTACACATATTCATTCATACGCGCTGAACATTAGTTTCAAGCTATCACACGAGACATCAATCTGAACACATCGGGTTTATCCAATGAAAACACCTCTGAAATAATAGGGATAACGCCATAGTGTTTTCCGCAAGAATGACGTCACTTTACTTGTGTTTTAAAAATAGATCTTATATGTGAAATCTAAAAAGTCGTTAAATATGATTGAGGAAACAACTATACATATCACAACAACAATTTCGTCATTTTGGTATGAGTTACTGATAAAAAAATGATTAAAAAGGATATCCAACAATTCCATACATATTGAACTACTTAACGTGCACGCTTAGAAAATGTGTTAATTGGCGGATGCCGATTTACCCGAAAAATTGTAACCCTACACTTATATCCGAGGTGTGTTTCACAGCTCACGGAAATACCCAAGTAGTTCCGATTGACGAGACATAGGAAGCATCCATATATTCATACACGTTGATAAGAACTATTTCATCTCTCGATGCCTGAGAGGTCAAGGATGAACTTGGGTCTGTCGATGGGAAGATATCTCACGGTAACGTTTGTAATGTGCAGACGGCATTTAACCCACTCCCTCCTCATGTCGGATGTTGGGACAGTTGACTCTTCCGAATATATATTTTCAGCAGACGGAACTTGTGCCGTTTGAAAATTAAACCTTTTCTTTGAGGTACTTTTTATATTCCAATATTAACAAGGTGAAAGGTTATATTTTCATTTACCATTTTCACTTTTTCTTTTCAAATTTTCTGTAAAAAGTGCGTTAAAACGAGTATTTGTGGGCAACGGTCTTTTGTTCCATGTAATACAGTTCACGTTGTGAGAAAGCAATAGCCATCATTGTAAAATATTTAGGTGCCATTAGATATTCGGATTTCCGTGAATTTCTATTGTTTAGGACCCATCTACACAGTTCACATTTTCTCCTTGGAGGGATTAAGCTTATTTTGGTTGTATTGGGATGTATTTCAATATGTTAGTTGCAGACATTCTTTTCTTAATCAGCATGCCTTGCCATTTCTTGATGCAGAAAGACTATTACAATCAACAAGCCTTAAGCCAGCTCTCTCTATGCGAATTCTCAGCGAGAATGGCAGTATATATAAAACTTTTCTTTACGAATCTAGAAGTAAGGAAATACAAGGGGATTGAAAAGTTTCATCTTCTTTTAAAAATATAATGCAAAACCCAAAAGCAAATTCGTACATCTTCCCCATGTTTAAATGGAAAAATACATGTCTCTTTACATACAATATAGGTAGGCGTAGACTTCCTTAATTCTAGTATGCGTGTTAGGAATTTAAGTTGAAATCTTTCTATTACGTTGTTGTTTTCATGACCCCATATTTCACACCTGTAAAGGTTTAACAACCATTTTTTGAAGAGCTCAATTTGCATATCTAGGTAGTGTTAGTTTGTTTATTTGTCTAAGAAGGTTAACTCAGCTATGTTCTGATGAACAATTACAAAGTTTCTTGTCAGTAAACCTATGTCTGAACGAGGCTCCATCAATGAAAACGACCTTTGACTAGTTGGTCTGTCAAAACATATAATTATGCACTGTAAACAAACCGTTAGAGGATGTCACCTGTGTTCTAAATATAGAAGTAGTTTAACATAATACAGTATAAAAATGTTGGGTATTTTGATAGATCAAAAGTGAATAAGATGAAAGCACTTTTTATGATATTACATGTACTTTATATCATTGTTCAGTTGTATTTATATTTGTGACAAGAAACTGTATAGTTTACGTCTTGAATAAAATATTGTCATTGTCATTGTCATTGTCGTTGTTCGATGACAGTTCAATAGGGATGACGTCTTGTTTCCAGAAATAACAAACCTATTTTCATTAACCCTTTGTTCAACAAAACATCGGTTTGACCATCTATTGCAGAAGTATTTATAAACCAAAGTGTCAAAAGGACGAATTGCTCATTATGAGCAATTCGTCCTTTTGTCACGATGGATTCTGTACAATTTCATAAAGAAAAGGTTTTTTTAGGATTGGGATTTTTTGTGGTCCACTGTTGCTTTTCATTGGGACCAGTCATACACTTCTATATAGGGAAAATGAATAAACCCATCATCAAATAGTTCTGAGAATCTTATTAGCTGTACATATAGAGGAAGAACGACAACGAATACATGTTTAAAATATCATTCGAAAAGACGATACAATTTTGAGTATTATGTTATTTTGCAGATGTAATTTCTAAACGAACGCATTGAAAATGTGCTACAAGAGGATTGTTGATTGGAATGGTCGAACCGATGTGCCTCAAGTAATATTTCATCTAATCGTATTGTTAAGAGCAAATACTGCATTTCAAAAGATGAAAAATGGTGGGCTTTCTGTAAGCTGCGTTTAAAATTTCTTCGTTTCTAAATTCGGTGTAAAATGAATAAGTTTTACAGTTGATAAATACCTGTGAATTACTTTGGTGCTTGCAACTACATGCGTGTCCTAGAACCATGAGAAGCAACCACATGAGTACTTAACTTGAAGTCATACAGCCCCTTTCCATGTCGGTTCTAATCGCGGTTGTAGAAGACTTTAAATGATACTTTGATATATTGCAACTATATCCTACATCTAGGTTTAGCACGATACTGGTTTGTCTCTTAAATGTTAACTTCTTGTGTACTGATGGGCCTATGGCCTTATGTATCAATAAAGTATCTATCTATCTATATTAATTAACCTTCACACTGATCAAGAGAGGTCACTTAAAGCGAGATTGCTTTACCTGTGGAAACGGGCGTAACATACACCCACAGGTGTTTAGTGCCCGCCTTGCAAGCAAAAACCAAAAAGGAATAATGGAAGTAAAGGCTCCTCTCCACGACACTGAGAGTAATGTTGGTATTCTGACGCATAAGCACGTTCAAAAGGGAACCATGGTACAATGTAGTACTAGCTTCTTTGTGACTTGATACTTGGTTCCAGGAAGCACCGACATGTTAACTTCCATAAGGGTATCACTTTTAAAACAGTGTTTGACATTATTTAAGGAAAGACAACACATACAAAACGACAATTCTACGTGTAAGGCAGGGAGATATAATTATCCCTTATCTTTTCCTGTAAATCGTTAATTTTCACGATGTCTCCTTGACGTCGCTTGCACATCAACTGTCCCTCCTCCCACGTTTCCAGGTCCCGCCGATCAGAAATAAAGTAACATTTCCCCGTGATGGGCCTTTCTTTCCACCCTTTTGGGCACACCCCGATGTCATCTGAAGGAAGATTGGATTTTTGACATGGCGTCAACAGTTTTTCAGTTACTTTGCGAAAACAGTCCCATAAGTGATCGAAGAAGACACTCAACATTTTTTATGCAGAGAAGAACGTTACTGCAACTTACAAACATCTTTCTCCGTCTATAATTATCAAATGGTTATGGAATGAACACTATTATCCCGATAAAAACGATGAACTAAACTGCAATGTTGTGGTAAGCGCAGAAGACATGATGCTCATGGTTTGGTTCTAGCTCGGTGACAAAGCGTGATCTTGGGCCATGCAAAACTTGCCGAACCTAACACAGTCATGTTCTTTAGATAAACAAAGAATTGTGGATAAGTGTCGACTAGTCACAACGGAAAACGTATTGGATAACTGCGTAAAAGAACAACTAGAAAGAAAATATACGGTAATCATTTCTATGAACGTAACCCTTTCCAAGTTTCAAGCAAAGTGGATGAAACTTTTAATATTAGATGATCATCCTTATCATTGTAAATACAATTATAAATAAAGGTTTTACACTATTGTTTTTTTTTTACGTTTTTGCTTATAAATCTTTTTGTTTCTTCCTCTTACTTTGGGATCATGATCAGAGACATTCATAAATAGCTCAATATTCTCTAAATAGCTTTCCACAACTCATACAATGCGAATAAAAATAACCATGAAGGTTTGAACAAAAACGTACACAAATGCTCAAACACCTCATACTGATATCCCTTTATGGGATTGCCGCAACAAATGTCACATGATCATCTACTTTGGAAAGACAACCGTATTGAAAGATGGCGGCGAGACCCAAAAGAAACAGTTCAATTTTGCTTTATTTGAAAGGAAAACGATTTTTTTCTTCAATTTTACTGGTCGGAAATTTTCACATGAAGACATTATTACTAAATTAATTCTATATCCGGTAAAAACTTAGGGAAAAACAACAACATTATTTAACTTTCTTCCAAATATGGTGAAATTTTGTGATGGCAGTGATTGATGCAGCGTAGCAAGGGGAGATTACTGTGACGAGTTTGATCAAGAAGGAGATTACTGTGAGTAGTTTGACAAATTATGCTTTAAAATGCCATTGTCTCAGCCTAAGTCCTTACCTGAGTTTGTTGCACAGCCTATAATGTCGAGGCGGAGTGAGACGGCGCGGCGCCACTGTAGTTAACCACTTCAAGCTTGATAAATCTGGCCGTGACCGGACAGTTACCCACAAACACCTGACCAACGAAATGTGATTCTTGTTTTTTGGGGGTTTTTTCATCGTATAATAGTATTAGCCCTCATAGTACTGCCAAACGAAAAGGGATTCTTGTTTTATTAGGGGGTTTTATCGTACAATAGTATTAACCCTAATAGTACTGCGCGATGCAACGTGATGCTTGTTCTATAAGGGGTTTTCATCGTTTAACCAGTATTTGGCCCTTAGAATGCTGGGTGATTTTCTAGAAATATATTTCTTTGTCGTCTGCTTTCCATATTAAGCATCTGCTTTATTTTGATGAGGAAAGATAGTCATAGTTAAAAGAAGGTTAGATCACAGGCCAGTCGCCAATTTACTTGGCGACTGGCCTGGACCTAACCAGTTTGCATAAGCATGAAGTCGATTCCAGTACTATAAGGATTTAAGTCATGATAAAAAAGCACGGAATCAACGTATTTGTCCAAATTGCACTTCTGGATTAACAGGAAATTGATACCATTTCATGCTAATAATTATACTCCAATACATAAAAGAATATATAACTATACAAGGCCATTAATACATCTACTGTATTAATTCATCTTATGTCTTCAAACCTATCCATCACGTTGAATGGGGTTCAGCAACTTAGAAATAAGGCATTTGAAAATGGTTTTAAGTTTATTGAGTATCATTCCTAAACAACAGATCTTTAAATTGCATTTCTCACGGACCACAATTCTCTCGGTTAGTCCTTTCAACGCTTGGAATGCTCGGTAATTTTCTAAGAAAATTGTTTGTCTGATGTCCAAAACAATAAAAATCATTTTAATTTAAATGATGAAAGATACCCAGAGAAGCAAAGTAGGTTAGATCACAGACAAGCCGCCAATGTTGGCTCTAACCTGTTTGCATAAGCATGAAGTCGGTTCCAGTACTATAGTGGTGTCCTCGATCTTACCTGTTTGCATAAGCATGAAGTCGGTTCCAGTACTATAGTGATGTCCTCGATCTTACCTGTTTGCATAAGCATGAAGTCGGTTCCAGTACTATAGTGGTGGCCTCGATCTAACCTGTTTGCAAAAACATGAAGTAGGTCCAATGTTTATAAGGGTAAAGAAAAGTATTAAAATGTAATCATACCTTGACATTTCCTGCCGCGTCCTTCACATTGTCCCAGGACGTCCCATCCGCGCTATAATGTACCTTATATCGGGTGACCCATTCCAGACAGCAGTGTCTGTGTTAACATGGCGCCCCTGTGTCGCTATACCCTGTACAATAGCTAGCCAGTTCATTTTCACCTATGCATAGAATAAACTTGTTTACATGTGGTTTTAATACCATGTTCAGTCAAATGAGGTTATTGTTTATAAATGGGTCAATGGCAAGGTGTTTAATGTTCATCTATCTATGCACTCGAACCTGAAGACATACCTACGTATGGAAAAAAACCTCAACCATATGTGAGCAATATTGGTGTGAGACAATGGGACGTAACCAGTCCAATACTCTTTAACCTTTTCATACAAGAGTTGTCTTCCCTGATTGACGAAAGTTGTAGGAGTATTACTATTTCAAGATCTATCTATTGCTCCTTTACCATATTTTCTTAACTCTGATGTTGATCATTGCGCATAATCATTTGGATGCGGCTTTTTTAATCGCACTGGCAAATCGACGAAGTTTCTTTTTCATACTGGCAAATCGACGAAGTAGGTTTTCTTTTGGCACTGCCAAAACAACAAAGGAGATTCTTTTCACACTGGCAAAACAACGAAGGTTTCTTTAAGCACTGGCAAAACAACTAGGGTTTTTTCTCGCACTGACAATTCGACGAAGGTTTATTTCGCACTGACAAAACAACGAAGGGGGTTCTTTTCGCCCTGGCAAAACAACGAAAGTTTCTTTTGGCACTGGCCAAACAAAGTAATGGGATTCTTTTCGCACTGGCAAATCGATGAAGGGGGTTTTCTTTTTCGCACTAGCAAAACAACGAATGGGGTTCTTTTCGCACTGGCATAACAACAAAGGGGGTTCTTTCCGCACTGACAAATTGACGAAGGTTTTTTTTTCTCACACTGCTATATCGACGAATAGGGGGTTTCTTTTCGCATAGGCAAAATAACGAAGGGGATTCTTTTCGCACTGGCATATTTGGTGGAAGGGGATAATTTTTCCGGGCATCATAAGTTTTCGTTCATCATATAACCCATACCCGACGGTCACCAAGCTATTTTGTGTAAGTTTTATTCCAGAAATGTCAACTCAAGTTGTATCACATCTGGGTGATTTTAGAGACAAGGAGAACATTCACGTGGATACGATCAGGGTGCAAGCAAGTTAAAAAAAAATATTATGGGGTAAACGTCCTACATAACTGCGAAGAGTCAAAAGTCCTCCCAATACCCAAACGCGGGTAAATGTCCAGGGGGCAAATGTCCAGGGGGCAAATGTCCAGGGGCAAATATCCAGGGGGCAAATGTCCGGGAATCATATACATTTGTATACATATTGATAACATAGGTATACCAAACGACAATAGTCCCTGTTAGCACCAAAATACTACTGTCATGTACATACTGCTATCAAGTTGGATAAAGGGAAACATCCCCACCACCAACAACATCCTTTCTCCAAGCAAAGTATTTTTCAGTAGATGACAATTAATCAAATACAGTAAAATCTGTGTACAACAACCAGTTAAGGGAAGTACCCAAAGTGGCTGCTTTGCACAGACTAATATTAGTAGCAAAAATATGGATGAAACGAGCATTATTGATCAAAGTTCTTGAAAAAGCACCGAGAAAGGAACGGAGTTTGCTCATCCCTTAAAGTTGCCTGTATTATACATTCTTGTGATACAGCGGGCGATCTAAGAAACCCCTTTGCTGCTTTTATGGTTTGAATCGATGCATAACTCCCGAATTCGTGTACATATGTATATTGAATACCTTATATAGCATAGTTACCACAGGAGTCTATAGTTATCCAGGGGTCAATACTATGTAATGTAATAGTCATCATATTACGTAGTACTGACCCCAGAATAACTATAAACCCGTGTGATATCCACAAGGACTTGGACATTATACAATGGTTCTAGCCCATGTGGATGAAGAAAGGATATGCTTATAACGTATACATGTACTTACCTCTGGTGGTCACAACTGTATCTAATATCTACTTACTTCAATGGCATCTAGCAATTATCTACATTACCATATCTTATCAAATCATCGTCTGCTGACTGATACCGCTATGAGTTTGATCCTGATTCACAATTTCATACAAGGGAGGTCCAGACTGACTCGAACCCGAGACCTCTGTAGATCGAGCGAATGCATTACCGATTGGTCTCCCCTGTCCGGTTACATTTACCTCTACATATACTTTGTTAATGAGACATCTACGACATTTGCATTTATAAAACCGGAATCGACGTTCTATTACATAAGCCATGATAGCGCTAGAATCGACTTTCCTCTACATTAGCCCTTATAATGCTGGAACCGACGTTATGCATATGTAAACATATTAGATCCAGGGCAACCGCCAAATGAATAAGCGGCTGGCCTGTGATATTACATGTTTGCTATACTCTGGGCATGAGTTCTCAACAAATTTTAGCTGATATTTAAGGCTTTGGAGAGGAGACGACACAAAGATCTAAATTTTAGAAAATTACACAGCATTCTAAGGGTGAGTCTATAGACTTGGACGTCGTCTGTTCGAGGGAACGAGATAACATCAAGCTTAGCGGTCAAATTTATTTAATTGTTATCTGAAAGGTAAGTTCCAATGATCAAGAGGGGACACAGTTACTGTATGAATCATCCGAGTTATCTTTGACGGTATGAAGTGTCAATTACGTGACTAATGAATTGCGTCAGCAATGATAAAATGATAGAAGGATCGACAGTGTTTGACTCAGGTTTACATGTATTTAGACGTTCTAGATATGGCGTGCTATATCTTGTAAACAACTGCGCATGCTTCCCTCATATTTAGCATCTATCAGTCGGCTACCATGAACATGTGCGTAAAGTTATAGTTCCAGATGGACACACATGTACATGTAAACGCATTAATTGTTCCAATTTGTTGACTTTTTCAAACAAAAATTGGTTTTCTGGTAAGGATGCGGTTGAAAGATTCAGTTTAATCATATTTTATTGCATTGTTTCTACATGATATACAAGACGCATATACAACGAACTGATAAACATGTATTTAACCCTTTCCAAAGCATCACATTTTTGACTGTCCCAAATTGAAAGAATTTGCAGACGACATTTCAAAATGTGATGAAATTGGAAAATAATCTTCTGATAGGGCAGAAAACATTGTGGGAAAATGAGAAAGTGCTCGTTACGAGCAATTCCAATTGGATTGGGCCACAAGTTATATATAACAACATTAGCGATTGACCCTTTCCTTTGAAAGATTCCGTGGCCAAACCATCCACAGAATCAGAATCCGTTCTTACAAAGTTTGTCTGACATTCGTAATTGAGACAGCACGACCCGAAAGCGTAGCTTGATAGCACTGTCGTCCATTGACACGAGGTTCGCAGGCTCGAACCCCGTCACTGACAATGCATGTCTGACATGCCACTAAGACAAGCCTCTGGATAGATAACGTTATCCCTAGTCCTGATTTCTGGTCTCGAATGCCTTTGCTATATTGACTGACGCCTTCTAAGCACGATAAATGTCCAAATGATGAAGAAAGCTTCGTTCGCGGATCATTATTGAGACTAACGTTATCCCATACATGGGTTCAAAATCAGTATCGGATAAAATATAAATTTAGTCTAAACTTATTTATATTACAACGATTGTGAAACAAAACTCTTACAGCTTAAATAAATCACTCTCGATTCTGCTTCCTGGGTACATACATAGTCCAGATATCTGGTCTCGGAGGCTATTGCTGTATTGACTGACGCCTTCGAGACGTAGCGAAGCACGATTGATGTCCAAATGTTGAATAAAGCTTCGTTCACGGATCATTATTGAGGCTAGGTAGATACATAACCAGTGCTCGCGCCGAATGTGGATTAACTAAAGACTAATGAACGGTCGCAAGGCAGATCGCGCTACTCGCGGGATTCGAATCTACAACCCTCGTGTTCCGAGGTCGACGTTCTTCCTCTAGACCATTGTCCTCCACGTATTCATATATTCATTGAGCCCATTTAATTTCATTTTCCAAAACACCTCAAATGTACAGGAATAAATCCAACACATTCTTCTTTATACGGACAAATTGCCGCTTCCTGTCCCTCTCGATATGGACCAGTAACAAGTCATTTTATGGAGGAATATATATTATACTTTTAAACATACATTGCATTTATTTTACATCGATTGTGAGACAAGTTCTTACAACTTAGACTACCTTCGTGTCCAGAAGCCGACGCTCTACCCCCGGATAACTGTTCTATAAAGACAAGTTCCAATGTTGGAGTGCAATGACTCAGAGCCCATTCGATACGTTTGTAATACCCAATCATGTGTGTAATGTAACGGTAAGTATACAGGCTTGGAATACAAGCGTCCCCGATTCGACCAGTTCTTGCGATGGACCGTTTCTTTATTTGACATTTTCATTGCCTAAAATATCAATCGCTTTAAAATTGAAATTGACTTCCACAGCAAAGGTTACATGGCTATCTGCTTAATAGATAACGTTTAAAGATGGCAGCGACACTAACCAAATTATTCGTTTGTGCTTTGTGTGTAAACAAAACGAAAGATGTGAAGACACTACTAGTAAATTAACTGCGATGTCTGAAAAGATCAAGAAATTAACGGTTAGCAAATGGGTTAAGCTCACAGGCCATAAAACTTTATTACAGCTCTCCTCGTTGCAACAATAGTAAATGGCTTAATTCCAACATATTGTGAATCCCGATTGACCGTTTCAATAACCTATTACTGGTAGGTACTCAAGGAATACTTGGCGCTTGAAATGTCTCCCCGTGTGTTGAATACAATCTATTGGGATTGCATTTGTGGAGGTTTATGCCACTTTCAGCAGTATATCAGTCATATTGCGGTGAAAGACTCGCCTATCAATGCTTGTGAAATTCCTCAGCCGCATATTGCGGCATATTCCTTCCTGCATGAGTATAACCGATTGCTGAGGTTAAAGATGAATAATTTCGTTTTGAAAGAATATTGCCGGAGCCGGGTCTTTAACTCAGTACCCTGTATTTGAGTGGGATAGGCTACCCACTAGGCTAACTAGGCACCGAGATATGTAAAAGAGGTTAGAGCTCGAAGTCAACTTTTGTGGTGAGAGTCCTTTAGCCAGATAGTTCAGAGCCCAAGGCTAGTATTGGTGAATCGCAGGAAAGCCACAACATAACTTAATACTTGCTGACGCGGCTTCATACCCACACTGATAGTAATTAAACGATGTCTTAAATATTCGGGAGATGTGCTTCCATTTTACGAAATGGGGCTGATGAACTATGAAACTCCCCAAGGATTTTATCGTGCAGTGAATATCTCTTTACACTTTTTTAAACTCATTTTTCTTTTTAAGTTTCCAATTTGTTTGAAAAAAAAAGATGATATAAGAGATAAGTGCATAAAACGTCAAGGAAACCAATTTACTCTTTACCAACTGCAGACGGCAATGTTTTACTTGAAGCAGACGACTTTAGAAAAGCGTTGTAAACACATTTAAAATCTCTCAATTTTGCTGTTGATATATGTGAATATATGGAGAAAATAAAGCATTGAGACAAAAGATGAAATTGCTTGTGTAGCAAATTCCTCCTTTTACAATAATCCTTTTTAAACGTCTGCTGCAAAACGCAAATGTGGCGTTAGTTGGTAACGTGTTGATTTAGACTTTCAATTGACTTATATTGCGTTATTTGGAGGCGCTGTTCGTTAAAAGTCGTCTTACCCATTACCAAACAATAAAGACATTTAACCACTTTGTCGCAGACGACTCTGGAAACATTGAGGGAAAAGGAGAAATTGCTCACAACGAGCAATTTTTCCTTTTCCCATAATGTATTTTGCCTTATCAGTAGATTATTTTCCAATTTCACCACATTTTGAAATGTCGTCTGCAAACTCTTTCATTTTAGGACAGTCGAAATTCAACGTTTGGTAAAGGGTTAAGCCGAATTAAGGAAAATAAAAACAATCTGATTAACTTTGTCATTTGTATATGAGCACGTTTCAGATGTCATTATAGGAAATGGTAAAAATCGTCAAACCTTTACTTAACTGCATTACTTTATACACGTCGGCTGATTTAACTGTTTATACAGTACAATAATAAACATACATGTACACTGATAAACCTATACCTTGTTTAGAACCTTTATCAGTCGGGCGCGTTCAGTGGTCACGAATTTACGGAACAAGTGGTTTTAAATCATGTTAGTTTAGAAACTTGTTCAATACATTTATTCAAATAAATGCTCATGTATTGAATTAAGAAAGGCATTTTAACATAATTCTAATGCAATTCGATAGTGTTTGCTTATCACATTACTGTTAAAGCCCAACTTTCCTGATTAAACCAATGCGGTTTCATGTTTAAGCTACATGAGTTGTTTTGACTAAAGGAAAATCTCGATAATTAACTTCATCAACCACTCTCTCTCTCTCTCTCTACTTTCGTGAAAAATCCTGTACATCATTGAACTGGGTCACGAGTGGAACCCTTCATAGCATTCTGATGATACAATGATGTTTGCTTGCTCAAGTTAAGCGTTTCAACAATATTTTAGTCAATTGGCGACTTTCAACTTACCACTTGCAGAAAAACCCAAAGTGTACCTTGGTAGAATCACCATCCCAATGCAAGACTTTCCGTAATGTGTAATCTGAACAATTAGTTTTTGTTGTCTACGTGAGACAGATATAGTGCTACCGCATTGTGGATCATGCAATAAACACATGACACGATATAGCACTCAATCACATTATCTTTACACTGGGCCAAACAGTTATAGAACCACATTTATATTCTGCACACCAAACAATTGGGCAATACCGTTTTAAAGGACTCTGGTATGTCACAGCTGGGGATCAACCCCACAACCTCCCAATTTCATGGTTGAAACTGAACATTTCGTCAACAATTAAAATCATCAGTGAGGAAGGTCTGAGTGCGACTGAATAATTATAACCTGCTCAGCCACGGGGACACAAAACTATCATGAATTTGGACCAAGTCATGTCCATTTCATTGAGAATTATCCAACATGACATCGAGGGTTCAGTACGAGCCTATAGTAAGTGCTTCACGAAAGTGAAGGACTCACTTTAGTTTTGCGCTGAACCCTCGAAATGATGTATGACAAACTAAATCTCATGTAAAAATCAGAGATTCACTAACAAGGTAGAAAATATGCTTGTAACTTCATCAAACCAGGGACCTTGTTTATTATGCTGATGGAAATTATATCACTTACAGAAAGTATGAATTCAGTTACACTTAATGGAAATTGATTTAAACAGTCCTTCAATCTATTTGAGAAATCGTTATAACTGAAACACAGAGTTTAAAGTAGTCATGTTTTATTTCAATAAGATACACAAAAAAGTTGTCACGACCATTAATATTACTACCAACCACTGCACTGCCATAGGTTTCAACACGAGTGTGGACTTGACCTCAGAGCTTAAAATTAATATCAGTCAATATTCTGACTCAACTTTTAAAATTTTCTGGATCCATCTGTCATAACAAGGTATCAGAGTTCTTACACAAAAATTGACCTTTACACGAGATTTTGACTTTTCTAGACCTTAAACCATACTTTTGACTTTTCTAGACCTTAAACCATATCGTTTCATGTAGGTGAACATTTGTGATATGCTACAATCCATCAGGAAATATAAAAAAACGCAAGTACAATACATAGTGTGACCATAACTTCTTAGATATAAAGTATAATGCAGCTCTGCATAATTTTACCAAACATATAAATGTCTGACAAATGTGGGGCAATGATAATTATTGTTACAGAGTAGATAAAGTTAATCTTATACAATTCAAATTATGTTCAAATGACATACATGTACTTAAAACAAGTTTATTTAGAATGAAGGTCAGAATGAAAGGGGGTTGGTTGGGTATGTATATTTGATGATTTTCAGTATTTCTTTTTTATGGTAGATTAAAGTAGATATTATAATCAGATATTTCAATAATCAGATCATTCAATATCAGATTTTAATATGACCAAGTTCCTGCTCACACGTTTCAATGTGTTCCAACCTGTGAAAGCGACGACAGAACAATTTTTTATCATTAAATGTTGGTGGCAAAAGAACTAAATAGAGTTTGTAAAATATTCTTACAAAATGGCTGATAAAGTTAATATTTACACTTTGTTTCTAGTTTAAAAAGTTATCATTTTCATCACTATAATTGTCTATTTTGGGATACACCATCACTTTAGCATCACACATATTATATTCACCTATCAAGGTCGTTATATTGTCAAAACTATATATCCCTTTTCATCTAAAAATGTTTAAAATCTTAAAATATGAAATGGGTACACTATGAGATTTCAACATTTTGTATTTCTTAATGTTTTCTGCCTTTTTTATTATATCTCCTTTAGTTATGGAATAATTTGTATCCAATAATCAGACCACTGATTGAGTTTTGCTGGCCATTTTTAACTGGGTTTGGGCTATGGCCCAAACTTGGTGTTTCAGTTTTAACCAATTTATGTCTTTAAGAAAACTGTTCTGTTGTAATTTCTGTATCTGATGTTTTCTTGGTGGTTTCCTCTCTCTGACAGCTGCAACAACCAATGGCTGGAGGGCAATCCTCTCTAGGTTTGACCACTTCTTCTTGGAAGCTGTTGTGAAAATATCAGGAAATTCATGGGTATATGGCAAGCCTCAGTGATGCAGTTGGTAGAGGCCCAAGGTCATCATTAGTTTGAGGCTGGCTAAGAAATCGGCGCTTTTTTAAAAATCTGTCACCTCTGGTATATGTAAAAAAAAAAGCGGTTTGTCTGTAAAGGCCATGTCTCTAAGTACTGGTTCATGCAAGAACAAAGCATTAGGCAAACTGACTATCATTCACATGACCTAAGCTATTGTAATCAGTGTCAAATTCATTAAGACTATACCATACCATGGCTGTTTGATATCTAATTATCAAAAATAGACTTAAAGCTGTTCTTGACTTACTACACCATGCCTATCACTCAAATTTCATTTCAAAACCAAATGTTTGTTTGCACTTTATCATACAGTAAAGATATATTCCCATCTGAACACTCATCATATTGTGCAACATGCTAAATTATACAGAAACTATGCTAAAATTAAGAAGTTATAACAACACAATACAATTTATTAGAAACAAAGGCTATACCGGTACTAGAATTACATTCATAAAATAAATCTCAGGTAAAGTGCATCCCTTTCAAATTGTCGGTTAATAGAATGTCTCATAATCATTTGATACAGATTGTAGCATGTAGGTATTCTCACCTGTCTTCCTTTGCTTACTACAACCATCATCACCAGACTCAGAGTCGGACATTTCTGTAACAACCAAATGAGATGAATAATAAAACCACTAGCTACACACAACAATGACACGTTGATTATAAACAACAGAAAACAGACACAATATCACAATATACAACATGCACAGATACAGGTGAGCCAAAGGAGCCATTATGCTGCGAAAATGCCAACCAGTTAAAAAAATTCAATAAGCAGTCCCCAACTAAAAATACATAATCATTTCAAATTTGAGAACTTTAGCTTTGATACTTTAGGAGTAAAGCAAACCTTAACAGGGAAATTTACCACCATTCCAAGCCCTTATTCTTCCTATGTTATTGTTGTGCAATATAACTTTAGTCACATTGTAATAGTAAGTGTTGTAACTTTGAAAGCAATAGCTTTTGTACTTAAAAAGTAAAATGATCCTTAACATAAATTTAACTGGGTGCAAATTGAAAGATGGTAATGACAACATGAGTTTAATGTTGGATTCCTTAATTCCATAAGCAGGAATAAGACAAGTGAGATGATGCCATATCCAGGCAAATCATCCTGACACAAAGCAAACCAGTCCTGAAACTTCCCATAAATGTTGAGCTAGGCATGGAAGCTTAAGTATTATCATTATTTACATACACATGAGTATTACAAGTCCATAATGGATGCATCATATAGCTCAATATAAAAATTATTATACCTTCTGTATAACTTGGATCTTTGACACTGTCATCTAAATCTTCATCTTCAAACTGGTACGTTCTAGCTTTTTGAAGATCTTGTACTTAAAAGAAAAACGGATGTGCAAACACACTTGCCTTGTTGGTGGATCTTTCTTCACCATTTTGGAGCAAATTACAGGTCAAATCCAGGAAATGTCAAGAGGCAATTAGAACAGATTTGTAAATTAAGATTTGATGTTTATGTTAAACATAAGATAGAATGGACCACCAAAAAGATTGATGTCAAAAGAAATTCTGATCTAGATTAGCAGAAAGGGGTGCTTCAGATATGGTACTCAAATAGCTGAAAAGAAAAAAACTAGAATTCCCCCTACAATTGCTTTTTTTTTTATATGTATAAATGTTAAACTGTTTCAGAATTGTAACATTTCAAAAACCTTTGTCTGGTTAAACAAGATCTTTAAAGTTAAGGTCACTGTGACTTTGACCTTTAATCAAATGTGCTCATATTCAGTAGAAGTCTCCTTCATGTCATGACCATTTCAAACCAAGACCTATAATTTGGATGTGGTGTTGATGTTTTAGTTAAACTATATAGAAAACTTTTTTACATGGAGTATTCTTTCAGAAATGAACGTTTTGTATAAATGATGTCTGACTACACAAAAAATGTTTAAGTGGTTCACTCCACTAACTTGTGGCATTGTACGCAATCACATCAATAACCGTCCAACTGACTGGCAACCTGACACAAACATACCACATTTCGAACTATGTTTGCAGGGCTAAAATAAAAAAGGTTTATAATCTGAACAGCCTATCTGAGCAAGATATATATATATATATATATATATATATATATATATATATATATATATATATATATATATATCTCCTATATATACTCTCTCTATATATATATATATATATATATATATATATATATATATATTGCAGCCAACATATATGTGCATCAGACAATTTCATCACACTTCATTGTGAACTTACCTTGCAAAGGCTCCCTGGCTGTTTTGAGATTTCTAACTGCACCAGGATATTCCTGATTCAAATCCACTACCATTGACTCAACAGATTCTTGAAAAAAACAACATATTTTGAATATGACACATGCCACTCAAAGGAGCATTTTGACTATGAATCTGTAGTGCAAAAAGTTTGACTGAAGTGGTGATCAGGGTATACCTTTAAACTGAATTATCCTGAGCCAACAAGTCAGAAATAAAGAAAGGCCACAACTTCCATATGATAAGTAAGAAAATCGAAATAAATCCCCGAACATGTCTGCAAGCTAGTACAAACACTATTAACATGTTTCTAGATATCCAACATGAACTGTTTAAGAAATTGCATCCACAGGAATGCAGAGATGAATATACATCATTATCATTTTAACAGTCCAGACAGAAAGAATAGCAATCAGTAAACTCCTTTGAAATTTCAATTGTGAAAATATACCATAAATTTAGTGGATATAACAATTTTGTGTTTTTGTTCTAGTTAAACCAATATTTAAAACTTAAAAATAAAAATAACTTAAAATCATGCTCCCCAATGTACTACAGGAGATAAATTCAAACAATTACTCACAGTTGCTTTATACAAACCATTTATGAGATTGAAATTTTCTACTAGCAACACAAAATTAATTTTCAAATTTCCATAATTTTATTTGAACATTGAAACAAATACCTATATCAAGCCAACCAAACACTGTTCTGAATAATGAAATTTTTTGCTTACCTGTTTCTGCAACATTTTAATCAATACCATCTGTTTTTTCATCTGTCTCATCAATATCTAGTAAACCTAAAAGAGAAAAATGGCTAACTGAAGTAATTTTAACACCTTCAACCAAGTTTTTTTCTGCCCTTTTTGCAGCAAAAGCCATCCATGATGGACAAAACCTCTCACTCTAGTACCAAGACCTGACCTTGAATAGCATAATCTTTTTTTTAAACAACAATTTTAGAGGTTGTTCTGTGATGTTGGCAAATAAATCACTTATACTGTCAGAGTATCATCAACTTTTACCAATTATCAATTCACTGAGACGGTTTCTATATAGTATTATGTTTGGGAAAAGTTAACAATAAGAAAAGGTTAAGGACATTCATATCATGTTTTGCGCAAACTGAAAATTGTTTATGGTCAATACATATTGTGAGTTGTTTGTGTGTTTATCAAAATACACATTTGATTACAACAAACATCAATGAATCTTATCTTAGGTTGATTATTTACTTACCGATCAGGTCAAATGTTTTCCATATATGACTCCATGAGCTTATGGGTTAGGAAAGCCAAACAAGCATAGTTAAAACCTAAGCTGTAACAGTAAGCAATATAAATACATCCTCTGTTGATAGAAATGTTAAGGTTTTGTCAACAAAATATCTGACTTACAATCTATGTCTATGTCTTCAAAAGACTTCCCAGCAAATTGGTGAGCCTTGCCAGCTTCCACAGCCAGTAGCAGTTTTGAGATCGTAGCCAGTTCTATAACATCATCTTGGAGTCTATAGTACTGACGGTGAACAGAAAGTTCATGCCCTAAGTGGCGTGCTACCTCCTGCAGCTCTATTTCACTAAGTCCATAAATCTGAATAAAGTAAGAATAAGATTTACAGATCAAAACAGAAAATGTAATTTTTAAACAAAGCGTCAAAAAGTATGCAGAATAGTAATGTATATAAGGAAAGCTGTCCATGAGAAAGCGATATCAACTATTTGAGTCATTGATAGTAAGGTTATCATTATTGACAGAGGAATTTTAAAAGGATCAACATTACAAAAGCTAGCTAAAATCTAACAAAAAAAAGATAACAACAGAAATATTAATTATTTTTTCATTATAATAAATATTAATGGATGAAGAAAAAGAAGAAAAGAAAAGCTATCATATAGGGGACCTATTTTTTTTATCATAAAATCCTGACAGAGTTACAGGTCCTTTTGTAATTCCCTAATAACATAAGTTCAGTTATTGTGGGACTACAGTATATATAAGCAACTCCTTAATGATGAAAACAGGGGAATATTTCAGTAAAAATTCCTAAAAGAGCTATGTCATTTCATATGTAAAGTTTAAAGGCAAAACCCCTTCAAAACTTAAAAAAAAAAGAATTCCGAAGTCCAAAATAAGGAAAATGGGAATAATTCAATAAGTATGAGTAAGATAGAACAATGCGAGCTTCAAAAATAACCTTAAGTAGAGGTTTAAAATATATTATTTCATCAGCTGTGAAGATTCAAGTTTCACCTTCAACCTTAGCAAAGGTATTTCAAAGGGAATAATTCAATGAATATCAATGTAAAGTTATATGACTCAATCAAGTAGACCTAGGTTTAAACAAAACATTTGCTCTTTTGAGAAAAAATAACTGAACAGAGGATCAGCAGTAATATTTTTTCTTTTCTCTCACTATTCTCTTGCCAATTTTTGAGACAAAAACGACATCCAGCTAATTACAGTGGAAGAAGACTCAAAGTACATGAAACACCTATGTAGAAACACCAACCCATCATAAGCCAACTTAAAGGGCCCCACATATGGAGTCTGAATGACCCAACAGGAATTCAAACACAAAGTAGTGAGGGGGGTTAATGACATTATAGTACAACCCTCTACTCCTACTGCGAGGGGACCAAAATTGAATTAGTTTATATTTAAACTATCTTTACCTGAACTACTGTAGCCAGGTACTTCCTCATTTTTGGAAAGCGTATGTACTCTGTGAACTGCAGGTCAGGCACCATATTTAGCACTGTATTTAAAGCCTCAGATCCTTTGATGTAATTCTCCAAGCCCTAAACATGAACATATCAAACTAAAATGTTCATTTAAGTGAGTCTTTCAATTATCTGTTATGATAAGTGTAACTTTTATAGTTTTTAAGAAGAGTTTAAGTAATTTAATGAGAATCTTCTGAAAAATATGTATTCTAATAGGAAAACTTTTTTTTATACTTCATATTGTATTGCTTCATTGGTTATGCTGAATGCCACATTATCATTTTTTCTGTTACTAGGGACTTTTGATCACATGAGACACAGTGCTGCCACATTGTGATACCATGGCATTGAATAGAAGCATAAAACCACAAAAAATCACATTGTCCTGCCAGTGGGTGATACAATCCCAGAACTACCCTGGTATGTTGAACGCCATTTAAGAAAGCTATATCAGTACAATTTAAATGACTTTGGTTTGTTGTTATCTGAGATCTTCCTAAAGACTCCCAATTGGCTGAGGCGGTAATTAATTTTTCACAAAGACCAATAAGTTTGCACAATTATATTCTAGTGTTCCTGAAATGTTGTTCAACATGATAAATAATCATTATTAAAATAAGAAAATACCTTGGCAAAAACATAAAGGTTACTGACAGGTATCTCAACATCTCCACGAGTTTGGTTCAGCAAGTCCAATGCATCTCTGATAGAAGGTGTCAACAGAACTGGCACTTTTCGGTCTTTCTTTCCCATGATTTCCACAAGGTCCATCCTTTAAATGATATGTCAGTTAAGTATTACTGCATTTAAGAATGATTATTGCAGCATATCCTTTCATAACATATCTGATGTAGCAGACAGTAACTGTGATAATGATTTATTATACAGTTTATTGTGGATCTTTATATATCAAAAGATTTTTTTTATCTGAGAATATTAAAAAACCTGAGATCAAAATTCTGTATAAAATTTGAAGCTCAAATCATTCAATATATTAGATTTTTCTAATGATGGTACAGTTATAATTTTGCATACACATTTACTGGTCGTAACCATCATTACAATATTTGCTTTAATACAATAGTCAATTGATGAAAACAATTCTCAAACAAACAAAAATAACCTTACACAAATACTTTTGCCATATTCTAATTAAAGAAAGGTGAGCTCATACAGTAGAGCACAATGCTTATAAACATTTGCCTGAAATTCCAAAACCCAAAAGCAAGACTTGAAGCAATCGGAATTACTCGGGTATTTCCGTGAGCTGTGAAATACACCTTGGATATAAGTGTAGGGTTACAATTTTTCGGGTAAATCGGCATCCGCCAATTAACACATTTTCTAAGCGTACACGTTAAGTAGTTCAATGTGTATGGAAGTGTTGGACATCCTGTTAAATCATTTTTTATCAGTAACTCATACCAAATGGCGAAACTGTTGTTGTGACATGTATAGTTGGTTCCTCAATCAAATCTAACGACTTTTAAGATTTCACATTGTAGATCTACTTTTAAAAACGAAAGTAAAGTGACGTCATTCTCGCGAGAAACAATATGGCGTCATCCCTATTATTTCAGAGGTGTTTTCATTGGATAAACCCTATGTGTTCAGATTGGACCTGAAGATCTCTTCATTGCACTGTCTCCAGTCTGCCCTGGTTTCATATTTCTCTTTGAGCATTTTAGAGCATTCATTTCCACGCCTGAAGTTGAAAAGTTGAACTTTGCAGAGAGTAATATTGGCCAGCTTTCTCCAGTTCTGAATGTTTGTGTCTTGTCTAAGTAAAACTGAATATTCATTGACCATTTTGTCACAATATCTCCTCAATTTGACAAGGTCTTCTGTTAAAGGTAGCATGTCTTTCTTGTTGAACCTTCTCTCTTTTGTGGTCTGGCTGGCAATACTCCCAATCGTGTCCTTCCACTCTGTCACATAAAGCGTCAGGAAATCAATGGCATCTTGTCGGTCACTGTTGCTCCGTTCTTTTATTGCCAGTGCTTGTTTATGTTCGGCCAGTCTTTTTACCAACTGTCCAATTTTCTTGGCTGTTTCTGGTTTATCAAACATGATAACACCATTCAAACTTTTTTCACTGCTTATCCTCACCATCTGTTTCACAGCTTCTACAATGTTATTAAAATGTTCTGGTTTTATGAATGTACTTAACTGGTTTTGATTTCTTTTAAGAATGTCTTGTACTAGCTCACATTTCAGTCTACCTAAAAGTCGTAATCTGTACCTCACTTCTGCTGCCCTCTGTCTTCCTCGTCTCCCATATAGAACTTGTCCCACTCTTATAATGCTGAGATCTTTCCTTACAGTTTCACCAGTTTCATTATGGTTCATTGACTCTACTACATGTTGGTAGAATTCAGAACACTTTCCTTTATCATATACCCCTGCTCCAAACAATAAAGCTCTAGAGGCTTTTATGTGACTACTTTCTTGATCATTTGTAGAAATGGGAACATATTTACATTTCCTTGCATGCCTCCAGAGTTCTGATTTGACATAAAACTTCAAGCAGTACTGGCACGGAAGGTAGTCTGCGGCTAAGTGTCTTCCTGCTTCTTGCCGCCTTGCAATGATAGGGGGTCCACCTCCGGATTGTAGCTGCCTTATGTTGTACATGAAATCCCCCTGATTTCTTAACCTGTCAAGTGCTCTTTCTCTCTTATGAAATTCATCAGAGTGTTTATTCTTAGAAACTGAAGGAAGCAGTGCAATTTCTCTTTCATTTTTGTGCCAGGTGCACATATGCCGGGTTATTTTAAAGTCCAGTTTCCCACAGAACAGACAAGCATGCTGTTTTGAGTAATCATTCTTTCCCTGTCTGACTGCAGATAATGTCTGTACTTGCGACACTGAAAACAATATGGATATGCATGCAAAATATCTATGGAATAAGGTAATAGTAACTTAAAATTGCTGCTAAGCTTCTCATAGCTGTTGGTTCAAATCCCTGATGGGCAGATTGTACTTCACAAGTGGGGAAACCCTTTAGCTGGCATAGATGGGTGATTTTAACCAGGACTGGTGTTTTGTGCACTTTTGGTTTCCCACCACCTCTTAGCCACATGGGCAAATATGAGTCTTGTTTAATGCACAAGAAGATACCTTTTTACATATAATTTGGATAAAGAAAAATGGGCTAAACCAATATAGACAAATAGTAATAATGCTCTGCACTTGCCCAAAATAGAATTAATGTCTATTAATTTAAAGGTTATCTTTTATAGTTCTTTAGATATGCACTGTGCAAACTTCATACACAATTTAAGAAAGGACAATTATCAATTTTTTGGAAGAAAGACTTCTTGGGCTTAGCATTTAAAATCAATCATGAAAACCGATATCATAGCTACTCTTGTGTATTTTTGTGTTAATATAGTGAGCATATCAATTTTTAGTGAGGATAGTTGTCCGAAAAATAAATGTATCTCTTTTTTCCTTTTTTTTCTTTTTAGTGAGGACAATTCCTTTTTAGTGAGGACATTTGACCAAACAGTACATGTATCTGGTTATTCCTTTCTTTTTAGTTAGGACATATCATTTTTCACATTCATTTTAGTGAGGACACTTAAAGACATTGTAAGACAACATATTTATATCATAATTTCAAACCCTTATATCTTCTAAGCAATTTTTCTTTTTAATCAATAAATGATTTCTAAAATGAAATTTAGTTTATATTTGGAAATATGCAACTGAGCATGATTTGGTAATAAAAAATATCATTGTAATATTAATCATTTAACATAAGTAGGCAACGTCATGCCTAGAAGAGTTCCCAATTCTCTTGATGGGAAATGAGGGGAAAGATTCAACAGCTCAGATGTTCCTTGGGGTAAGCAATTTCAGGTCAAATCAGTTTATCTTATATCATTTTGATATCGCATACCATCATCTGTTGACTTTGGTCCAGCAGTTTTATTGACATTGTTTTAAAAGATAATAGACAGTTTGGGTGAAAAGATATATACAGGACAATAGTGGATATGATTTACCTTCACTTTGTGCATTTGAAGTGGAATCAGCCTCGTTGACAACCTTATCCTGTAAATGGAAGTACATGTACATCTGTTCATAAGGAAGTGTATTCATGCAATGTAAGAACATACATCATCACACCAAAACTACTTGCATAGGGTAAAATGTTTAATTTGTCTTAACATAGGACCATTATGATCTTATATCAGTGACCTGAATACTATTACTTTTATACATATTAACAAATTTCTGCATGCTACATCAGTCTTTAAGATGAGTATTCCAAATGTCAGAGAAATAGATATTTGTTGATAAAAGGGTAATCATAACAATAAATATGGCAAGTTATTGATCCAAGTATTTGACAATTGAGATAAAGCATATGACTCACTGGGTCCTTTTAATTGTATTTCAGCATTCAATCTATGGCATCAGTATATAGACAGGCAAGCCTGATAAAATTCTACATATACAAAAAATGTCCCAATTCAGTGTATGGGTCTTGTTCACTGTTTATTCAAGATAAAAGTTATAAAAGAAACTAAATAAATAAAAGCCATCTTGCTTGGCTGAGAGCTCAACATACAAAGGTGGTTCAAGGACTGGTTGGCCCAGTGTCAATAATTATGTGGATTCTTGTCTCGTGTTGTAACAAAAAGAAACTTCATTATTTATCACATAATCAATTTATTTTATGCATATACTTGGCATGACCAAAGCTAGTACCACAGTATATTTCAGTTTAATAAAACAAATTCATTGAAGCATCAGACAAGATACCTAAAGTAAATGCAAATTGATTTATAAAGCAAGAGCAATAAAATGCATTCATTGATGCCGTATGGATTTGGACTTATTCAAAGACAACATAAGTATCTTGTCAGAAAACTTACCAAATATGGATATGTTATGGAATTGCTGTCACTGTCTTCATCACATGATGCTGGAACTGATATGTCTAAGTTAGGTTGAACAAAGGCTAGACCAGTAGATGGAAGCTCAACTGACACCTCTTGACCTTCATAAGGAGATTCATGATGGGAGCTCACCGAACCTGGTGCAGTAGATTGGAGGACAACATAGACCTCTATACCTGTGTCCAGAGAATCTTCATGTTGGGATCTTACGACATCTAGTGCAGTAGAAGGATGGTCATCAGACACCTCTGGACCAAGGTCAGGGGATCCTTCATGATCGGATCTTATGACATCTGGTGCAGTAGAAGGATGGACATCAGACACCTCTGGACCTACGTCAGGGGATTCTTCATGATCGTATCTTACGACATCTAGTGCAGTAGAAGGATGGACATCAGACACCTCTGGACAAATGTCAGGGGATTCTTCATGATCGTATCTTACGACATCTAGTGCAGTAGAAGGATGGACATCAGACACCTCTGGACAAATATCAGGGGATTCTTCATGATCGGATCTTACGACATCTAGTGCAGTAGAAGGATGGACATCAGACACCTCTGGACAAATATCAGGGGATTCTTCATGATCGGATCTTACGACACCTGGTGCAGTAGAAGGATGGACATCAGACACCTCTGGACAAATGTCAGGGGATTCTGCATGGTTGGACCCTACCAAACCTGTTAAATGATTAAAAAGATAATTCAATCACAAAGTATAAACAAGATGGAGTGAAACGTGGCTTTTAAAATGTCATCCAGATAAATGTAAGCATATGCATGTTGGTAGAAAGAATATTGATACAAAATACAATCTCAGAGGAATAGACATAAACAAAACTACATATGAGAAGGATATAGGGGTTATTATTGATGAGAAGTTGGATTTCGAAAAACACATCAGCGAAAAAATAAAGAAAGCTAACAGCACGTTTGCAATTATTAGAAGATCATTTCAGTTTCTCAATGAGGAAACATTCAAACCCCTATATAAAAGTCTCGTAAGAACACATTTAGAATATGCAGGTGCAGCCTGGAGACCATTTAAAGCAATAGATATAGACAGAATTGAGAGTGTACAAAGGCGTGCAACAAAACAAATACCAGGCTTCAAGAACTTGGAATATCCTGAGAGACTTAGAAGATTAAAACTACCGACCTTATCCTATAGAAGATGTAGAGGTGACATGATAGAAGCATACAAATTTATACATAAATTATATGATACTGGGGATACAAACTTATTAAAACTTTGGGATAATTGCTCACTCAGACACAGTCAAAGAAGATATTGTCTTCAAATTTTTCCACAACATTGTGCATCTAATGTAAGAAAGAAATCCTTTACAATAAGAATTTCGAGAGTCTGGAACAGCCTTCCCGAGGAGATTGTTTCAGCGCCATCAATTAATTCATTCAAGAACAGACTAGATAAACACTGGCATCAACAGGAGGTCCTGTATGATAATCATAAGGCAGTAATAAAAATTAACGGAACCAGAGAACATAATACAAGTAGGATAAATACAATTAATGAAAATAACGAGCCTGGCGAAGAGGACCCTAGAGGACCTGTGCTGGGAACCAACCCTAAGTAAACCCTAAGTAAGTAAGAGCACCGTCTTGCAGATGCTGATCTCTCATCTTTTTTTCTTATCTATTTTCAGAGTCCCTAAAGGGGCAATAATTCTGAAAAAATTCATGTCACAGTTATGTAACTTAACAAGGCCAACACAGTCCACTTATGATAGTAAGTGTACAACGTTTAAAATCAATAGCTTTGATAGTTTAGAAAAGATGACCTACAAGCAGACCTCAATATCAAATGAGAATTTTAAGTTCCAAGAGGGACAATAAGTCTGGCTTAATGCAATCAAGAGTTATTTCACTTTGTCTACACAGTTCCCTAATTGTAGTGAGTTTTTAAATTTATAGGAATTAAAATAATGACAATTTATGCAAGGAAATACCATCCCAAAATATCAACATGAACGTGGTTACACGAAAACCAATGACAAAATGTTATCCATAACAATTAAGGGTTATTCAACCTATCTAGGCTCCAAACAATGCACTATAATGATATTGAAGAAAAATTTCTAGTATGTTTGGTTTATAGATCTGACAGTGGTAGTATAGAGAATAATGACAGATTATTACAGCTAATTTCAGAGATATCAGAGAAAAACTACTCCCAGCTTTTGATCCTTGGGGACTTCAATTATCCAAACATAATTTGGGAAACAAACTCTTCGAAGGGAGAAAGCATAATGTCCAATGAATATAAGTTTGTGAACTGTATGCTGGACAATTTTCTACATCAACATATACTTGAACCAACCAGATTTCGTGCTAATAACAATCCAAACCTCCTAGACCTGGTATTAACTAAAGAAGAAGGACAGATTCAAAATTTAGAATTGTTGAGTCCACTAGGTAGGAGCGACCACTGTGTGATAAAATTCGAATATCTCTGTCAAACTATAGTTATGCGACCAAAAAGAGAAAAGAAATGTTATGATAAAGCAGATTATTTAAACATCAGAAAGGAGATTCAAGACTATGAATGGGAAACACTATTACCAGATGAATTGGACATAAACTCAAACTGGGGTACATTCATAACCAACTTGAGAAAAATTGAGGATAAATATGTACCAACTCGCACAATAAAATATAATAAGAAGAGGAATAGTGGAATGCCTATTGATAAAAATACAAGGGAGCTTATCAAAAGCAAACATCGACTAGCCAAGAAAGTAGTCAAGTTAAGAAATGATGAAACCCAGAAAGAGTATAGAAAAATTACAAATAAACTTAGGAAGAAAACCCGTTATTTGCGGAAAAACTTTGAAACTAGTTTGGCGAAGGAATCAAAAACAAATCCTTAAGTAATATGGAAATATGTTAAATCAAAATCGAAAACTAAGGAATCTATTGGGGAGTTATATAAAAATCCAAACGACATATACTCTGGTAAAGTAGAAACCGACAGAGAGAAGTCGGAGGTTCTGCTGAATTTTTTTGGAAGTGTCTTTGTGAAAGAACCTGAAGGTGAGATTCCAATGCTCCATGACAAGTCACAAACCGCCACGATGGATGAACTTAATATAACAGAAAATTCCATTTTTAAGCTACTCAATCAACTAATGGTTAACAAGACCCCAGGAGATGATCAAATGCGCCCAAAACTTTTTAGAGAGGCAGCTGACGCACTGAAGAGACCACTTAGTATTCTATTTAAACAATCCTTAATACAGTCAAGTCTACCAAACGATTGGAAGAAAGCAAACGTCTCAGCTATCTATAAGAAAGGAGATAAATGTCAAGCCGGGAACTATCGTCCAGTCAGCCTTACTTCAATTGTATGTAAAATTATGGAGTCACTTATAAGAGAGCATATTAATAATTACATGAAACAAAACAATCTTTTCTCCGAGAAACAATTTGGATTTATCGCTGGAAGATCCACCACATCTCAATTATTAAATGTATTGGAAAAATGGACTGATGCTATAGATAACGGACACCAAATAGACTGCATATACATGGATTTCCAGAAGGCATTTGACACGGTACCACATAAGAGGCTTATACAAAAACTGAAGGCGTATAATTTCAATGAGTCAATTATTAAATGGATACAAAGTTTCTTACAAGATCGACAACAAAGAGTAATAATTAACGGATAAAAATCCCAATGGGCCCCAGTTACATCAGGCATTCCCCAGGGGTCTGTCCTTGGCCCCACACTATTTATACTGTACATCAATGATCTCCCGACGTCAGTCAACTCGGATGCGTTTCTTTTTGCAGATGACACAAAAATGTTCAGAATAGTCACAAACGAGGAAGACTCGGACAACTTACAATCTGATCTAGATCAAATGTCTAAATGGAGTGAAACGTGGCTTTTAAAATTTCATCCAGATAAATGTAAGCATATGCATGTTGGTAGAAAGAATATTGATACAAAATACAATCTCAGAGGAATAGACATAAACAAAACTACATATGAGAAGGATATAGGAGTTATTATTGATGAGAAGTTGGATTTCGAAAAACACATCAGCGAAAAAATAAAGAAAGCTAACAGCACGTTTGTAATTATTAGAAGATCATTTCAGTTTCTCAATGAGGAAACATTCAAACCCCTATATAAAAGTCTCGTAAGAACACATTTAGAATATGCAGGTGCAGCCTGGAGACCATTTAAAGCAATAGATATAGACAGAATTGAGAGTGTACAAAGGCGTGCAACAAAACAAATACCAGGCTTCAAGAACTTGGAATATCCTGAGAGACTTAGAAGATTAAAACTACCGACCTTATCCTATAGAAGATGTAGAGGTGACATGATAGAAGCATACAAATTTATACATAAATTATATGATACTGGGGATACAAACTTATTAAAACTTTGGGATAATTGCTCACTCAGACACAGTCAAAGAAGAAATTGTCTTCAAATTTTTCCACAACATTGTGCATCTAATGTAAGAAAGAACTCCTTTACAATAAGAATTTCGAGAGTCTGGAACAGCCTTCCCGAGGAGATTGTTTCAGCGCCATCAATTAATTCATTCAAGAACAGACTAGATAAACACTGGCATAAACAGGAGGTCCTGTATGATAATCATAAGGCAGTAATAAAAATTAACGGAACCAGAGAACATAATACAAGTAGGATAAATACAATTAATGAAAATAACGAGCCTGGCGAAGAGGACCCTAGAGGACCTGTGCTGGGAACCAACCCTAAGTAAACCCTAAGTAAGTAAGAGAAAAAAAGAGAGATAACAAAAGAGGCAATGATGAATCAAAGTGTTGAAAGTAAGAACAATGGTCTAGCTCACTCCTGTCTGATATCTATGAATGAAATCCAAAGTTATTTAACTTGGTGTACACAGTACCCTGGTGATTAGTTTTTGTATGAAGTTTGAAAGCAATAGCTTTTATACTTTGGAAGTTGACCTAAACGTGAAACTTAACCAAATGTTCTAAGTTCAAAAGGGTCATTATTTTGTATAAATCCAGTACCTTAAAGGCTTTGTTACTTGATAAGCACAGTCCAATTATGATGGTCAGTAAGTGTACCCAGTTTGAAAGTAATAGCTTTGATACTTTGGGAAATAAGTGTACCTTAACATTGTTCTGAGTTTACAAGGGGACATAATTTGTTCTAAATGCAATCCAGAGTTATTTTACTTAATATACACAATCCCCTTATGGTGGTCAGTAAGTATATAATGTTTAATAGTGATAGCTTTGATAATAAGGAAGATAGATTTATCTAACCATTTTCTTAACCAAATGTTTAAGTTTAAAAGGGTTCATAAATTAAGTCTAGATGCAATCCAGAGTTATGTTACTTGGTATACACACTTCCCTTATAATGGTCAGTAAGTGTATGAAGCTTTAATTTAAAGCAATACCTTTGATACTTAGGGAGATAAGTGTACCTTTACATTTTTCTTATACAAATGTTTTAAGTTCAAAAGGGGCCTGAATTCTATCTAAATGCAATGCAGATTTGTGTAACTTTGTACAAAGTTCTTTTATGGTGGAGTAAAAGTGTATGAAATTTGAAAGCATTAGCTTTGATACTTTAGGAGATAAATGTACCTTAACATTTTGTTTTACTGGACGCAGACGACGCTCAGATGACGAAAATACCTCATACTTTTTTTCAAAAGATAGATGAGAAAAAATGGTTAGCCCTTTATTGAAATCAGTAACATGAGATTTCCCAAGCTATGATCTTAATGCCATCATTCCTGTTACTTTGCTGCCAAAATAAGAGAGTTCAGTGATTTACCTTACCTTGCAATTATAAATATCATTAATTTAATTTGTTTAAATTCAGTTATTAATTGAAAATTGTTCCCATCAATAAATATCATAAGCTTAAAACATATGCTCTTTTGTTCTGTTTCTAATGATGGGATATAAGGGCTTATCTTATCCATGGTTATGGTCAGCATTGAATTCTAATGCAATTATTGCATAGTGGCAAACAATATTTGTGATGCTGAAAAAGAGTTATTTTGGGGGGGGGAGAACAATATTCCTTGCATCTATACCATGTCAGGTTTATGATTCTAACTAGATGATTGGTGCAAATCATGTATACTATCATTTACTTAACAATTTGACTAAAAATCTGCAAAAAGTAAAGTTAATTACCCTCTCTTCTCCACCAAAGATTATTTTCATCCCCATAATCAAAAGAAATTTCCTCTCCAATTTGTATATCACGAGCTGCATACAGAAGGAGTCTTGGCCGGCATTTGTAGGATGAAAGTTTCATCCGTGCATTGCAGGATGCTAGACCTTCCTTTGTATCGTTGACAAACTGTCCAAGTCGATCCTTATATTGAGTAGCATCAAGGCTGAAACAAAAATATTTTAAAGATATGAGCTTATATTCATAGAAACAAAAATAGAGCATGGGTTAGTTGAGCCCCTTGATGATGGAGTCCTAAACTTTGTTAACAAGAGTTTACACACAACCGACCCACTGAGGGTGACAAACTTCAAATCAATAAACTGTGTAATAAGAAATGCTGGACTATGATCTTAACTTTTTTTTTATATAAAATCATGTGTTACAAGCTTAATAGATAGTCTTCTAACCTGATTAAAAACTTCCCCAAAACGTTGAGTATAACACATATACTTACCACATCTTCTTTCCATTGTACTTGAAATGGAACATGTAATGTCTTGGTATCCTACCCCGTCGTACAAGGCGTCTGGTTGAGACTTCATGCTGTAGATGTCTTTGCAGTATATTTTGTCCTTGAAGCAGTTCTCCAACATACTCTAAGAGAAAGTCCCCTTTCTCAAATAATTTCTTTGAAAACACCCCAAAACCTGCAACATAAATCAGGTGTGCCTCACTTTAAAGCAACAATGGATTTAAATATTTCATCAAGGAAAATAATTTGACAAAAGGAAAAACAGTTAGGGCAAGACAGCTGTTATCTTTAATCAGAATACCCCTTCTTTGATGTATTTAAGAGGATTGACTTTTTAACTTTTGAGGCAATGCTATGGTCAATATACATTATTTAATAATGGTGCATTCAAAAATTAATAAATTAATACCAAGAAATGCATCTGCACATACTTTTTCTTATTTTAAAACCTTGAAATTGAGTTTGAAAAAGTATAAAAATCTATTCCTTGACATGTACCTTTAAATCTAGATATGAACTTCTTTTCAAATCCATCAGGATCTAAACAGGCTTCCATCCAGAACTCTGGTGACAAAGCTTGTCTCTGCAGGGTAAAGAAATTTATTTCATTGAGGAAGATTATTTGATATTTCTTTGTCCATTTGTTTTCTGCTCAAATGTATTCC
>OX401414.1:20813799-20832078 GCA_947846245.1 Cerastoderma edule | reverse complement strand
GGGACGGAGGGACGGAGGGACGGAGGGACGGAGGGACGGAGGTACTGTGAAATACACCTCGGATATAAGTGTAGGGTTACAATTTTTGGGTAAATCGGCATCCGGCAATCAACACAATTTCTAAGCGTGCACGTTAAGTAGTTCAATGTGTATGGAAGTGTTGGACATCCTTTTGAATAATTTAGTAATCAGTAACTCATACCAAATGGCGAAAGTGTTGTTGTGACATGTATAGTTGTTTCCTTAATCAAATTTAACTACTTTTAGGATTTCACAATTAAGATCTATTTTTAAAAACGAAAGTAAGGTGACGTCATTCTCGCGGGAAACAGTATGGCGTCATCCCTATTAGTTCAGAGGTGTTTTTATTGGATAAACCCGATGTGTTCAGATTGCACTGTACATATGTGTTGAAACACTGTACCATAGGCGTAGGAGCCGGGGGGGGGGGGGCAGGGGGGGCCAAGACTTTACTTTGCCCCTCCCCCCCACAAATATTCACAATGGCAAATGAAGATATTTGAAAAGAAAAAGAAAAGAAACGAAATTTTTACAGCAGAATAAAAATAAATGTGTATTTTTTGTGCTTTATCTTATTCCAATTCACCTTTTGTAACGAACAATAACCAATATGGTAAGGACAAGCAAACAGAAATATATTGATAACCTGTCTGAAAAATTATGCTCTGGGTCTGTTTCATCCCGTGACTGGTGGAAAACGTTAAAATCGTTCATTAAACCAACCTCTGGCCTTGCTATACCGCCTTTGTATGATGTTAACTCAAATAGTTTAGTAACTAATGTTAATGAAAAAGCCAGTCTCCTAAATGATTTTTTTGTCTCTCAATCAAGCTTAAATGATACAGGTCATAATTTACCACAGATTAACATAACAAATGGAAGGGGATCATTAAGTTCAATTGAAATAAATGTCTCTGAGGTAAACGATGTTCTTATGAGCTTAAATACCGGTAAAGCTTCAGGGCCAGACGGCATCAACAACATCATATTACGAGAATGTGCAAGTCAGCTTGCCGACCCTCTTTGTCATTTATTCAATTTTTCTCTTGAAACTTGTGCTTTGCCATCCTCATGGAAAACATCTAATGTGTGTCCAATCTTTAAAAGTGGAGATGCTTCACTTCCAAATAATTATAGACCTGTCTCCCTATTAAATACAATGGAAAAGGCATTCGAAAGGATTGTTTTCAAACACTTTTTTAACTATTTAAATGAAGCTGATTTTTTTACTCCACTTCAATCAGGGTTTAGGCCTGGTGATTCAATTGTAAACTAAGTAGCATATCTTTATAATAAATTATGCAACGCTTTAGACAATGGAATGGAAATAAGATTTATATTTTTTGATATTAGCAAAGCGTTTGATAAAGTGTGGCATAAGGGGTTAATATTTGAATTGAAACAATCAGGAATATCCGGGAAGCTTTTAGACTGGTTCACCAATTATCTTTCCGATAGGTGCCAAAAAGTTGTCTTACCTGGAGGTCAATCTAATGTTCAATATACAAATGCTGGAGTTCCCCAGGGATCTATACTTGGACCTCTACTTTTTCTAGTTTTTATTAATGATATTGTTGACGATATTGAGTCTGGCATTAATCTTTTTGCGGACGACACCAGTTTGTCCTTAATCGTAGATAATCCTGAGAATGCAGGAAACATTTTACAAAGAGATATTGATAGGATCAAAATTTGGTCTGAAAGATGGCTTGTTTCTTTTAATCCTTCGAAATCTGAATCACTTGTTGTTTCGAAAAAAAGCAGACGACCTAATCACCCAGATCTTTTTATGTCAAATATTTCTATTCCAAGCGTAATAACACATAAGCATTTAGGATTCCAATTTTGTAACGATGGTTCTTGGGATCTTCATATTAAAAAGTCCATAGAGAAAGCCTGGAAAAGGGTATACATTATCAGACGTTTTAAGAATATTCTTGACAGGGAGTCATTACAAGTGATATACTTTTCATTTATAAGACCGATTTTAGAGTATGGTGACGCAGTTTGGGACAACATAAATCAACTTCAAAAGTATGAACTTGATAAAATCCAAAATGAGGTGGCTAGAATTGTTACCGGTTGTACGAAGCTAGTGTCAATAGCTGATTTAAACAATGAATGTGGATGGGAGCTACTTCAAAAGTTTTCTTAATCTTGATAAGCCTATCCCAAATAAACTTTACTCTGTCGGTCAGAGGCGACTTCAAACTCTACATACCAGGTTACGAAACAATTGTAGTTCTCTAAAGCATCATTTATTCGTAAAAAATATTGTAGATTTACCTTTGTGTGTTTGTGGTGCTTTGGAGACAACTAATCATTATTTCTTTGAATGTCCGTCTTATCATGATATCAGGATCGACCTTTTCCAATCACTAGCGAACTTTGGGGTAGCCATAGATATAGGAACACTCCTTTTTGGCCACAATTCACTCCCTTTTCATTCAAATAAAGACATTTTTATTAATGTTCAAACTTTTATAAAGAATAGCAAAAGATTCACTTAGTGAATAGTTCTTTGTAAGTCCATCTCTCTTTCTCTCTCTCTCTCTCTCTCTCTCTCTCTCTCTCTCTCTCTCTCTCTCTCTCTCTCTCTCTCTCTCTCTCTCTCTCTCTCTCTCTCTCTCTCTCTCTCTCTCTCTCTCTCTCTCTCTCTCTCTCTCTCTCTCTCTCTCTCTCTCTCTCTCTCTCTCTCTCTCTCTCTCTCTCTCTCTCTCTCTCTCTCTCTCTCTCTCTCTCTCTCTCTCTCTCTCTCTCTCTCTCTCTCTCTCTCTCTCTCTCTCTCTCTCTCTCTCTCTCTCTCTCTCTCTCTCTCTCTCTCTCTCTCTCTCTCTCTCTCTCTCTCTCTCTCTCTCTCTCTCTCTCTCTCTCTCTCTCTCTCTCTCTCTCTCTCTCTCTCTCTCTCTCTCTCTCTCTCTCTCTCTCTCTCTCTCTCTCTCTCTCTCTCTCTCTCTCTCTCTCTCTCTCTCTCTCTCTCTCTCTCTCTCTCTCTCTCTCTCTCTCTCTCTCTCTCTCTCTCTCTCTCTCTCTCTCTCTCTCTCTCTCTCTCTCTCTCTCTCTCTCTCTCTCTCTCTCTCTCTCTCTCTCTCTCTCTCTCTCTCTCTCTCTCTCTCTCTCTCTCTCTCTCTCTCTCTCTCTCTCTCTCTCTCTCTCTCTCTCTCTCTCTCTCTCTCTCTCTCTCTCTCTCTCTCCTCCTCTCCCTCCCTCCCTCCCTCCTCCCTCCCTCCCCTCCCTCCTCCTCCTCCCTCCCTCCTCCTCCCTCCCTCCTCCTCCCTCCCTCCCTCCCTCCTCCTCCTCTCCTCCTCCTCCTCCTCCCTCCTCCTCCCTCCCTCCCTCCTCCTCCTCCTCCCCTCCCTCCCTCCCTCCCCTCCCTCCTCCTCCCTCCTCCTCCCTCCTCCTCCTCCTCCCTCCCTCCTCCTCCTCTCTCTCTCTCTCTCTCTCTCTCTCTCTCTCTCTCTCTCTCTCTCTCTCTCTCTCTTACCGTAATCGTGGGGACGATAGGAAAAATACCGGACATCTGTGGACAACCGTTTCCAGGGCTTTTAGACAAAACTCTCTTCAACTTTTAACACCTACCCACCTTATAGATCAGTGTTGTAAGCTTCGTTTAAAAACACTGATAAAAAAGAGAGACACTATGGGGACTTTGGTGTCCACGTAGTGACAACATCTCATTTTTCTTCTCCTTTAAGTGAGGACACTTGTCCACATTGAACATGTATCGCTTTTTCCTCTCTTTTTAATGAGGACCATCTGTCCACATATTATATGTATCTCTTTTTCCTTTCTCTTTTGTGAGGACACTTGTCCACACAGAAAAGGTATCTCTTTTTCCTTTCTTTTCAGTGGGGACATTGGTCCACAAAGTGCTCAAATCTCTTTTTACTTTCTCTTTAGTGGGGACATTGATCAACACAGTCCAGCTTTTTTGTCTTTCTGTTTAGCGGGGTCATTTGTTCCCGTGGTAAGCGCGTCTTGTTTTTCCTTTCTTTTTTTTTTTAAGAAAACACAGTACATTTATCTTTTAACGAACACTTCAGCAACATCGTGAAGAATAACTTTCATCATACACAATGAATTTGTTTGAAATGCTATTATGTTCTGTGAACAGGTTCAAAATCAATGGTGTATAAGCGTTGACTTTAATTTCAGTTTAAGAGTATGTGCAAAACTAAACCCATTTGATACTTTCGTGAAAAATCCTGTACATCATTGAACTGGGTCACGAGTGGGACCCTTCATAGCATTCTGATGATACAATGATGTTTGCTTGCTCAAGTTAAGTGTTTCAACAATATTTTAGTCAATTGGCGACTTTCAACTTACCACTTGCAGAAAAACCCAGTGTACCTTGGTAGAATCACCATCCCAATGCAAGACTTCCCGTAATTTGTAATCTGAACACTTAGTTTTTGTTGTCTACGTGAGACAGATATAGTGCTACCGCATTGTGGATCATGCAATAAACACATGACACGGTATAACACTCAATCACATTATCTTTACACTGGGCCAAACAGTTATAGAACCACCTTTATATTCTGCACACCAAACAATTGGGCAATACCGTTTTAAAGGACTCTGGTATGTCACAGCTGGGGATCAACCCCACAACCTCCCAATTTCATGGTTGAAACTGAACATTTCGTCAACAATTAAAATCATTAGTGAGGAAGGGCTGAGTGCGACTGAATAATTATAACCTGCTCAGCCACGGGGACACAAAACTATCATGAATTTGGACCAAGTCATGTCCATTTCATTGAGAATTATCCAACATGACATCGAGGGTTCAGTACGAGCCTATAGTAAGTGCTTCACGAAAGTGAAGGACTCACTTTAGTTTTGCGCTGAACCCTCGAAATGATGTATGACAAACTAAAGCTCATGTACAAATCAGAGATTCACTAACAAGGTAGAAAATATGCTTGTAACTTCATCAAACCAGGGACCTTGTTTATTATGCTGATGGAAATTATATCACTTACAGAAAGTATGAATTCAGTTACACTTAATGGAAATTGATTTAAACAGTCCTTCAATCTATTTGAGAAATCGTTATAACTGAAACACAGAGTTTAAAGTAGTCATGTTTTATTTCAATAAAATACACAAAAAAGTTGTCACGACCATTAATATTACTACCAACCACTGCACTGCCATAGGTTTCAACACGAGTGTGGACTTGACCTCAGAGCTTAAAATTAATATCAGTCAATCTTCTGACTCAACTTTTAAAATTTTCTGGATCCATCTGTCATAACAAGGTATCAGAGTTCTTACACAAAATTTGACCTTTACACGAGATTTTGACTTTTCTAGACCTTAAACCATATCGTTTCATGTAGGTGAACATTTGTGATATGCTACAATCCATCAGGAAATATAAAAAAACGCAAGTACAATACATAGTGTGACCATAACTTCTTAGATTTAAAGTATAATGCAGATCTGCATGATTTTACCAAACATATAAATGTCTGACAAATGTGGGGCAATGATAATTATTGTTACAGAGTAGATAAAGTTAATCTTATACAATTCAAATTATGTTCAAATGACATACATGTACTTAAAACAAGTTTATTTAGAATGAAGGTCAGAATGAAAGGGGGTTGGTTGGGTATGTATATTTGATGATTTTCAGTATTTCTTTTTTATGGTAGATTAAAGTAGATATTATAATCAAATATTTCAATAATCAGATCATTCAATATCAGATTTTAATATGACCAAGTTCCCGCTCACACGTTTCAATGTGTTCCAACCTGTGAAAGCGACGACAGAAAATTTTTTTATCATTAAATGTTGGTGGCAAAAGAACTAAATAGAGTTTGTAAAATATTCTAACAAAATGGCTGATAAAGTTAATATTTACACTTTGTTTCTAGTTTAAAAAGTTATCATTTTCATCACTATAATTGTCTATTTTGGGATACACCATCACTTTAGCATCGCACATATTATATTCACCTATCAAGGTCGTTATATTGTCAAAACTATATATCCCTTTTCATCTAAAAATGTTTAAAATCTTAAAAATATGAAATGGGTACACTATGAGATTTCAACATTTTGTATTTCTTAATGTTTTCTGCCTTTTTTATTATATCTCCTTTAGTTATGGAATAATTTGTATCCAATAATCAGACCACTGATTGAGTTTTGCTGGCCTTTTTTAACTGGGTTTGGGCTATGGCCCAAACTTGGTGTTTCAGTTTTAACCAATTTATGTCTTTAAGAAAACTGTTCTGTTGTAATTTCTGTATCTGATGTTTTCTTGGTGGTTTCCTCTCTCTGACAGCTGCAACAACCAATGGCTGGAGGGCCATCCTCTCTAGGTTTGACCACTTCTTCTTGGAAGCTGTTGTGAAAATATCAGAAAATTCATGGGTATATGGCAAGCCTCAGTGATGCAGTTGGTAGAGGCCCAAGGTCATCATTAGTTTGAGGCTGGCTAAGAAATCGGCGATTTTTTAAAAATCTGTCACCTCTGGTATATGTAAAAAAAAAAGCGGTTTGTCTGCAAAGGCCATGTCTCTAAGTACTGGTTCATGCAAGAACAAAGCATTAGGCAAACTGACTATCGTTCACATGACCTAAGCTATTGTAATCAGTGTCAAATTCATTAAGACTATACCATACCATGGCTGTTTGATATCTAATTATCAAAAATAGACTTCAAGCTGTTTTTGACTTACTACACCATGCCTATCACTCAAATTTCATTTCAAAACCAAATGTTTGTTTGCACTTTATCATACAGTAAAGATATATTCCCATCTGAACACTCATCATATTGTGCAACATGCTAAATTATACAGAAACTATGCTTAAATTAAGAAGTTATAACAACACAATACAATTTATTAGAAACAAAGGCTATACCGGTACTAGAATTACATTCATAAAATAAATCTCAGGTAAAGTGCATCCCTTTCAAATTGTCGGTTAATAGAATGTCTCATAATCATTTAATACAGATTGTAGCATGTAGGTATTCTCACCTGTCTTCCTTTGCTTACTACACCAGACTCAGAGTCGGACATTTCTGTAACAACCAAATGAGATGAATAATAAAACCACTAGCTACACACAACAATGGCACGTTGATTATAAACAACAGAAAACAGACACAATATCACAATATACAACATGCACAGATACAGGTGAGCCAAAGGAGCCATTATGCTGCAAAAATGCCAACCAGTTAAAAAAATTCAATAAGCAGTCCCCAACTAAAAATACATAATCCTTTCAAATTTGAGAACTTTAGCTTTGATACTTTAGGAGTAAAGCAAACCTTAACAGGGAAATTTACCAACATTCCAAGCCCTTATTCTTCCTATGTTATTGTTGTGCCATATAACTTTAGTCTCATTGTAATAGTAAGTGTTGTAACTTTGAAAGCAATAGCTTTTGTACTTAAAAAGTAAAATGATCCTTAGCATAAATATAACCCGGTGCAAATTGAAAGATGGTAATGACAACATGAGTTTAATGTTGGATTCCTTAATTCCATAAGCAGGAATAAGACAAGTGAGATGATGCCATATCCAGGCAAATCATCCTGACACAAAGCAAACCAGTCCTGAAACTTCCCATAAATGTTGAGCTAGGCATGGAAGCTTAAGTATTATCATTATTTACATACACATGAGTATTACAAGTCCATAATGGATGCATCATATAGCTCAATATAAAAATTTATTATACCTTCTGTATAACTTGGATCTTTGACACTGTCATCTAAATCTTCATCTTCAAACTGGTACGTTCTAGCTTTTTGAAGATCTTGTACTTAAAAGAAAAACGGATATGCAAACACACTTGCCTTGTTGGTGGATCTTTCTTCACCATTTTGGAGCAAATTACAGGTCAAATCCAAGAAATGTCAAGAGGCAATTAGAACAGATTTGTAAATTAAGATTTGATGTTTATGTTAAACATAAGATAGAATGGACCACCAAAAAGATTGATGTCAAAAGAAATTCTGATCTTCTTTGATTAGCAGAAAGGGGTGCTTGAGATATGGTACTCAAATAGCTGAAAAGAAAAAAACTAGAATTCCCCCTACAATTGCTTTTTTTTTATATATATATAAATGATAACCTGTTTCAGAATTGTAACATTTCAAAAACCTTTGTCTGGTTAAACAAGATCTTTAAAGTTAAGGTCACTGTGACTTTGACCTTTAATCAAATGTGCTCATATTCAGTAGAAGTCCCCTTCATGTCATGACCATTTCAAACCAAGACCTATAGTTTGGATGTGGTGTTGATGTTTTAGTTAAACTATATAGAAAACTTTTTTACATGGAGTATTCTTTCAGAAATGAACGTTTTGTATAAATGATGTCTGACTACACAAAAAATGTTTAAGTGGTTCACTCCACTAACTTGTGGCATTGTACGCAATCACATCAATAACCGTCCAACTGACTGGCAACCTGACACAAACATACCACATTTCGAACTATGTTTGCAGGGCTAAAATAAAAAAGGTTTATAATCTGAACAGCCTATCTGAGCAAGATATATATATATATATTGCAGCCAACATATATGTGCATCAGACAATTTCATCACACTGCATTGTGAACTTACCTTGCAAAGGCTCCCTGGCTGTTTTGAGATTTCTAACTGCACCAGGATATTCCTGATTCAAATCCACTACCATTGACTCAACAGATTCTTGAAAAAAAAAAAACAACATATTTTGAATATGCCACTCAAAGGAGCATTTTGACTATGAATCTGTAGTGCAAAAAGTTTGACTGAAGTGGTGATCAGGGTATACCTTTAAACTGAATGATCCTGAGCCAACAAGTCAGAAATAAAGAAAGGCCACAACTTCCATATGATAAGTAAGAAAATCGAAATAAATCCCCGAACATGTCTGCAAGCTAGTACAAACACTATTAACATGTTTCTAGATATCCAACATGAACTGTTTAAGAATTTGCATCCACAGGAATGCAGAGATGAATATACATCATTATCATTTTAACAGTACAGACAGAAAGAATAGCAATCAGTAAACTCCTTTGAAATTTCAATTGTGAAAATATACCATAATTTTAGTGGATATAACAAATTTGTGTTTTTGTTCTAGTTAAACCAATATTTAAAACTTAAAAATAAAAATAACTTAAAATCATGCTCCCCAATGTACTACAGGAGATAAATTCAAACAATTACTCATAGTTGCTTTATACAAACCATTTATGAGATTGAAATTTTCTACTAGCAACACAAAATTAATTTTCAAATTTCCATAATTTTATTTGAACATTGAAACAAATACCTATATCAAGCCAACCAAACACTGTTCTGAATAATGAAATTTTTTGCTTACCTGTTTCTGCAACATTTTCATCAATACCATCTGTTTTTTCATCTGTCTCATCAATATCTAGTAAACCTAAAAGAGAAAAATGGCTAACTGAAGTAATTTTAACACCTTCAACCAAGTTTTTTTCTGCCCTTTTTGCAGCAAAGGCCATCTATGATGGACAAAACCTCTCACTCTAGTACCAAGACCTGACCTTGAATAGCATAATCTTTTTTTTAAACAACAATTTTAGAGGTTGTTCTGTGATGTTGGCAAATAAATCACTTATACTGTCAGAGTATCATCAACTTTTACCAATTATCAATTCACTGAGACGGTTTCTATATAGTATTATGTTTGGGAAAAGTTAACAATAAGAAAAGGTTAAGGACATTCATATTATGTTTTGAGCAAGCTGAAAATTGTTTATGGTCAATACATATTGTGAGTTGTTTGTGAGTTTATCAAAATACACATTTGATTACAACAGACATCAATGAATCTTATCTTAGGTTGATTATTTACTTACCGATCAGGTCAAATGTTTTCCATATATGACTACATGAGCTTATGGGTTAGGAAAGCCGAACAAGCATAGTTAAAACCTAAGCTGTAACAGTAAGCAATATAAATACATCCTCTGTTGATAAAAATGTTAAGGTTTTGTCAACAAAATATCTGACTTACAATCTATGTCTATGTCTTCAAAAGACTTCCCAGCAAATTGGTGAGCCTTGCCAGCTTCCACAGCCAGTAGCAGTTTTGAGATCTTAGCCAGTTCAATAACATCATCTTGGAGTCTATAGTACTGACGGTGAACAGAAAGCTCATGCCCTAAGTGGCGTGCTACCTCCTGCAGCTCTATTTCACTAAGTCCATAAATCTGAATAAAGTAAGAATAAGATTCACAGATCAAAACAGAAAATGTAATTTTTAAACAAAGCGTCAAAAAGTATGCAGAATAGTAATGTATATAAGGAAAGCTGTCCATGAGAAAGCGATATCAACTATTTGAGTCATTGATAGTAAGGTTATCATTATTGACAGAGGAATTTTAAAAGGATCAACATTACAAAAGCTAGCTAAAATCTAACAAAAAAAAGATAACAACAGAAATATTAATTATTTTTTCATTATAATAAATATTAATGGATGAAGAAAAAGAAGAAAAGAAAAGCTATCATATAGGGGACCTATTTTTTTTTATCATAAAATCCTGACAGAGTTACAGGTCCTTTTGTAATTCCCTAATAACATAAGTTCAGTTATTGTGGGACTACAGTATATATAAGCAACTCCTTAATGATGAAAACAGGGGAATATTTCAGTAAAAATCCCTAAAAGAGCTATGTCATTTCATATGTAAAGTTTAAAGGCAAAACCCCTTCAAAACTTAAAAAAAAATAATTCCGAAGTCCAAAATAAGGAAAATGGGAATAATTCAATAAGTATGAGTAAGATGGATCAATGCGAGCTTCAAAAATAACCTTAAGGAGAGGTTTCAAATATATCATTTCATCAGCTGTGAAGATTCAAGTTTCACCTTCAACCTTAGCAAAGGAATTTCAAAGGGAATAATTCAATGAATATCAATGTAAAGTTATATGACTCAATCAAGTAGACCTAGGTTTAAACAAAACATTTGCTCTTTTGAGAAAAAATAACTGAACAGAGGCCCAGATCAGCAGTAATATTTTTTCTTTTCTCTCACTATTCTCTTGCCAATTTTTGAGACAAAAACGACATCCAGCTAATTACAGTGGAAGAAGACTCAAAGTACATGAAACACCTATGTAGAAACACCAACCCATCATAAGCCAACTTAAAGGGCCCCACATATGGAGTCTGAATGACCCAACAGGAATTCAAACACAAAGTAGTGAGGGGGGTTAATGACATTATAGAACAACCCTCTACTCCTACTGCGAGGGGACCAAAATTGAATTAGTTTATATTTAAAATATCTTTACCTGAACTACTGTAGCCAGGTACTTCCTCATTTTTGGAAAGCGTATGTACTCTGGGAACTGCAGGTCAGGCACCATATTTAGCACTGTATTTAAAGCCTCAGATCCTTTGATGTAATTCTCCAAGCCCTAAACATGAACATATCAAACTAAAATGTTCATTTAAGTGAGTCTTTCAGTTATCTGTTATGATAAGTGTAACTTTTATAGTTTTTAAGAAGAGTTTAAGTAATTTAATGAGAATCTTCTGAAAAATATGTATTCTAATACTGGGCTCTTCATTGGACCAAAATATTATGAGCCATTTTGGCTAAGCTACCCAAATTTTATTTAGCCACTTGGATTTTTGCAAAGCCAAATTTGGCTAAGTCTTTTTAGCCATTTTAGCAGAAATATTAAATATAAATTACAGTTCATTTGTTCAATTTACAGACCAATTATTGAAAGAGGCTAGAATGGTATTTATCACATAATAAAATAAATGATGTGTAAATTGAACAAATAAATAACAGTTCTTGTATCAGCCACTTCATTGTGTGGTTGTTCTTAGTAGAGTACTACATCCTATACCTCAATAAATGTTTACAGAACTTTGGGACAGGGTTAGAAAGACGACAGAAAATAATTAAACTTGCATGCATGCACCTGGCATGATTCATTTTTTAAATAAAACAAAATAAACATTTAAAAAAAGAATATAAAATAACTTTTGATTGTAAATAAAACAAAATAAATTAAACATTTTAAAAAAGAATATCTAACCTTAAAGTTTGCAGGGTATGCTGCAGCGTTTACGTGATCTGGGAGTCATTGAACTGGCAAGTTGACAGTACTTGTACAATAATGACGTTCTTTTTACTAAATGTGGGAGTTCCAATGCATTAAGATATGCTCATAAAAGGTTATATTTCCTTGAATGTTTGTTTTAATTACCATTTTTCACCGGGAGTCCCTTTCCCTCATGTTGTTGTTGTTGTTGTTTCGTTGTCCGTAAATTCCGTACCATGGAATTTCGTTCTAATATTGCATCGATGTAATCATTTAAAACGCTTGATATATTGAATGTGTTTACACACAAATAATGTTTTTTATTCGCGTGCTTTTTATTGCAATAAGTCCCATATCACCTTTATGAGTATCTTTTTTTAACGCAGTGAGCTACAGAAATAAGTATCGAAAACGTTTTGGTGCGTTTTATTATTCTGGTACCGACTTTAGTGTGACACATAAACTGAAACCGGGAACCGGCCTGTTTAAACGTTTTCATTAGACGTTGCTATTGGAAATATACATAATGTCTGGTCTCCGGATTTTCTAAAAGAGCGCTTTCACTAGAAAATCGGCTAAGGAACCAAACACTTCTATTTATATTTAAGCTGTTCAACGTCAAACTATTCAATTTTAATTAATGATTACCACTCGTAGTGGCGAAAAGACTTTAGCCATTCTTCCCACTTTCGCCATTACAGACTCTATACAAAATGGGGTCAATTTTACTTTCGCCAAATTGACAAAAGGGTACATTTCTTTTTTCGCCAAACCAAGTTGACTTTCGCCTATGGCGAATGGCGAAGCTTTATGAATAGCCCAGTAATAGGAAAACTTTTTTTTTATACTTCATATTGTATTGCTTCATTGGTTATGCTGAATGCCACATTATCATTTTTTCTGTTACTAGGGACTTTTGATCACATGAGACACAGTGCTGCCACATTGTGATACCATGGCATTGAATAGAAGCATAAAACCACAAAAAATCACATTGTCCTGCCAGAGGGTGATACAATCCCAGAACTACCCTGGTATGTTGAACGCCATTTAAGAAAGCTATATCAGTACAATTTAAATGACTTTGGTTTGTTGTTATCTGAGATCTTCCTAAAGACTCCCAATTGGCTGAGGCTGTAATTAATTTTTCACAAAGACCAATAAGTTTGCACAATTATATTCTATTGTTCCTGAAATGTTGTTAAACATGATAAATAATTATTATTAAAATAAGAAAATACCTTGGCAAAAACATAAGGGTTACTGACAGGTATCTCAACATCTCCACGAGTTTGGTTCAGCAAGTCCAATGCATCTCTGATAGAAGGTGTCAACAGAACTGGCACTTTTCGGTCTTTCTTTCCCATGATTTCCACAAGGTCCATCCTTTAAATGATATGTCAGTTAAGTATTACTGCATTTAAGAATGATTATTGCAGCATATCCTTTCATAACATATCTGATGTAGCAGACAGTAACTGTGATAATGATTTATTATACAGTTTATTGTGGATCTTTATATATTAAAAGATTTTTTTTTGTCTGAGAATATTAAAAAACCTGAGATCAAAATTCTGTATAAAATTTGAAGCTCAAATCATTCAATATATTAGATTTTTCTAATGATGGTACAGTTATAATTTTGCATACACATTTACTGGTCGTAACCATCATTATAATATTTGCTTTAATACAATAGTCAATTGATGAGAAAAATTCTCAAACAAACAAAAATAACCTTACACAAATACTTTTGCCATATTCTAATTAAAGAAAGGTGAGCTCATACAGTAGAGCACAATACTTATAAACATTTGCGTGAAATTCCAAAACCCAAAAGCAAGGATAACCATTGCAGCTCCCTCCCGTTATTCTTCAAATGCTTGAGTTAATAATTTACCTTTTTGCAAGTTCACACTCAACTTTGTCCAAAGACTTGAAGATCTCTTCATTGCACTGTCTCCAGTCTGCCCTGGTTTCATATTTCTCCTTGAGCATTTTAGAGCATTCATTTCCACGCCTGAAGTTGAAAAGTTGAACTTTGCAGAGAGTAATATTGGCCAGCTTTCTCCAGTTCTGAATGTTTGTGTCTTGTCTAAGTAAAACTGAATATTCATTGACCATTTTGTCACAATATCTCCTCAATTTGACAAGGTCTTCTGTTAAAGGTAGCATGTCTTTCTTGTTGAACCTTCTCTCTTTTGTGGTCTGGCTGGCAATACTCCCAATCGTGTCCTTCCACTCTGTTTCATAAAGCGTCAGGAAATCAATGGCATCTTGTCGGTCACTGTTGCTCCGTTCTTTTATTGCCAGTCCTTGTTTATGTTCGGCCAGTCTTTTTACCAACTGTCCAATTTTCTTGGCTGTTTCTGGTTTATCAAACATGATAACACCATTCAAACTTTTTTCACTGCTTATCCTCACCATCTGTTTCACAGCTTCTACAATGTTATTAAAATGTTCTGGTTTTATGAATGTACTTAACTGGTTTTGATTTCTTTTAAGAATGTCTTGTACTAGCTCACATTTCAGTCTACCTAAAAGTCGTAATCTGTACCTCACTTCTGCTGCCCTCTGTCTTCCTAGTCTCCCATATAGAACTTGTCCCACTCTTATAATGCTGAGATCTTTCCTTACAGTTTCACCAGTTTCATCATGGTTCATTGACTCTACTACATGTTGGTAGAATTCAGAACACTTTCCTTTATCATATACCCCTGCTCCAAACAATAAAGCTCTAGAGGCTTTTATGTGACTACTTTCTTGATCATTTGTAGAAATGGGAACAGATTTACACTTCCTTCCATGCCTCCAGAGTTCTGATTTGACATAAAACTTCAAGCAGTACTGGCACGGAAGGTAGTCTGCGGCTAAGTGTCTTCCTTCTTCTTGCCGCCTTGCAATGATAAGGGGTCCACCTCCGGATTGTAGCTGCCTTATGTTGTACATGAAATCCCCCTGATTTCTTAACCTGTCAAGTGCTCTTTCTCTCTTATGAAATTCATCAGAGTGTTTATTCTTAGAAACTGAAGGAAGCAGTGCAATTTCTCTTTCATTTTTGTGCCAGGTGCACATATGCCGGGTTATTTTAAAGTCCAGTTTCCCACAGAACAGACAAGCATGCTGTTTTGAGTAATCATTCTTTCCCTGTCTGACTGCAGATACTGTCTGTACTTGCGACACTGAAAACAAAAAAAAATACATTTTGACCAACTGACTATTAGTATCAATCACCTGGATATGCATGCAAAATATCTATGGAATAAGGTAATAGTAACTTAAAATTGCTGCTCAGCTTCTCATAGCTGTTGGTTCAAATCCCTGATGGGCAGATTGTACTTCACAAGTGGGGAAACCCTTTAGCTGGCATAGATGGGTGATTTTAACCAGGTGTTTTGTGCACTTTTGGTTTCCCACAACCTCTTAGCCACATGGGCAAATATGAGTCATGTTAAATGCACAAGAAGATACCTTTTTACATATAATTTGGATAAAGAAAAATGGGCTAAACCAATATAGACAAATAGTAATAATGCACTGCACTTGCCCAAAATAGAATTAATGTCTATTAATTTAAAGGGTATCTTTTATAGTTCTTTAGATATGCACTGTGCAAACTTCATAAACAATTTAAGAAAGGACAATTATCAATTTTTTGGAAGCAAGACTTCTTGGGCTTAGCATTTAAAATCAATCATGAAAACCGATATCATAGCTACTCTTGTGTATTTTTGTGTTAATTTAGTGAGCATATCAATTTTTAGTGAGAATAGTTGTCCGAAAAATAAATGTATCTCTTTTTTCCTTTTTTTTCTTTTTAGTGAGGACAATTCCTTTTTAGTGAGGACATTTGACCACACAGTACATGTATCTGGTTATTCCTTTCTTTTTAGTGAGGACATATCATTTTTCACATTCATTTTAGTGAGGACACTTAAAGACATTGTAAGACAACATATTTATATCATAATTTCAAACTCTCATATCTTCTAAGCAATTTTTCTTTTTAATCAATAAATGATTTCTAAAATGAAATTTAGTTTATATTTGGAAATATGCAACTGAGCATGATTTGGTAATAAAAAAAATTATTGTAATATTAATCATTTAACATAAGTAGGCAACGTCATGCCTAAAAGAGTTCCCAATTTTCTTGATGGGAAATGAGGGGAAAGATTCAACAGCTCAGATGTTCCTTGGGGTAAGCAATTTCAGGTCAAATCAGCTTATTTTATATCATTTTGATATCGCATACCATCATCTGTTGACTTTGGTCCAGCAGTTTTATTGACATTGTTTTAAAAGATAATAGACAGTTTGGGTGAAAAGATATATACAGGACAATAGTGGATATGATTTACCTTCACTTTGTGCATTTGAAGTGGAATCAGCCTCGTTGACAACCTTATCCTGTAAATGGAAGTACATGTACATCTGTTCATAAGGAAATGTATTCATGCAATGTAAGAACATACATCATCACACCAAAACCACTTGCATAGGGTAAAATGTTTAATTTGTCTTAACATAGGACCATTATGATCTTATATCAGTGACCTGAATTCTATTACTTTTATACCTATTAACAAATTTCTGCATGCTACATCAGTCTTTAAGATGAGTATTCCAAATGTCAGAGAAATAGATATTTGTTGATAAAAGGGTAATCATAACAATAAATATGGCAAGTTATTGATCCAAGTATTTGACAATTGAGATAAAGAATATGACTCACTGGGTCCTTTTAATTGTATTTCAGCATTCAATCTATGGCATCAGTATATAGACAGGCAAGCCTGATAAAATTCTACATATACAAAAAATGTCCCAATTCAGTGTATGGGTCTTGTTCACTGTTTAATCAAGATAAAAGTTATAAAAGAAACTGGTATAGCCATCTTGCTTGGCTGAGAGCTCAACATACAAAGGTGGTTCAAGGACTGGTAGGCCCAGTGTCAATAATGTGGATTCTTGTCTCATGTTGTAACAAAAAGAAACTTTTCATTATTTATCACATAATCAATTTATTTTATGCATATACTTGGCATGACCAAAGCTAGTACCACAGTACATTTCAGTTAAATAAAACAAATTCATTGAAGCATCAGACAAGATACCTAAAGTAAATGCAAATTGATTTATAAAGCAAGAGCAATAAAATGCATTCATTGATGCTGTATGGATTTGGACTTATTTAAAGACAACATAAGTATCTTGTCAGAAAACTTACCAAATATGGATATGTTATGGAATTGCTGTCACTGTCTTCATCACATGATGCTGGAACTGATATGTCTAAGTTAGGTTGAACAAAGGCTAGACCAGTAGATGGAAGCTCAACTGACACCTCTTGACCTTCATAAGGAGATTCATGATGGGAGCTCACCGAACCTGGTGCAGTAGATTGGAGGACAACATAGACTTCTATACCTGTGTCCAGAGAATCTTCATGTTGGGATCTTTCGACATCTGGTGCAGTAGAAGGATGGACATCAGACACCTCTGGACTAATGTCAGGGGATTCTACATGTTGGGATCTTACGACATCTGGTGCAGTGGAAGGATGGACATCAGACACCTCTGGACAAAAGTCAGGGGTTTCTTCATGATCGGATCTTACGACACCTGGTGCAGTAGAACGATGGACATAAGACACCTCTGGACCTACGTCAGGGGATTCTTCATGATCGGATCTTACGACATCTAGTGCAGTAGAAGGATGGACATCAGACACCTCTGGACAAATGTCAGGGGATTCTTCATGATTGGATCTTACGACACCTGGTGCAGTAGAAGGATGGACATCAGACACCTCTGGACAAATATCAGGGGATTCTTCATGATCGGATCTTACGACACCTGGTGCTGTAGAAGGATGGACATCAGACACCTCTGGACAAATGTCAGGGGATTCTGCATGGTTGGACCCTACCAAACCTGTTAAATGATTAAAAAAATAATTCAATCAAAAAGTATAAACAAGAGCACCGTCTTGCAGATGCTGATCTCTCATCTTTTTTCTTATCTATTTTCAGAGTCCCTAAAGGGGCAATAATTCTGAAAAATTCATGTCACAGTTATGTAACTTAACAAGGCCAACACAGTCCACTTATGATAGTAAGTGTACAACGTTTAAAATCAATAGCTTTGATAGTTTAGAAAAGATGACCTACAAGCAGACCTCAAT
>OX401414.1:20777648-20813299 GCA_947846245.1 Cerastoderma edule | reverse complement strand
ATGGTTTTGTCAGCAATTATAACATTCTAAGTTACCACGGCTTGTCTTTATGCTGCTTTTTTGCATGTTCATATTTGGGAGAGTTGATAATCTATTTCGGCCATGACATAGTTCTTAAAGCGTCTTTCTCTAAGCGCATGGCTTTATCGTTGACTGCTCCGGTAGCTCTTTCAACCTTTTCCTCTAATGTCATGGACTGCACCTTTACTTTCTTTTAGGGACCATAACTTTTTCAGATCCTTATCAAAATAAGTCACTTTTGTCTTGTACTCCTCTTATGCATCCGTTCCTCTTGTCCATGTGGGATAATAGACTGTCAATCCCTTTCAGAAAGGTCATAACATTGGTAAGGGTTGGTTGACTTGCCGCGGGCAGACTGTCAGATGGACCCCCTGCAGCCATTTGTATAAACAGTTTAACCCATGGTTAAATCCTACCATGGGTTAAATTCCTGGTTAAAACGCAGTAAGTGTTTGTATAAAACTCGCAGGTAACTTTAACCGCGAATTAACCCAGGTAAAAGTAACCAACCTCTAGGACCAAGGTTAGTTGTTTAACCAGAAAATTTACCGCTCTAAATATGGTCGCCATCTTGTAAATTCGGTCCCGCTTCAAACGAATTTTTGACGAAATGACCGCCAACTGACCAGCTATGCAGAAACAAAATTACGCAGACCATCCAGTTTTTCATAGAGAAGCTTACGAGACATGTAAGACCATTGTTTATTGTTTAAATCATCGAAATTGGTTTGTCGAAAAAGTAACGAGACATGACCCCTGTTTAGCATGTAGACATCAACAAAATATCTTGTATAATGTGGCCTATTAAGCACCCCGCATTAACAGTAACAACTTCTTTTGCGTTGTCTCTTTAGTTTAAAGGTCTCTACTTTCACTTTTGATAAAAGCTATTCGATTATCAATCCGGTACATTTTATTGGGTGGGATTATCCTCTACCTTTCGAGGACTTTCTGCTGAAAACGAAACAATAACAAACAAAAACATTTCCTCATAACGCCGTTCAAGTACAATCGTGTGCAGGTAGGGAGTTGTAGTCCAGCTCTAATTTAGAAAAAAGCACATATCAGTGTTTTATTACCATTAAAACCAGTTTCCCCATGGGATTTTGAGGAATCTCGAAGTTCAAAGCACACCAAGAACACAAAATTATGAGATTATGAAAAGTCACATTGTGTTTGTTTGAGATTGACATAGTGGCAGCGAATTTGAGTATTGCTGTGATTTATGGTTATTAACAGATATGGAGAAAGACCACAACTTAACTGCCCTTAAGGAAGAACCATCTCCATTCCGTATGTCAGTCAAGAAATCTGTTTGAAAACCCATATGCCTTCATTGATCTTAACCCAGACAGAGATGACAGGGATCTTAGTTACATACCATTTTGATAAAAGGAGAAATTGGTCTTGAAGGAAAGTCCTTTAAATAACATTCTTTCCTTTTGCTTTCAAAGATCCATTATGGCAGAGCTATCACTTTGACCATTCTTTAAACTTTTGTACATGTTACCTGAGTTCTGTTCTAGGATCACATCAGAACACATCAATTATGAGAAATGCCCTTTCGACTATGAAATTGGGAATAAAATGTAACATTAAAGCAGCTCATGCTGAGCAATTTCACTTATTGTCACAATGGTTTCTTATGTCTTCTGCTTCAAGTGCATTTAAAGGTAAAACAATGAAAGGAATGGTTTAATCCTATATCTAAGATCAAATACTTTAAGTATTCCACTTTTGAAATAAAATATATGTTTGCTTTTTTATGAATTGATGTTTATACTTATATGGCAGACAATTTCCTCCAAAGCTCATATAAAGTAGATTAAAAGACATGGTATTTACCTGTTTATTTTGTTTCATCACATGTTACATATGTTTAAGATAGATCACATGACTGATGAATATGGGTTTCTTATTTTCAGACTGACAAAAGTGTTATCTCTTGAGATAGTTGGTACCCATGCAGACCATTCCTTCATATCCAATACTCAAATCCAGGTAAGGCTGATTCTATGAATTTGGCATAAGTACTTGTGAAACTCAGATAAGCTGTAATATAACTGAAAAAATGTTGACACAGCAATAAACACTACACAATACTGTGTAGTTAAAACATTGAGAAAACAACAGTAATCAACAGTGTATTGACTATAATATTTGTTATAGGTCCTTTTATACAAAACATATCTTTTCACTGTATACATGAAACTAAATGACAGACTTTACATAATTCCAAATCTAGATGATATCACATGAGGAATAGTTACAAAAAAGTCTCTAAAATGATAACACCTAAAATAAGATTATATTCCATGACTCCTGCTCACTCCTGCTTAACTAACAATAGAAAATATGGCATGTTTTCATGATGATTTTTTAATTTTTATACTATGTTTGAAAGTTTTAAACTGAATTTTCAATGAACATGCTTCTTTTTTTTCAGATGCAGCACAGCATGCGGTGTCCAGAAACTTAAAAAGGACCTACATTTATCAAATTTGCTTGTACAATATAAGTTATGATAAATTCTACAAAAAGAATTTGTGTTTAGCATGGTTTATTTATTTACATGGAGTTTACATTGTGTCAATATTTCTGAAATGTTGTGATGCCCAGTACACTTAAAGGAAGAAATTCCCCCAACATGAATGCCCATAAGGGTTGGACAAGATTGAACCCTCCACATTCTTCTTGTCAGTCAGAAGATTATCTCATGAAGATCCAAATGCAGTCACCAGGGATTTGAGCCCATGCTGAGAAGGGTCATGCAATTTCAAGTTTGTTATTCTTAAGCCACAGAGGCCCCTAGCATGCAATATATTCCCTCTATTTAACACACAATGTAGACTGGAAGGTAAAATAATATTGAAATATGTTGTCTTCAAATATTTCATGAATGGATATTGAAATAACTTGGAAATGTTGTCCACTTTAATATGAACCTCAGGCCCAATTAAGAAATGATCTTTGTAATGAAACTGTTTAATATGATACCAAGCAAAGAGACCTTCCAAAGACACAAAAAAAATCATCATAGAAACCATTGTCAGTCACAGAAATAGTTAGATATCTTTGAAAATACATGTACATGTATGTTTGTTCTCATATTTGGGCATCTCCCACAATCTTTTCATGTGACAAAAAAGGAACAATATTTCATCATGATGAGCATTTATCACTTTGTTAAAATGGCTATTTCCTTAAGATTTGTTTTACCCTTTTTGAATTGGGAAAAGAGTTGTATTAAAGGCATTATGAAGAATAATGGTATTTAAATGAACAACTCAAAGCAAAGAAAAATAGGTATAGAAAAAATTAAACAATGAAAAAGTACAACTGATTAAGTATATGGAGGGTTTTTGTTTTTTTTTAAACTGTCGCATTGACAAAAAAAATCCATAATGCCATGCATTTCTATATTACAATCACGCATATATCAAAGTTTATTACCAATATGTTCCATGACCTATAGTATATCAAAATACATTTACTGTACCTGAGATTGACAGAGGGACTTGTGTTCTGAGTCGACATTCATGTATGGTCTGTTTCAGTAACTGAAAAGCTGAAATTATATAAACACAACTTCTGAAAAATGTAAAAGATGAATTGTTTGAGAATGCTTTCATTTACTACTTTATACTTTATGCTAACCTCCTTTGTCACAACTACAGCAGAGAAATATAGAAGATAGTGTGACAAATTAAGAAATTTATTTCCATGAGCTATAATGGTGTTTACTTTTGTTCCAATAGTTTCAATGCAACTTCTCCGTGGCATCACTAATAAAATGCAGAACTTATACTCTTCAATTGCCTTGTAAAATCCTGTTTTAGTTTGAACCGCTCATAAACTCCCTAATGGAGTAATAAGATGTACATTGACACTCATGGTTTTCAAAGCTGTGTCAAAATTGTTTTATTACCCCTTCCTGGGATGCAACTTTACCAGGCTAGGACTCTGAAGTGTTATGTAAAAGGATATTCATACAAAACCAGTGGGCTTGAACCCAGAACCCTTGGGTAACGAGTCCATCACCTTGTCCACATACACAGGTCCCCCTGTGGCTCTGTGGCTCATGAATCATGTTCTGAACACATATATACTGTAACCAAGGACAATGTGTCACATTTAAAATCCACGTTTCGTACTTATATATCATTTGACATACATTGTACATGTATAAACATGAACAGGTGATCGTTTGTTGAGGGAAGTGTGGCGTGCGTGGAAAGACAAATTACTTCATACCTCAATTGTTAGATAGCTTTCACAGTGATGATGTGGAGCTTATCTACCTTACGTAGCTAACACACTAATTCCGTATAGTTTTCTGTTGCAATCTTCCTTTCCCCATTCACTATTTGACGACGAGCATGTTTTGACAATTGTTATTTCATCTCTTGTAGGGCTGTTTTCGATAACTTAATAAGTACAGTTGTGTACCTACTCGAAGTGTTATTTAGGCAAACCATAATGAACACTAACTCGGATGTCCAAGCTTTAACTGTTTTGCGGAGAATGAAATATCTACGTCTGAAGCATTCAGAATAAATAAACAATCAATATTTACCTTTCACACTACAGCTTTGCGGGAAAATGACGTCACGATCATGTTGCATTTTGGGATTTTTGGTAACTTTAACCGTGGGTTAAAACATACCATTTCTGGTAAGGTTACTGCCGAGTAAAACTAGTTTATGCAAACGATTTAACCGTCATGGTTACCTAACCGCAAATTTAACCGTCGGTTAATTTTAACCGAGGGTATGTTTTACCATCGTTTATACAAATGGCTGCTGGTGTCATGTTTGGATTGGTTTTGGCGGGTGGCTGAAATGCGTTATCTTGATGATAGTCTGACTTGGTTTTCATTCGGATATCCAGGACTATCCTGCAACAATTGACAACCAAATTGGGTCAAATTGGGTGGAGCTAAACCTGTAGGTGTATTCCATATTTGGAAGTTGTAGTAAGGTTGTAGAAAAGGCGGGAAAAAACATGTGTTTTCATTGGATGAGCCCTTCATGTTCAGTGGGTAATTACCAGCAGAAAGTGCGAGAAGTTGCGAAAAAATTAAAATGGCCACTAACGGTTTGTTTCTCACTAAATTTCACCAACAATTAAGAAATACAACTTAATTAAGAAATTTTAGCTTCTATCAAGCTGTTTGATTTGATATTTTAGACAATTCTATGCTATGGTTATCATAAAAAGGTTGATTTTGCTCCAACAAGTAATGAGCTTGGAATCGTAACGTCGGTGGCAACCAGACATCAGCCACAAGACGTTACGATATCGTTTCTAGATATTAAGATGCCCTCTGGGCAAGATTATCGCAATCATAAAACAGCTTCCTCCTGATTGTTACACAGTCTGATCAACAACAAATTCACACATGAAATGTGTGAACAAATATGAGTCAGTTTGGGAATTACAAACCATGCAATGCAGCATATATTTCGAATGAAATTAGCGACATTGATAATTCTATTTTTAGCACCATGTTAGGGAAATTTGGAAATCAAAGTACTGATAGCACTGCATTGGCACACTTGATTTGAAATCGTCTTCTAAGGCAGTGGAGGAAAGGCACTTTGATGTAAATTTAAAATAAAAACATGTATTTATATTCCACCTTGAATAACTGATAATTATGCTTATTTGAGGATTTCAGTTATTTAGAGAGGATATATATATAGTAGCTCCTGAGATACTACAATTGCAGACTGACAAGGGATTATATTTTAGGAATTTTGAGAATGTCTTTGTGCTGCAATTAGTCAATGCCTTATGAATATATTGTAACAAGTTTTGAAAACTCAGAGGGAACTCTTCCATGCAAAGTCTTTTCCTAGAATAAAATTCTTTATCAGTTCCCTTGTGCCTAAATTTGTATTATATTAAATAGCTAACAAAATCATGTTTATGAGGTCTTCAGGGATCACCCCAGGCAGCGATTTCGCGATATTCTCGCATTGTTTTGTCAAAAATCTCATTACTCTCCTAAGCCCGAGATCGCCGATCGCATCAAATTTTCCCTTTCCTTTAACAATATATTCCAAGTTATTTTAATACAAAAATTCCTGAAGTGCCATGCTCATCATTTAAACACAGGCCTGTGTTGCAAAGGATCGCCAACATTCATTGTTGTTGACAGGTAATTAAACGCTTTGATGAAACAGTCCTTTCCATAATCCAGAACACCTGTCGGGGGTTCGATTAAAACACCCAAACAGAGGAGTGATTTTGATTCCAATTGTTTTATCTAATACAATCCTTCGTCGGCATTTTTATGTCCTTTGAAATAATTTAGAAACACACACACACAATAAATAGTGACATTGTTTGGGAAAAGTATATCTAGAACTACAAGATATAATCGTGGTGTGTATTGGTTGTGTTTTAGATTGTTAAGTTACTTCTGTTTAATTCGATTCAAATGTGTTATTGATTTTTTAGTTTGGACTTCTAATTCAAGTGTGCTATATTTATGATGCGCCGATTTTAAATTTGAAAAAAGGATGCCTCCCAAAAAATGACTTTGCCCAAACAAGAACAGGTATAAAACATGGCGCCTACCCTGTTATAGCGCGATTACGGAAGAAAAACACGGCGCCCCCTGTTAACTTTTTTATTTGCGGATATATCCCAACAAACTTGGTATCAAATGAAAGAAGACACTCTGGACTTTCTGGTGGTGTTTAAAAATCTAAAATATGTTTACCAAGTACCGAGAAAATGCATGTCAAATATGGGCAATATTTTTTACAAAAATGTCGCTTAAAAATTGAGATTGAAAAACACGGCGCACCCTATTATATTTTCTGTTCTAAATAATATTTTTCTAACTTTGATATATTTTGAAAATGCCTAAAATTAACTTTCAAATGATATTAAATATTTGAAATTTGGACGAAATATGGCTGGGAAATGCCTGTTCAAACATGAGTATTACTCCAGCCATTTCGACTCACTACAGATTCAAGTTCGGAAAACACGGCGCCCCCTACTAACTTTTTTATTTGTTCAATGACTGTACATTATGTGGTATGTTATTTTAGAAGACACTTTTTCCTTTCATATGATGTTAGTTTTGTTAAAATTGGTTGATTGATGACCGAGATATGGCCTGTAAAAGATGGGCGTTTTTTTCCGTAAGTCCCGTCGCAAAAGATTTTGCTTGGAAACCGTTTACAGTTACACAAGAAAAACAAGGCTCCCGTATTAACTAAATTATTTGTTGAATTTGTAGAATTTACACAACAAACTTGGTATCAGATGAAAGAACACACATTAAACTCCTTTATGGTATGCAAAGAACTTAAATATATGGACGAAGTACCGGAAAGAATTGATGGCTAATATTGTTAGTGTTTTACCAAAATGCCGCTCACGGATTAACCTCGGAAAACATCACTCCCCTATTTTCTTTTTCGTTATTTGTCATATTTCTTTAATGTTAACTATGTTTCATAAAAACATATGATACACGTTCAAATGATGAAATAGTTTTAAGATATGGATTGCAGATGGCTAAGAGCAATCTTTGCAAACATGAGTAGGACTAATATTTCAACCGTTCCATCACATGACATGAAATTTTGGGTCACTGTACCTCACCATTAATGCGTTTGATTTCCAAAATATCCTGCAAAACGTTAGAAGGCGCATACTTTCCCATTTGGTTAGGTATTAATTTTGTTAATTTTGGATAAATAGTGACTGAGAAATCATCTTTCTGCCATGGATCTTTAATCCGTACGTCAGGTCGCTAAAAGATTTTATTTTGAATTAGTTGCATGCCGCATCTGCTTGTTTATTTCTGTGTTTAATTAACATTACCATCTTTTTCCAATTTAACCTTGTCATTAAGTACATATATTTCGTTTTTATGCGACGTAATGATATTAAAATTCAGATGATAGATGGCCGACAAATATGCCTTTTCAAACATGAGCAATATTTCAGCCATTGAAGTTTTGAAAACACGGAGCCCACCGCTAAATGTTTTATTTCTTAAAAAATATTCAATATTGAGTCTTATTAAAAGCATGCTCTATTATTCAATAATAATAATACCAGGTTACTCTTTACATACATATGTTATGTCCATAAACATCTTCTGATGAAGAGTGTTTCTTTAACCACTTTGGTGTTAGGATGAATTGCCGGTAAGTTACCCTTTAGTTACAGTAATATGTACCGAATATATCAATAAATATAATGATTCTATTTTTGAAATAAGTATTGTCCGCCTTTTGTTTGATTTTAAGCCAGTCACAAATGCCTGGTTGGGGAATTAAAATAAACGACTTGAGGTTATTGTTGATAAGTCACAAGAGCGCGACTTGCTATTTTCTCGTGTTAAAAGGCGCATATTCTCAAATGAAAGGAGATTAAAAATAATTTATTTAAAACTACACAAAGTTGAATATTACATCGGTTTTTTTTTAAATTTTATTAAGTGGAATACTGTGAATTAACATGTTTCTAACTCCAAAAGCGTGGCATCGCCTTCGAGATCTAACTTCTTCAACTGTATATCTAGCAACACAAATACTGTATTGTTTCAATTTACGTTGGTTTTCAAATTAACTCTTCTGTGAACAAGCGCCTTTTACATTTTACAACTATGTGGAATATTTCTAAGAGGAAGGCAATCGGAAACATTTATAGGAAACAAGTGTCATCCGCAGAAATTAAACACTGGTATTTTTTTTTACCTGAAGTCAGGTAATATGTCATTTTAGGGCATGAAATATATTTCAGTTAGCATATTAGGATAATATTCCCAATAACCGTTTCTCTTGTTTTATATCGATAAAGGCATTCATAGGGAAATATCCGAAAATAACCTTTACAGAATTGTTTGTTTGAACAAATTTACCAGCAGTCAAATTTCATTTAAAACAATTTACCTATTTTATGGCACATAATCCGAACGGTAGCACATTGTTTCTTTTCAAGTAGAAGGGGCTGACCCCTTATCTATGGCCCTAATTGGACATCGTGCTTTATGACCAGATTACACAGGACTGCTACTGTCCATTTTCTAATGCCCTGTGGCGCTCTGGGGAGGTTAAGACCACGTGTGTTATACAGGTATTGTCTTCTCGTTACGATCACATTAATATGTATTCATGTCGATCAAAGAAGCTCAATCAATAATAGGATAATATGAATCCATTGGAACAAATAGTCCTCGTAGGGATCTTTATCTCAGTGATTTCCCAGCAGGGTTCACGTTCTAGAACGAACCAACAGTGTACAGTACAAATAGTTCAATAAATCACGCATCCCACTAAACACGTTTTTATTTTATTCTATTCATGTTTTATCGAGAACACAGATTACAAAGAAAATTGTTACTTTATTCATTTTATACCCGGTACCACTTTCAGTATTTGTCACACATAGATATTCAAAAGATATTTCATATAAAAACAACAACAAGAAACAAACAAAAAACGATCATAATTGAATTGGACATCTTAGCTTTAAAGGGCCTGACTTCTTTAATCATACATCATTATCCCCCGCATGTATTTATGGTAGAGGAATTAATTCCGACAATTAATTACTCTCTGTTTGCTACACATTGAATGATTACTGTGTCGGCATTATTACTTACATTGTTATGCAAATGAATGGTTCGAAAAGCGACAAAACATTCGAAAACTGCCTGTTCAATTACTTTTGACAAATAATTCCAAGTTGGAATTTGCAATCGATAATTGTTGCTATTATCAAGAACAGAAAGGTGGGACGGTAAAATCCTTTACAGAACAGAGCAGAACAAATCTTTATTTTGACCCAAGAGCATAACATACACTTTGAGTTACACAAAAAGTCATAATAAAAATAACTTTCAAAATGAAAAAGAAATTTCATTGGGATTGCTAGAGCGGGAGAGAGAAAAAGAAAGAAAGAAAGAAAGAGCGAGAGAGAGAGAGAGAAAGAGAGGGAAAGAGAGAGAGATAGAGATAGAGAGAGAGAGAGAGAGAGAGAGAGAGAGAGAGAGAGAGAGAGAGAGAGAGAAGAGAGAGAAAGAGAGAAGAAAAGTGAGAGAAAGTTTAGGGAAATGTCATGATATGGTTAAAACAGAAAACAATGTAATTATCAGTTTAATTGACGCATATTGTTCTCGGAAGGGCTATTCTCAAACAAAAAACATAAAGTGGTCAATATGTTGGGAATAAAAGCCGTTGTTTGAAAGGGAATTTCTGGGTCACTAGTAAATCAAAATTAACATTACCTTTATAATATATGTTGATGAGAACGTGAGAACCACGTCTTAAATATTCGAAGTAATCAAAAAGTCCGGTGCGCGCCGTGTTTTCAGATTGGACTGACATATTACTCATGTTTGCAAAGATTGCTCTTAGCCATCTGCATTCCAAATCTTAATATCATCTCATCATTTGAACGTGTATCATATGTCTTTTTGAAACATAGTAAACATTAAAGAAATATGACAAATAACGAAAAAGAAAATAGGGGAGTGATGTTTTCCGAGGTTAATCCGTGAGCGGCATTTTGGTAAAACACTAACAATATTCGCCATCAATTCTTTCCGGTACTTCGTCCATATATTTAAGTTCTTTGCATACCATAAAAGAGTTTAATGTATGTTCTTTCATCTGATACCAAGTTTGTTGTGTAAATTCTACAAATTCAACAAATAATTTAGTTAATACGGGAGCCTTGTTTTTCTTGTGTAACTGTAAACAGTTTCCAAGCAAGATCTTTTGCGACGGGACTTACGGAAAAAACGCCCATCTTTAACAGGCCATATCTCGGTCATCAATCAACCAATTTTAACAAAACTAACATCATATGAAAGGAAAAGTGTATATATATATATATATATATATATATATATATATATATATATATATATATATATATATATATATATATATATATATATATATATATATATATATATACTTGGTATAATCGTTTTGCATGTAGGAAGGCAAGAATCTCTGTAGACTTTTTGATTGTACGAAGACATGCATCTATGTATATTTTTTTATTTTAGGAAGGCCATGTCCAGCCCTGCCCCAGTTGGAGCATGCTGTGCACAATTTCTGTGAAATTCCGCGGGCACCAGACAACGGCCGATTCGAATTTCCACCAAACACAAGGAAGTTTCAAGCTGGTTCCCGGATAGTACTTCGGTGTGTGGACGGCTTCGTTCCTATTGGAGGAAATACACAAACATGTTTATCGGATGGAACATGGGATGGCATCTCGCCAAAATGTATTGGTGAGTACATGTATCCATAAACGGTCTTCTATTCGCTTTGGAACTGTTTTAGGAACTGAAAGGTTTTGAACGTTCTTACTTTGTGAAAACGAGAATGCCTCCCATCTTTATACATGTTTTCCGAAATGTTTCCGGAATTCCAAATTTGTTAGTTGGTATTTTTACGGTCTTTTGATTGATTTATGTTAGACTGTTTCCTATATTCTGAGAATGTTTTTTTTTAAAGACAGAACACTTTCACAATAAAACGAGGGCTTAGAGCGATACTGTTCTAAATGACATTTTTGTCCAAAGTCACTTTTTTACATAAAATAAGTCCTTAACACATGATACATCTACCCTGTAAATGTTAAGTTCAAGAAATCAAAAATAAAGAAGTTATTGCATATTTGTCCTAATGTTACAAGTGCAAATGCATTAAAAACTTAGAGCGATACTGTTACAAGTGACGCACTTGTAACAGTATCGCTCTAAGGCTTTAGATCAAAGTTGCAAAATACTATGAATTTATATCATTTTGTGTACAAAACATAATTTAGAGGACACTGCATGGTTTATTTGCATTGTTGCCACATGAACACCAATTCTTGTATAGATAATAGCAATTTTGAAAGTATTTGAACAGACTTATGAAATGCTTACTGTGATAAACAAACATCAGGGATGTTTGTTTTATTTTACTAAAACACTTTTTTTGCATAATTAGTAATATCTTTCTTGGCATCATGATTGGCTGTCGTCTTCAAATACAAACACAATATTCTTTGCAATCAAACTACTTAATTACAGTCCTAGGTTGAGAGAACTGGTGATATTAAGAAAGAAATTGACGCCTTCACAGGGATTCAAACCAGCATTAATTGAATAAAAAGTCTGATGCACTGCCAACTGTACCTGAGGTTAACCATACTGAAAGTACATGAATGTGCATACTTGAATGTTTATTATACCCAATTAAAACACCATGGTTCAATGAATATGCATAATATCCTACAGGGGTCAGTCTTGTCTGTCTGTCTTTCTGCCTGTTTATATTAGTTGTACGTCTTTATGCAGTATTTTTTAAGGCACTGATGAAAACTGAATACTGTGAAAAGGTAATTGATTATGTAACATTGTTACATTTGAACATAAACCAATTTCTACTATATATTTACCACCATGTTTTATTGATGTAAATGTCTTATGAGTTTGGCTATCAAAGATATCAACAGACATGTATCTACATAAATTGATAGTTTGATGTGAGAATGATGTCATTTTATGCCAAAAACTGACCTTTTGGGTTCTTGATTTAGGTTATCTATCCATACATCCATTCAGTGACATGGAGCTGTAGATTAATTTGTCAGTAAATGCATGCATCTTCACTACCACCCTCATGGTATCCTTACTGACAAATCATGAATGGTTATAATTTTATGATGGATGGACCAATTTAAAAAGACGTACTATTTGTATTCCACAAATTCAATATCTTAAATTTATACCTATTAAAGAATGCCTGCAGTTATTTTGTTCCTACATCATACTTAGGAAATACCTTCAAATATATTCAAACTAATTGACTAATTGATTTCATACTAATTGGGTCCATCAGTGAAAGTGCAGGCTGACCTGTATCATTTGATAGTACGGTATTATTCTGAGGTATCAGAGGCATCATGTGCTCATATAAGTTGGCCTTTATAGGTCCTATATGCAGGTAATCTTTTTTCTTCAAATAATTAATTCATACAAGAACTGAAAAATGTAAGTGTATGAAAAAACCCATTTATAATATGAAATGCGCCATAAAAATAGATTATTGCTCTGAGAAAATCAACAATATGTAATACTAACTGATGATAAAAGAGCGATTCTTCTACAGCAATCTACTGGTTTCAGTATTATTTTATGGCAATTTGTGAGGGGACCAGAATATGGTTTCTTTTACAGGATCATGACATTATGTCATGCTAGGATTCTATCATTTCTGATAGTTTATGAAAACTGAGATGAATTGTAAAAACAGACGTGTCTGCTTTTAGTCTATACATTTCAACTTTGAACTTTAGTCATTTGTCTATTACTTGGAACAACATTTGAATGAAAAGATCATTTTTGATATCGTATATTTATCAGCCTTCACAAATATGTATCAAAGGTTAATTCAAGATGGAATAACTTGATATAAATTGATTTCGGCTTGATTGATTTAGAGTAAATCGAGTAAAAAATCTCATGCATTCCAAATAACTTGTATTACAAATCATTTACTATTTAACTTCTTACAGTATGCTACTATCTGTGTCATTATTCATACTTCCTTTAGTTTGAGTATACTCATTTAATGAGGATCTACACTGATCTACACTGATCTACACTGATTTCAATGCTTATTCAGTTGTATAGTTTAAACATTTATAACCTGAATTACCATCCATTATCATTCCAATTAGTTCAATTAACAGCTTGAAAATTATGAAAGAGAATTAACTTTGGACAAACCTTTTCAAAATCTTGATGCTAACAAATAAAATGTCAATGGGGTGCATGCCTATATTCACATGCATACATCTCTGTAAAATGTGTGCAAAATATCCTAGAAATGGCAGCCATTGTTTTTATTTTAGCTTTTTTTCTTTGGGGTGGGACCCACAGACCTATGTGGATTTGTTAGAAAGTCATTGAGCATGAAAAAAATTGCTATGAAAATGCCCCTGAATGTAAGGCAATAGCAAAGAATGAAATGAGAAATGCATGAATAGAAAGCTGCAGCAGACAACTTTTTTCATTGTCCGGAACTTGAAAATATTATGAAATCTCTGCAGAACTGTAATAAAAGCATTTCAAATTTCCTTCTGAACAATAAATGTTATCCTAAACATAGTTTTTTTCAGATGAATTAAACAATACATGAATAAAAATTGAAATTTTCTATCCAAAATTTTACATTTTGGTTACTTGTAACAGTAGCGCTCTCAAATGTTTTCATGTTTTCAGCCCAATTTCAGTGCGATACTGTTCCAAGTAACATTTTTTCTAATATCTCATTTTCTATTTAAAGTTTTAGAAATATGTACTGATATATCAAAAAATAATCTAAAATTGAACATCCATGTAAAAGTACACAACTCTGTAATCTATATTGCTCAAATGAAACAGTTTTTTCCTTCTCCTGAAAAAAATGTGAAAATGCACTTGTAACAGTATCGCTCTAAGCCCTCGAAAAGGACTATTTCATAGAGGGATCTTTTGATCTTTTTCTACTGATAAATGATGTCTTTCTAAAATATACACATACAGTATATTTCTGAAGTTTAATGTTTAAACGTTTTATTTTGTAAACAATGGCCTGAATTTGAGTTATCATGTAAGTGATGGTAAAATTATAGACAAGCATTATATTAGACTTATTAATGGTTGACTGTGCATGTGTTTACCTTTTTTGTCATGCGATATCGTAAGAGTTTATAATCAAAGCACTGAAAGTCACAGAAGCTCGTTTCACTTTTTTTTTTATGAAAACACAGGTTATCAGCATTATTGGAATGAAACATTAATATATCTTCTGTTGGTAAGTGACGAGGATTGCATAAATAAGCATTTTGACATATGTTAATTATAGGACATAATCTCTGAGATAGTACCTTTAAAAAATTTCTATGGGCTTTAGTAGCATTTGGAGATTGTTTTAAAGCATTATTTCCAGAAGTAATCTTAAATGCTAATTTCAATGATAATCTTCCTCTCTATTTATACCGTCCAACCTATACTGGTTGGTGCTTTCATTTCATTCTGATTGTTCTAGGCTAATATGTCCCAAAGTTTACAAAAATATTTATGAAGAGGAAATACTTTTACTTTTACAAATACTTTTACATTACCTTATTACTCTTTGAGTACGGTCAGGGAGCAAGACTATGTGCTTACGCTGGGCTGTGTATTACCTTATACATTGTAATTCATTCATTGTACATTCAACAGATCGAAGAAACGGCGTTCGTTCAGAAAACAAAAGCTTAAGGAGAAAAAGGGTAAGTTATTTGAAATGCGACACAATTGTCTGTGCATAGCGAGCAATATTGACTTATACCGTCCGAGAAATCGATTGGATAAGTTCTTTTGTAAAGATATGCATTATTTAGAAGGTTGATACTCAAAAGATATTTGACTCCAGCCTCTATGATAAAATACACGCTGTGAGTGTCACAACGTCGATTCCGATGGAACCGAAAAGACTTAAAACTGGAGTTTATGCAAATCACAAAGACTGCTTTGATGTTTACAAGGATATATTAAATGAGAAATGATTTTTAACTTAGCATGCAATCTAAAGTTACACAAATCTAACAATTTCAAGTACATTATGTTCAAAAGACTTGTGTTCCTGAGAATATCGTAGTAGGCCTTACATGTCCGTGTTATTTTTTAATTTCTAGTTTTCCAATTTTATTAAAGTATTCTGAAAAGAAGATAGGTCTGCTGTTTCTCTATGCTCGCCCGATTCCGTATGAAGCTTCTCATCCTTCTTCAATGTCTTGTTTCTTCGTCACGCTCCTCTGAAGTCTACCACGCCTCTCGCCCGTTAAGCGTCTGGCTCGTCACTTTGTGACGTTCCTCTGAAGTCTACCACCCCTCTCGTCCGTTTAGCGTCTGGCTCGTCACTTTGTCACGTTCCTCTGAAGTCTACCACCCCTCTCGCCTGTTTAGTGTCTGGCTCTTACGTCTGGTCACGTCACTTCGTTACTTCACTTTTCCGCCACATCTGTTCCTTTCTTATACCAATAAGGATTTGTTCCGTATGACCTCCTCTACGCCTAGAGCCTTTTCTTATACGCTTACCCCTACACATGTATCGTATCCGTCTACCCCTACACCCATCTCGTATGGATTCTATGAATATAGTTTTGAACCCTACTTTAACTAAATGATCTTTGCTTAATTGTATTATAAAATATGACCATTGACATGGATATGAAGAACTGACTGTTATTAACAAAAATGGAAACACAATAGTTAAACCCTTTTCTAACATGATCTAGCGTTTAACTTACATGATGATAAACGTCAAATTATTTTAACATACATAGCAATGTGATAGTTTATTTCGAAGTCCTTACTCCTTTATCGTCAATATCACTTATTACTTTTACTGTATTAAGTCATGCAAAACATAATCAATACACATATATAAACTATGAGCATACCCCAACTATCTTCTTAAGTAGCACTATTTTGCCCTTCTCCATCCTTTCCCTTCTTTCTCCACTCCCCACATACACATAAAAACCTCTCTCCTCCGTAGTTTTCTAGCATCTTACAAACATATACATCTATCGCACATACATGCAAACTTATCTCCTATATCAAGGATGGACATTTTCCCATAGCAATCCCTTGCATTCATGATTTAACACACTCTCAAACCACAGTTTGTATATTTTAGTTTCTGCCAAGAGGCTGATTAAATCCCAGAAGTGTTTGTCATATTGGCTTTCTGATTGGGATTGTAGAATCCCGCTGGAAAAGTGTAGTCACAGAAGCCAATAGCCGACCCCTCGTAACTAGCAAACTCAAAGCAAGTGTTCTTTAAGAAAACCCTCATCTGAATTCTCTGACATTGAGGTAATGTTGTTCCAGCCCGATATCATCTCATTGAAAAAGATTGCATTTTCGATGTTCGAGCAATTTGCCATCCCACCTCCTCGTTTCGATAGACAATTTATGAATTGCTGTGCGGAGTATAAAACATTTACGCTTAGTGCGTCTTGAAGTTGGAGCAGTTTGAAATATTCCTCAAGTTCTAAACTACTTTTATATATAGTGTAAATGTTTCCTTTGTTAGATTAAGTGTTTGATGCATGTCATTCTTGTTTATATTGGTAAATAAGTGTTTAACGACCTTTTGTATAATATTTGTGACAGGGCGAGGACAATGGAGCCAAATTGCGGTACGGAATGTTTATGTTTAACGGGGAATCAAAAGTGGAGGATATCACCAACATCACTGTTAATACAGATAGAGGAAACAATGGTTAGTAGATTACAAACTGAAAGGTCAAACTTAAAGAAGATGTCTGGTGGGCGGGAATGGATTGAGCAGCCCCATATTTTTGTTGGTTAGTTTGCTATGATAAATGTACAATGTATTTGAAATATTCCGGAAGCATGAGCGCTTGGGAAGTATTAGGCATACCTGAAATGTGTTTGAACACCTCTGAAAACATGTTCAAAGTAGAGGAGATAAATTAAACACATCTAGTATCAATATACGTTTTATAAAGTAAATGATTTTGATATTTTTCTCCTTCTAATAGAGTTACAGGCATGGTATGGTTAGGTTCTCCTTTTCTGAACAATGCCTCTCTCAAAAGCAAACTATACAGTAGGACCCTCCATCAAAGGAAATCTAAAGATAAACTCCCTACTTTGCCAGAGGGTACTGCAATAATATGTGATGTCATTGCTTATGAAAGATAAACAAAAATTAAAAGGTTATATAAAATAAGATCCCTACTTTGTCAGAGGGTACTGCAATAAAATTTGATGTCACTGCTCATGAACGCTAGACAAAAGTCAAAGGGTAATATTACCGCTTTAACAATCAACATTGTTTTACATTGATTGAGAAAAAAAGACTATTTGTAAAACACGTTGTATAACGTCGAACAAATTTAAAGCCACATAAAACAATTTCAGCCAATACAAACAGTATACCCCCTATTCCCCCAAACGAGAGAGTGGACAATCCAAGCAACATCACCAACAACACCAACTTAAATGCAGGAACAGGAGTAGGTACAAATGTAACAAACAGCTCAGCCTCTAACGATGGAGAGTGTCTACCGACTGGAAGGAGGAACGGTCAGCCTCCAGGCTGTGAAGGTTAGTGTTATATTCGTGTTTTAGTAAGGAAGGGATAGAGGACATTCCCTGAAACGTTTAACTTTTATCATTCGAAAGCATAGAAACGTCATGCTTTGAATGCATATTTGCAGTGACTAGTTTAATGAGTAATGTTTTACAGCTGCATTAAGTACATGTATATTGATGGGTTAGTACATACTTTGGTGTACGATGTGTTCTCATGCAGTTTGTAACATGTAACACTTTTGCTAATAGTTTATACAGACTATAAATGTATGTTTGATGTAGCTGTACGTTTAGTTGTTCGGAAACACATTTGCTGTTCATTGAACATATGTGAATGAGTCCTTTTGGTTCATTTGTGCGATTTGTTAATAATTAAAATCGTCTGCAATATTTTTTGATATTAGAAATCAAATGGACAAGAGACAGTTAGTTATAATGGCCTACTTATTTCATTTGGCCTTTGTGTCTATATCTGCTCTTTGCTATCATTTATTTCAGAAAAAAAAAGGGATGAGATTGATGATTTTTGGAAAGGTCTTTGGACTGGTTTTGGATCGGCTGTCATAATCATCATCGTTGTGTTATTCATTGTTGTATTATACATGAAAAGACATGATGAATGTATAAAAAGACAAAAGACCACGTCTAATCATTTGAACAGAATGAAAGACACGACAAAGCACTCTGAACAAAACGGTCCGAATGATGAATCTGGATTAGACCCAGATCTATCTAGATTGCTTGAACCTGAACCAGTCGATATTAAGGAGGATGGAAAGGATGTACAATCATTGAGACAGGAAGTTGAAACACCCCGAGACAAGAGGCTTCCTCCACGATCTGCTTCTGGCTCAAGCACCGGCACCAGAGAAAGACCCGTAACCAACACAGAGGCATCTGTTAGTTATGTTATCGAGACGTTGATGGACGCCGATAAACGACCTGAATCTAGGCTAATGAATGACATAGTTAGCGATGATGGTAGCACTGACGACGATTATGGTAGAACTGACATCGGAAACAACCTCATTGCTCAGGAAACAGGACATGCTTAAAGGCCTAGTTTAGTCCTTCTTCAATTGACCCCCCAAAACCAATAACCAGATGCCCACCCAGTGTGATGACCAGCTGTGATAATAAATTGTTTTTTAGTTTATTTTATTCACTCAGCACATACACAGGGCTCACCCTGGCTAGAAAAAAGTCTGCGCCATCACATTCGCCAAATGACAAAAAAAGGAGCCAAATTTAAGAAGTAGGAGCCAAATTCTGAGCAAATGGCTCCAATTAAAATTTCTTGATTTTAAACACTTTTCATGTTATATGTACGCTTGTTCTTTTAACACCGAATTTCCTACTATGTCTAACCATGACAAATATCGGTTTCTGTTTTCCAACCAAAATATGAGAAGAATTTGTGCCAAAACCTGTTTTAAAATCTTACAAACACGTTTGTTTTTACTTTATAGCTAGTTTATCTGTAAATTGATAATATGAAATAAGGTTTTTAATGCTAACCAGGCTATCATCTCACTAAATAGTTTTATTGTAAAATCACTACTTTTTTTTTATATTATATTTTTTTTCCTTTTAAGTATGCCATCTTTGCTGTTCATTTAGAATCATTTCCTTTTTTATCCCATTAGTACTTGTAGATATAACTTTATAATGTAATGATAGGTTTTTTAGTTTTTTGTATCTTTTGTTTATAATCCTTTTTTATGATCACTTGTTCTAAATAGGTCGATTTCTTTATACCTTTAATTAAGATGTTTTTGTCTTGTATCTTATCGCATTTAGACTCATCTCTTATAACTCCATAATGGAGTGGCATTGTATCTTATATGAAATGGTATCTTATGTTGTAAATGTATGTATAACTATACAATGATGAGATGTAAATAAAGATTACTACTACTACTACTATGTGTTAAAGAAAAGAAAAAAAAAGAAAAAAAGAAAAAAACCCCGCCAAAATTCCCCCCCCCTTTCGAACAAATTTAAAATAAAGATGGTTAAAGTTACGCTTGCTGTGAGTAACAAAATCAAAATGAATCTCTTATCTCAGATAACATTAAATCATTGTGAAAACTCATGTTTCTCGGTTTTGTTAATTATTTAAAAATGTCCGATAGATAAATGAAAAGTGTCACCATGATTTTAGGTATCCTTGTTTCTACTCGCGTGAAGAAACCGGTCTGATGATTTGAATGATTAAAAATAAACAAGAGGATCTCAATATGAATAGTACCGGTGCGTCAGCGAAGGAAGCAAACTGCCAAAATCGAAATACTTTACAAATAAACCCTCTTTTAATGTTGCATTCATGCATCAGAACACACTGGACGGAATGAGGTAAATATTATCGGTTTTCGTGGAACAGCCGCATCGAGGCTACCAATCAGTCGTGCCGAGTTGTTGACACATAATCTTGGCCCGATTAATACACGCCTCAGGCATTGTTTGACACGGGGATAACAATTAGCGGATTAATTTGGGTTTTTCGGAGATACTGTTAGTTGTGTCAAAAGATATAACTGTCTGTAATATCCGGACAGGTTGAAATAAGGTAAAGTCAAATGAAAAAGAACATGCGCCAACCAAATTCGCCAAATTTGGAAATCTTTCGCCAGAATGAAAAAATATTTGCATTTGGCGACCGACAGCGTGAGCCCTGATACATTTGTGATATGAGGTACAAATACAAAGTCCAAAGTAAGTAATCAACCAGGCTACAAGCACACATACATCCGCACACATAAACAGACAAACACACGCGCACCCACCCACCCCCCCCCCCTACACACACACACACAAACCCACATACTAACATCCCACCCACTCGTAGAGAATTATATAAAAAACAGAGGTTTGTTGTCGGTTTAGTTCCAGGAAATCGCATTATTTGGTGAAAAAAACGACTTTCTGGAAATAGACGGACAATTGTCTTATTAATCATAGTTATAAATCTGGACAGTAATCATGATTTTATGATATCTGCCCGTGGTTTTTGTGAAATGCTTAAGGAAAATAGTGACAAATTTACAGACATTGAGTAGCGTTTCATCATTCCCATTCATCAGGTCTTGAAAGTTGTAAGCATTAACATTATGTAAATATCTGTGTGGCAGTAATTGTCTACGAGATTTTGCAAAATACAAGCATTTAAAAAGATAATGAAATTCGTCACCAATATCACCAGAGTTACAAAGTGTACATATTCTATCATTCAAATCCACTCTTGACCATCGGAGCCTTTCTACAGGAAGATAGTTGTTACACATTCTGAAATTAATGAGGCTTTGTACATAGAATGAGGGTAGACTACTTAAAAAGTTTTCGTATTTATGTTCACTTTTGAACATACGATAATTTAAACATTTAGAAGAGTCTGAGATCTGACCATGCCACATTTGTGAATATTGATTTTTAAGACTATTTTCAACTTTCTTTAATAGCATGCCTTTAGATCCATTAAAATATTGATTGGTCCAAATGTAACTCAGACCACACTTATCTAATATAGACTTAACAAACAACAACCAATTATCAGGCCTATTCGATCTAACATATTCAGAAAAAATGAAATTGTATAGCACAAAAGACAGCTTATGTTGGTTATTGATAAGGTTATACCAAAATCCAATGATTCTTTTTTTAATTGCAATACAGAGAGGGTATCTTCCAAGATCACCGTACAACATAACATGAGGTGTACTACGTTTTACATTTAAAATGTGTTTCATAAAATCACTATGGACTTTTTCTATCAAAATCAAGTCAGAGAAACCCCAGACCTCACAACCGTATGTCAAAATAGGCAATATAGTAGAATCGAACAATTTTGATTGGCAATCAATAGGAATATCAAGATTTCTTATCTTTCTATATAGACCAAAGAGACCTTTTCTTGCTTGTTCAACAATATGCTTTTTAGCAGATGTAAACTTTCTATTTTTAGAGAATAGTGTACCAAGGTATTTAAAGGTATCAGCAACTTCTATTTGGTTGTCGTTTATAAATACATTTCTACTGCGATTAAATTTATCACCAAAAACCATAACCTTTGTTTTATCGAAATTGATGTCTAATTTCCATAATGTACAATAATCGTTAAATGTGATCAGGAGAGAATTAAGATCTTCCTCACTATTTGCAAATAACACAGTATCGTCAGCGTAGAGTATAACCACTAGTTTTAAATACAGGTCAATCTGCTCATCTCTTAACTCTACACTTACATTATTATGAGTAAGCAAAAAGTTTTCAACATCGTTCAAAAATAAAGAGAATAGCAGAGGTGACAGGTTCTCACCTTGTCGAACTCCTCTTGCGCACGGGAAAAAGTCAGATACTGTGTTATTTACTGAAATGCAGGACTTTATACCATTATACATGTTTTGAATGATATCAATTATTTTTCCATTTATATTATAACATTTCAGTTTTTCCAAAGACCTGCACGCCAAACTGAATCAAATGCCTTTTGGAAGTCTATGAAACAACAGAATAATTTTTTGTTTCTGCGTTTGCATATTTCTGCTAAGGTATGAATGATAAAGGTATGGTCAACTGTTGAATGGTTTTTCCTAAAACCAGCTTGGTTCTCATTTATTAGGAAATTATTTTCTAGAAAATCACTTAGCCTATTGTTCAAAATAGAAGTAAATACTTTGCCTAAACAGCTTAAAAGAGTTATTGGCCTAGAATTTTGGGGATCCGAAAAATCACCTTTATTTTTGAAAATAGGTACAATGCAACCAACTAACCATGATTCTGGAATTATACCAGTGTCAAAAATCTTATTGAATAATTTGCAGTAGAGAGGCATCAATGTATCCATCGTCGTTTTATATATTCGTTTGAGACATTGTCAATACCAGTTGCTTTACCAGAGCTAAGCTTTTTAATGGCCATTTTAATTTCATCTATACTTATCGTGTCATTTAAACTGTGATCTAAATGTATTTCAGGAAACTCAGGTTCAGCGATTTCGTTTTCGTCAACATTACTCGAGTTCAAATTTTTATAAAAATCATAAGATACATCAGTATCAATGATTGGTTCTTCCTTTTTGACATTTATACTATTAATATATTTCCAATACTCTTTAGGTGAAGTGCTATGCATGCTTCTAATTTTCCTGCGTACTTCCATTTTATGTGCATTTATATTTTTATGAATTATACGTTTGTAATTCTTAGACGAGCTTGGCATATTTTTATTTTCAGTGTTCTTAGCACTGTTGTATTTGCGTTTACACATGTGATATTCATTTCTTGTAATTCTGCATTCGTGATTAAACCAGGTTTTATTTTGCTTAAACCTTTTGTTTGAGTGTGTATATACACCAAACGTATTTTTGGCCGATTCTACAAGGGCTGATTCGATCGAATCCGTTATATCATTAATTGATGATTCATCAAATATAACTTCATTATCTGAAAGTCTCCTTAATGATTCATCAATTACTGACGTGTTATTGTTATCAATAAAATTATTTTCTTCCTCTGGTTTCCATTTGCGAATTCTATCTTTTTGTGGAACACCTTTCTTACAATCAGGAGCGATATGTGACAACGAAAAATTTAAACTACAATGAACATCAGATAGTAAAGGGGAATACTCGTCAATATTGAATTCTGTGAATAAACATAACGCTTCACATGATGAAATCACATAATCGACAACTGATGTATCTCCACATGTTAATCGTCCCATCCTATCAGAAAAGGACCTTCCGTTTAGAATAATTAAATTTTCAGATTTACAAAAATCTACCAACAATTTACCTAAACGGTTTGCAGTTTTATCCATAGAACATCGAGTAGATGATACATTGCATATATACAATGTTTCATGGATATCTGTAACATCAACATTGCCAAATATTTGATCATCTATGACAACAATATCAGGGATGTTGGAGATTCTAGAATTGAAGTCGCCAAGTAACACAATTTATTTATAGTTAAAGTTAAATTGTCTTATTTCATTATGAAAACATTCCAGAATATTATTGTTAAAATACTTCGAGCTTTCCGGGGGAATATATACCGCACCAAATATAACATCTTCAGTGCCAAATAAGTCCCTACCGAGTTTAAACCATTGAATGTATTCACAATCCGTTTCGACAATCGAAAGATATTCTAACAAATCTTTCTTTACAAAAGTAGCGATTCCTCCTGACCTTTTGAATGTTTTCTGCTTTCGATTTTTAAAGTAACAACAATAATTGTCAAGGTCAAAAATGTCAAGATCATCACAGTGAGTTTCAAAACATGAAAAAATATCAACAGATTTAATTTTGGATACAAATTCTGGAATATTTCGTTTTGACATTAAGCCACACACATTAAGACACGAAAGAGAAAGTCCACCTGGGCCCCCCTATAGGTACGTAGAATCTTGTCGGCTATTGGTGCCGTTCTGTTGTTTTTCAGTAGGTTGGCGCCAGGAGTTTGTTTTATGTAAAGTTCTATGTGATTTCAACTGTTGATGCCTTTCACCAAAGGTGCCAGGTCTTCGGGATCGAAGATCAAAGATATGTCAACATCACCGGCTCTAACCTCTTTACCATCGACAAATAGTTTATCACGAACAAGTACCACGTGTTTGTTTTGTTTACGAAAATGTCGCATGAGGGGATACAATTCGCGCCGCTTCTTTTCCATCTCATCTGGGAATTGCTCATTAATATAGACGTCTGTTCCACGAAGCATATGCCCTGAACGACGGACTCTTTCTCTGTCCTTATAGAAGGAAAACTTGGCTACGATCGGACGTGGACGATTACGAGCTGGATCAAAGTTTGTAGGGACACGATGAACACGTTCGAATTTGACATCGGAAATCTTCAGTTTGGTCGAGAGGAAGTTGGATAGAACGCATTCAGTGTCTTCATATGTTTTACCAGAATTGTTCGTCAGCAACATTTCTTCGATATTAGTGAAAACCAGATTGTCACGCATTTCGCGGCATTTACTGTCGAGGACTTGGGTTTTCAGTTGATCATGGAGTTCACTGATTTCTGACAGGGATCGCTTTAACTGATCGTTTTCTGATGACAACGATCTAATTGATCTATCTTGTTTATTCACGTGTTTAGATTGCTCCGTTTGTTTGTCATTCAGGGAATCATATCTGGCACCGACAAATTCTGTTGCGTGTTGAAGTTCAACATTACTAGACTCTACTGACCGCAAGCGTTCGTCAATATCGTTGACTTTGCCGTTTAAACATCGTACACTTTCTTCGATTGCATCGAGTTTGTCCAGTTTGTCAAGTTTGCTTATGCATCTTTGCAAATCATCGATCTTTGCGAACTGGCTTTGCAGGCTATCGATTTTTGTCATCAGTTTTTCAAACTCAAAGATGGGTAGTGTTATCTTGTTTTCTTCTTGTGAAGCTGGTAGAATGGCCCCCGTATCAAGATCCAAGTAAGACAGATCCCCATCAACAGAAGAATCAGAGCCAGGCTGTCGTACCTTTGTTCGTTTAACACCGCGCTTTGCAAGTTGTGGATTAATTGGACTAGATGGTTGCAGCAAGTCACTGCATGAGGAGTTCATGGTTGAAGCGTTTAGTATACACTATGGTCAAAGTACACCGTGAGTGATCTCGTGAGTTGATCTCAATGTGAGTGGCAATTATATGAGAACGAACTAATTTAACGACTATCTAAACACTAACAAATTGTGTAAGTGACTAGTACTAAATGGTTACATCAAAACGGCAAACACTGGGAATAACCATGCCAATTTTCAATTACAATCCAGGTAAAATAGACAACAACAACACCTACTGGTAGTAGAGCAGTTATAGACAAGGAAACCTATACAATAATACTGTTGCAACGTTAAATAATTCTAAAAGAAAAAAAAAATCTGAGACACTAGTGTCTATATAGTAAACGACAGCAGCATACATCCAAAAACTTAACAGTTCCACTTGTTGGTTACAATTCGGGTACCAACAGACGAACTGGTAAGAAACGACCAAGAGACTAAAAGGGGCAATGCTCAAATGTCACCATCAATACAAATGGGAGCAAAAATTAAAAATACCAACATTAACAGTTCCACTGGTATGTTACAATACTGTAATAACAAGTGGATCCGGTAATCAGTGACTCTTTTTATGATATGTATGTTTTATTTGTGTTCAAAGTCGCTATATAAAAGGTACTATACAAAAAAGGTCTAAACCGATTTACATTCGAAGCACGCAAAGTCTGGCTCTTTAAAACGAATGCAGTTTTTTATAAGGATGGTTTAAGATGACTTAAAACCGACAAACATGTAAACAATATGTACACCTATATAGTATGCTTTAAATAAGCTCGGGGGAACAAAGGGTTTATATCTAAAGCGAGTTTACCTCATCTAAACGGGTAGACAGGTGTGTTCAATCATGCGTGACGATATGCACGATTTTGGACGGTAGGTAGAGTGTTAGAAAAACAAAATGGCTACACAAAAAGTTAAGAATGCATAAAAGGCAAATGTTAAATCAGTCGATTTCAGACAAACCGTAATTTCAAATTACTAATTTCGCGCTGATTTGACTGCAGGGTACATTTAGCTAGCTATCCATACACAAATTTAGACAAGAAATGATGGAAAATCCGAGAAAAATGTAAACAAACAAGAGCCAAGTTTTGACGTGCTTACCATGTAGCCTGGTTCCCGAAAAAAAGGGATTACGTAATACCATGTAAAGCACTGTGTCAAACTGATGGGTTTCTTTTGACATTTTTTTTAAAGAGGACATTTAAGCAGCAGAATTGATTTTTTTTTTCAATTAGGCTTCAAATATTTTTTTTTGGAAGTTTGAAAGGTTTTTTGGTAGGTTTTTTTTTTTTTTCGATTTGTGCCATATTTAAAGATCATTTTACGTAATTATGACTTGCAGCATAGTTATAGTTACTCTGTAGTATCATCATCATCATCATCATCATCAACATTATCATCAAAATCATCATCATCAACATTATCATCAAAAGCATCATCATCATCATCATCATCATCAATGTTATAAGTATAACGAGTGCTAATTTATGGAATAACTAACTTATTATTTTCTTCACATTTCTTAACAGTTTATTAAGAAAAATCTACTTATCTTGTTAATCATTGTTTTAAATAAAGAAATCAAGAATTCAACATTTATTTCTTATTAATTTTCCACATTATGAAAATCGAAGCGAAATGACATTTTTTTCTATGTAAGACTTGAAATATATTTTTGAAATTTTGGATGGGTTTTTAATAGGGGACTGTTTTTTTTAATTTGTACCTTGAATAAAGATTAATTTATGTAAGAATGACTTGCAGCAGGGAATGTTATAGTTCCTCTAAGGTATATCATCATCATCACTATAGTATATCATCATCATCATCCATTTTATAACTTTGACAAGTGCTAGTTCATTGAACAACTAACTCCTTATTTTTTTAAGTTCTTGTCAGTTTAAAAAGAAAAATCTATTAATCATGTAAATCGTTGTTTTAGATAAAGAAAGCTATAACCAAACACATATTTCTTATCAATATTCTACATCATGAGAAACCGAAGGGTTGGGGTATTGCATAATCTGACCACCCATTCCTTATCAAGTAATATACAGGAAATTTGCTCCATGCTGTGGAACTGTATTGTTGCCCTGTAGGGTGCCCAGCGGGAGATAAGATACCAGACATTCCAAAGACTAGGCCTTTAATTTTACTTCATAGCCAATCTCTCTCTCTCTCTCTCTCTCTCTCTCTCTCTCTCTCTCTCTCTCTCTCTCTCTCTCTCTCTCTCTGAAGACCAATTCATCGAGGAAGGGTTCCATGTGATAAAGAAGTGAATCTCATTAGAGGAAAAGTAACAGCAATCCCCACCATCCCCAATTACTACCCGTATATTTTCAAGCCGAACTGTCTGTTCAATCAACAAGTTCATTAAATGATTCCATTTATTCAAAATTTATGTTATATTGCCGGATGTTAGTGTTAACACAAATCTCTGGTTAAAAAAGATTAATGCAATTACTAGGCAAGTGTCTTGGTATATTCAATATCAGGGAAACGGCATCATGATTTATTCCGATTATGTAGCAGAGTCTTGATATTCATTCATTTTATTTAATTGATAGTCGGCCCCCGGCCTTAAAAATTCAATATACATATAAAGATTAACATGTACAGCCAAAGGTAAAGCATGTTTACACAATATACATAGGAGGTTGTTGAAAGCAATCAAAATAATTACAAAACAAAGTCTACTAACTCTTACTCATAATGAATTGATAAAATTTTCTCTTTTTTGGTAAGAATAGTATACATACATAGCAATATTGCGAACTTCATCTTTATTCTTACGTGTCAAAAGTAAATTAAACTTTTGTATATTTGGATGTATATACTATCTTTGTTGAAAATACGTGTCACGTAGATCAGAATACAGTGGGCAAATAAGTAAAAAATGATATAGATCTTCAGTCTTATTCTTACAATAACAGCAATTATTATTATCTTGTTCATGGTTCTTATAGCGGTTTTCCTCTACAGCTAACTTGAGAGTTGCTGTTCTAAAGCATGCGAAAGATTTACGGAACTTGTATAATGTTAAAATGTCTAGATAAGTTTCATACCCAAATGTCGACTTAAAACCAGTATAGTAAAATAGTTTTGTTTCGGTACAGCATTTATTTCTCCATACTTGCAAATACTGGTCTTTCAATCTCTGCAAGTACTGAGCAACAAAATGCTTTTCATTTGTTATTATTTGATTTTCCCAAGCGTAACCAAATCCGTTTTCGCATAAATGACTTCTTAGTCTAGATACCCAATTTACATATCCAAATGAATCATACATTTTTAACATATTTTAACATTTTTTAACATACCTGCTATTCGGCATAATAAGAATTCTCAACCAATACTTTATAAATCTTATACAAGTGTAAACATATAAGGGAAAACGACCACAATCGCCAAGGACAGCTGCATCCGAGGTATTCGATGGTACACACATAAAACGCTTACATGCATATTTTTGGACCCTTTCAATACAGTCAAACGATTGAAAACCCCATGCCTCACTCCCATATAACAATATCGGTGCAATCTTTGTGTCAAAAATTTTAAAAAACAGTTAACCATTGGTAGGTGAAATCCCTTTCAAAGAAGTCAATACTAAGTTCAATGCACATTTCGCTCTAAGAGCATTCTGTTCAGCCATTCTGAACGAAGATAAACCAAGTCTTGTAAAATTCACACCAACATATGTGAAAGCATTTACACATTCTAAAGATTTATTTTCAAAATAAAATGTGTCATACCTTGAGAGGGGACCTCCTTTTCTAAAAACTACAACTTTAGTTTTTTCAATGTTAACTTTAAGTCTGAAATCTTTGCAGTATGTTTGTAAAACGTTTAAGTGTTTTTGAAGACCCATTCTCGTGTCTGCAAGTTACGCGATGTCATCAGCGAACATTAACATGAATATCTCGATGAAATCCGGGTTTAACTGCATGCCTTTGTTTCCACTTTTAGTTATCAAGTCATGGAATTCATCAATGAATAGAGTAAATAGTATAGAACTCATCGAACAGCCCTGTCTCAAGCCCACTGGACAATCAATAGGATCACTAAACTCATTACCTGAACGTACAACCGTTTTTACTGAAGAATATATACTTTTTATAGAATTTAATAATTTACCGTCGATACCATGAGATGATGATATAGAATACAACTTCGATCTGTCAACTGAATCAAACGCTTTCTTAAAATCGATGAAGGCAACATACACTTTCCTATGTTTCCTTGACAGATACTTGCTTATTACTGCCTGTAGAACAAAAACATTATCAATCGTTGAATAGCCCGCTCTGAATCAAGCTTGACATTCAGATATCCTGTCATATACTTCAGAATAAAATGTAAGACGTCTTGTTATTATATGTATATAAATTTTACTAAATGTGTCTATTAGTGAAATACCCCTGTAGTTATCAGGGTTATGCACATCACCTTTTTTGTGAACAGGAATTGTTATAGATTTCGACCAACTTACGGGAAATTCACCCGAATTAAATATTCTATTAAATATCTTATGCACATAAGGTAAAACCAGCTCTATACAATGGATAAAATTATTAGCCGTAAGGTCACCCGAAGTCGCCTTGGAAGGTTTTAACGATTTAACGGCATTAATGATTTCGTCATCAGTTATGTCATTGTTCAAGATTGAAACCTTAATATCATCAAAATCATGAACAATATCCATACCCTCAGTGTAGTCGGGTAGATTTTCATTTTCAATATCTTCTAACGAGTAAAGATTCCGAAAGTGATCAAACCATTGACTTGCTGTTATTTTAGGTATTTTTTGTTCACTATGGTTTAAGCTTTTGAGCTCTCTCCAAAATTGCTTTGGGTTATTTAATGAATTTTCAATATTTTTCTTGATTTTTATATTATATGCAGACTTTTTGTGCTTGCATGCAGACTTGTAATCTGCTTTTGCTTTTATATATTTATTAAGATCTTGAACATTTTTGCTCTTTCTGAAAGTTCTTAATGTTTTATTTGCTCAACCTTTTAGTGATATGCATTCTTTATCAAACCAGGTTTTGCGCTTAATACATTTTGCCGCTTTGTTTTGTGGTGTTTTAGAAAACTTCTTACCTGCACGAAGAAGTTTATTCTCAAACAAAATAAATAGTTTTATCTGGAAACGGCGACTTTCCCCTCACAGTGCTCGATGAGGCTATTCCGTTATAAGCAGTTCTTCATGTTACTTGGATGGGTTGTCAATGGCTATCCAACTAATGGAAGAGCCTCTAGGTACTAGCCGGCCAATGAACATCATTCTTTTCTAGTTCCCTTTGTAAACAACTGGCAGACAATATGTCATTTTAAAACGTGCTTTTGTTTATTATTTGGCCTTTATCATAAGCATTGTTTATGTAATCCGTTTTTTGACGTGTCACTGTGCATAACGCTGTCGCCCTCTGATCAATTGTGACGTCTATTTACGTGTATAGACCTGCAACACTTTCGTCCTCTGATCAATTGTGATGTATATTTACGTGTATAGAGCTGCTTGTTCTCTATAACAATATATTAGGTTTCCTAATTCGCATACGTTTGATGTCTATGTTTTCCATTTGTGAGTTGAAAACGTCCTTAAGTGTCACTAGTTTTATTTTCAATAGAAATAGACATTTGGGTCGAACAAAGAACAATTAATTAATATAATAATGAATTAAATAATCCTATATAGTGAAACAAACATCACTCTTGCAAACTTTGCCTTTTATTATACATTTTTTAAAACAAAATGACTTTCTTTTTACAAGTAAACATATGTGACCAACTTTGTTTAAAAGCGAAAAGAAATGCAAGAAGAGCACAGACTTTCATAAACATCTGTCTATCATTTCAAACATGTTCAATGTCTTGACTGATAATATGTATTACACCGAATGTAGTATGAGAGTGTGTCATGAAGGATACCACCGTCAAAAAAGATTTCATAGCAGTAATGAAGTGACATTACCAGTTTTTTTTTAGTTTTTTTTTATTTGGCATTTTACTTCCCATTGGTAAGTTTGCATTCGATGTCAACGAACTTACCACTGGGAAGTTGATCACCTTTTATTTGATTGTTCAAACAATAATAGAGATATATTTTGGAACACCCTTTTCACAAAACTGAACTTTTTGAGTGATACTATTGTTATTATGTTATCTCGAATCCCAGAATAAACCCCCGCCGGAATAAACCCCCGCACTTAAAAACGGCATGGCAGAAGAAACCCCCACTCCCTGTTTGCACACACGGAAGAAACCCCCACTCCCTGTTTGCACACACGGAAGAAACCCCCACTCCTTGTTTGCACACACGGAAGAAACCCCCATCCATAGCGGAATAAAACCCAACCTTGGTCACATTCCCAACGTTGGCTAACCAATGACTTGGACTTTGTCGTGTAGCCGTACCCCTGGTTACATAACTTCTGCCCACCCTTGATATTCTTTATAATCACCATGTGGTATGATTTGATATGCAAGATGCAACGACGGAGATCTACTATTTTGTTATTTATGCATACCTTTTCTAAAAACAAACACTAACTTAAATCAATACTATCGAATTAATGCGCCATTACAAGCAATTATCTGGATTGGAACATTATTAAAGAGGTTCGCTTTTAAAGGGAATATTCATGTTTGCATCATGGAAGGTAAATAACTCATCACCGATGCAAACAATTACCCGTGGTTTTCACTGTTAGTACAGTATGAAAGGGTACGCTGTTAAAGGGATTATACGTGTTTGCATTCAATTTCCATCAAAGAAATGTAATTTTCGTAGCTATCAAGTTAACGCTTTCATCAAAACAAACAGATTACCTGTAATTCTTTCATTAGAATATTCCCAATAAATATGAGTGGGGGTTTATTCCGCGTTTGCAAAATATGAGTGGGTGTTTCTTCCGCATGTGCATAAATTGAGTGGGGGTTTATTCCGCGTATGCAAAATATGAGTGGGGGTTTATTCCGCTGTGCCGTTTTATAAGGTGGGGGTTTATTCCGATGGGACGTTTATTCCGTACACCGTTATCTCAGTTATCAAGGCTCGAACTTATCGGATGTATGATTGGTAGTAGTGTCTACATTAACCCTTTACCAAAAGAGAAATTTTCGACTGTCCCAAATTGAAAGGGTTTGCAGACGACATTTCAAAATACGAAATTGGAAAATAATCTTTTGAAATGATAGAAAACATTTTGGGAGAAGTAGAAATTGCTCGTCACGAGCAATTTCTTCCTTTCCCACATTGTTTTCCAGGGTCGTCTGCAATGTCATTATTATTTGAATGAGTAAAGAATCAAAGTTTAATCTATATTCCAATATCTTTTGGAAAGGGAAGAATATACTTGATCCTGAAAGTATTGAAAAAGCTCCTGAAGAGTGTCTACATTAACCCATTACCAACACTAACGACATATGACCAGATTGTTGCAGACGATTCTCGATTTGTCCTTTCCCACAATGTTTTCTGTCTTATCAGAAGATTGTTTTTCAATGTCATCACATTTTAAAACGGCGTCTGCAAACTCTTTCAATTTGTAACGGTCGAAAACTTGGCGTTTGGTATAGGGTTAGACAATATTTTGAACGATTCTGATGTCTGCACGTCTTCCTTGTCCTTTATTGTAGGACTGTATTGATCTATTCTCCACCGTACCTCCATCACATATTTCTATCCTCGGTTTTTTTTATTGTTATTGACTTTTATATCTGTCAAGGCCCATATCTAAACAATAACGGCATTTAACCAGTTTGTTGCAGACGACACTCGAAAAATTATTATTAGAAATGAAGAAACTGCTCTTGAAGAGCAATTTCTCCTTTTCCACCAATGTTTTATGTCCTATCAGATGATTATTTTTCAATTTCATCACATTTTGAAATGGCGTCTGCAAACTCTTTGAATTTGGGACAGTCGAAAATTTGGCGTTTGGTAAAGAACTTTAAGTACAATAAAGAATACATTAATTGATGGTTTGGTAATTGTTTTATTTGACCATTCGAAACATATTATTATGATGAAGTCTTTAACAATATGTTTTCAGAAGAATGAGCATTTACTCTCTTTGGTACTGCTTAATTTTCGTCAAATGATGCTCTTGAAGTAGGAAATTGTTTAACAATATGTTTGTGAAAAAAATTAACATTTACCCTCTTTGGTACTGATCAATGTTCATTTACCCTCTTTGGTACTGACCAATGTTCTCAAACGATGCTCTTAAATCTTTTATTTTTGTTAACACGACCAAATTTCTTAAAACAAAAACAAGACATATTGTCACTATAAAGCACCTCGATTACAAAAGCGTATATTTGATGTTTAATTATGCACTTGAAATAGTCCCTGGCACCAGATATCATTTTACCAAAGATGACAATCTAAACTGGCACTTATAAAATAACATAATTACATGGGGGTTTCGCATGAAAGACAATTCTTGTGGGGGGTTAATACATTACCACCTTACGCCAAGCCTCTTGTAGCAAACGAATTTTAAAAAGCACTGAGGCCAAAGGAGAAATTGCTTGTCACAAGAAAATTCTCCTCTTGCCACAGTGGTTTTTTCCCCAATATATTCATATGTCAAAAAAGCAGAACAGCTTTTCACATGTCTACAAAGCTTTTCTAAAGTCGTCTGCTTCAAATAAAAAACTGTCGTCTGCAGATGATAAAGAGTTAATAGATTCCTTACAGGTTTTCTGTAGCACATACTTATCCTTAACTGTTCCGTAAAGTACGTTCGACGAGTACCCCGACCTGAACACGTCTGTTTCCTGTCTCTTGAACAGATGAGGTGAACACGTGACCAATGTTTACGAAAAATGTCCGAACGAGATTGCCGCGCCATAGTTTTTTTTCTGTTTTTTTTCAGTGGATTACTTTTGCTTGTCACTATTTCATATACGCCATGTTCCGACCATCAACATTTTGGTTCTGGTGGTATATGGTAACTCATGGGTAATAGCAGCGTTACGTCTAACACTTTGTAGAGAAATCGCAGTCGATTGGTGATGTTTTTAGGTCATTCGCACCCCTCGACTCGATATTTTCTGCAAGGTCTTGTAGCGAACGGCACGGCCAAAATACAAACATCATTTACCGGCGGTTGCGGAAAATTGACCGTCGGAACATGGCGTATATAGAATAGTGGAATACAAAAGTAATCTGCTGAAAAGACATGCATTTACACCTGCTCATCAATGGGGGCCGCCATTCGCAATCTGTTCTATACTATCTAGTAATTATTTTCAGTTATACTGGTAATTTTTGCCAAAACCAGGAACAACTTGTAGGGAAAGCTTTGATGGCATTAAACGTTTTACTTGTTAATTGTATGAAGTTTAAACTTAAACCAAAGCTTTTATGTCAGCCCTTTGATTCTTTTGTTGGTTCTATTTTGAATTAATCAGCAGAAATCTGGGGTTATAGTAAATCTAAAGAGATTGGAAGCATTCATATGAAATTCTGTAAGAAAATTGTTAATGTAAGAAAAGGTACATGTAATGCAAGTGTTTATGCAGAATCAGGAAGATATCCGCTATATATTTTTAGATATGTTAAAATTGCTAAATATTGGTTTAAATTAATTACCACAGATAATATTGTATTGAAGCACTGCTATGAAGTTTCTAAAGATGATTGTGAAAAAGGTAAAAATCCATGGGTTTCAAATATAAAAAGCATGTTGACTGAACAAAACACTGGTCAAATAAAAAATCTCTGTCTCTCTGTCTCTCTGTCTGTCTCTCTGTCTCTGTCTGTCTCTGTCTGTCTCTGTCTGTCTCTGTCTGTCTCTGTCTCTCTCTCTCTGTCTGTCTCTCTCTCTCTCTCTCTCTCTCTCTCTCTCTCTCTCTCTCTCTCTCTCTCTCTCTCTCTCTCTCTCTCTCTCTCTCTCTCTCTC
>OX401414.1:20553703-20777148 GCA_947846245.1 Cerastoderma edule | reverse complement strand
CCCGTCCGATCAATATTTCTATATTGAGATAATCAAACAAGTCATTGTCCCTTTTCCTACAGTGTTTCATTGAGTAATTCTACTGACTATTATGTTTCTGATTGCTAACCCTTTACCCATAATCTGGCAAGACTGTTATTGTATATATGTTCATATCCGCACAGAGTGACTTCCCCCCAAAAACCAGACCCCCACACCCGACCCCCCTCCAAAGCGTAGAAATGCTCCTTGTGAACGAGCAATTTCTTTATCCACGCTGCTGATTAAAAAAGTATGCCGTGAAAGTCAGATTAGGGGGATCAACAGCAAGTTTACTCATGGGGGAAAGATGGGCAAAGTTGTCTCCCTTTTTTCTTTGTTATTGTTTAAATACATGCATAAAGAGTTCACATTACTCATTACACAAGTCCTTTTCCACACACTGTTTTCAATGTATGCTAACTTGTTCATTGGATTGTCCCATTCATAGGTTTGACTTGGAAGACTGGAGTCTGAAGTTTGAGACCTGACCAGATCAAACTTTTGTTTGTTTAACCCTTTACCAAAAATAGTTGAAAAAAAGTTTAGACAGTCCCTATATAACTGGAGGAGTTTCAGACACCATTTCTGAATGCGATGAATTTGAAAACTGATCTTCGGATAGAGGAGAAAACATTGTGGGAAAAGGAGAAATTGCTGGTGAAGAGCAATTTCTCATTTTCCCACAACGTTTTCCAAAGTCACCTCCAACAAACTGGTCAAATGTCGTTATTGTTTGGTAATGGTATTAGAAGTCAATGCGACATGTCTCATTGGACAAACCCACCAAATCGCTCTATGTGGAAAATGAAACAGATGAAAAAGTCATCAAACTGACTAGAATACTGTTGACATCAGCGTTAAGTCCCAACCAAATCCCCAGATTAAGTCCCCTTGTTGGGCTCCATGGTGGGCGGGGACCAAGGATGGTGAACTTTTTAAATTAATATGGAATCCCATAAAAAGGCTGCCAAGCGTACCCTTTCTGACAGTGATTCAGAGGCAGAATCTTCTCCGTCACCACTAAATTTTCCACGATTTATTTTGGTTGAAGCAGAAGATTCACTCAAACCAATTACTCACACATCACCATTTGTTATCGAGAAAACAATCAAAAGTATTCTCGGTACACCAAAATCAGTCAAAAAACTAAAAAACAACACGATCCTCATTCAATGCTTTACAAAGTAACAAACCAGCAACATACTCAAACATAAAACACTATTTAAACAAGCAGTCAAAGTATACCCACATCCATCACTCAACTCATGTAAGGGAGTCATCCGTTGCAAGGACCTCCATTACTGCTCCTCTCTTGACGACATCAAGGACAACTAAAAGTCACAGTCTGTCACTGATATCAGACGCATCAGTGTCAAAAGAGATGGAGTGTTGAAAAATACTAACACATACATAATCACTTTCTCATGTCCCACAGTTCCACCTACACTTAAAATTGGATTTGAATCTTTAAAAGTAGACACATACATTCCTAACCCTCTTCGTTGTTTCAAATGTCAACGATTTGACCACCACACCACAAAATGCACCAACACACCAGTCTGTGCTAGATGCGCATTTGTAGGCGCAGATCACAGCACTGAACACTGCACCGCACCTGCATGCTGTTTCAACTGCAAGTCTGGTCACGTTGCCTATGCGAAGGAGTGTCAAACTTGGAAAGATGAGAAGGATATCCTGACCATCAAGTACAAGGAAGGAATTTCCTTTGCAGAAGCACGCAAACTTGTCTTGCAACAAAAGAAAGACAAGGAAAGACTTGTCAGTGGGAACAGCTACTCAGCAGTAGCCTCCCCGAAGCAAGACTGCCATACCTGCGATCTTCTCCTCAAACTTCTTTTGGGGAAGTTTCCAGAAATGGCAAAGGAGCTGAAGGGCAAGGTCCCAGCACCACTTTTATCACCTGCAACTGCACCCATCTACTTCTGCACCCAAACCTCAATCAGCACCAAAACCTTCTACTGCCACACCAAAACCTGCAACTACACCAAAAGATACTTCTGCACCAACACCTGCATCAACATCTAAAGCTAAACAACCTGCCTCTGAATCAAAGTCTAAACAACAACAAAAATATATTTCTTCTTCCACTGGTCCATCTTCTGGATCAAAGGCAAACCCTTCTCTTTCTAAGAAAGAAAGGAAAAACCTTCTCAAACAAAAATCTCTTTGATGAACAACACTCAGGTGCTGCGACAAGTTCTGTCGCAAGAACCCCCATTGCAACTTCTAACAATTTTGAAGTTCTGGATGCAATGGACACTGAAGGGGTCCTTGAAGGCGACTCTTCAGATGTCGAGCAGTCCATATGGGGTGGTTCTTTGGATGATTGGGGTAAAAAACCAAATACCTAGGACCCCAAGGCACCTGCTTCTTAACTTTTTAATCTGCTGCAATGAATCATAGAATGCTTTTTTATACTTTTTTAATTTTACTTTTTAGCGCAATGGCTAATCCAATTATCCAATGGAACTGTCGAGGTCTGAAGGCCAACTTTGATGAGTTGTCACTTCTGATTGATAATCACAAACCTGCTGCACTTTGTCTTCAAGAGACATTCTTGAGGGAGGATGACACTATCTCCCTCAAATTTCATTCTATCTATAACAAGATTTACACTGAAGGCAATAAAGCCCAAGGTGGAGTATCTGTCATTGTTAATAATGGTGTTCCTCACAAGCACATACAGCTTGATACTTCCCTTCAAGCTGTAGCTGTGAGATTATCTTTACATAACACTATTACCCTGTGCTCTTTGTATCTTCCACCAAATAAACCTATACACCAAGGTAGTCTTGATGATTTGATATCTCAACTACCTCAACCATTTGTACTTGTTGGTGATTTTAATGCACATAACACCATATGGGGTTGTACGGATACGAACCGCCGTGGTGATCAAATAGAGAATTTTATGTCTGTAAATTCTCTTTCGTTCCTGAACGATCCAAGTGCAAAAACATATTTGCATCCAGCTTCAGGATCATATTCTTCTATTGACCTTTCTTTTTGCAGTCCAGTACTTCTCCCTGATGTTTCATGGAGATGTTTAGAAGACACTTGTGGAAGTGATCACTTCCCTATTATTTTAAATGAAAATAAACCTTCAGTCCTTGATCGTCCTCAAAAATGGAAGTTGTCCAAAGCAAACTGGAGTAAATTCCAGATGCTTTGTGAACAGAATATTGTTCACCATGCATTTGAGGACTGTGAGGACCCTTCCTTCCTTTTTTCTTCTTTATTGTTTGATGCAGCCAAACAGTCTATACCTCAGACCTCGACAAATCCCAAACGTCCAGATAAACCTTGGTTCACTTCTGAATGTAAGGAAACCGTTGGGGAACGAAAGGCGTCTCTCAGGAAATTTAACCTGAGACCAACACAAGAAAACCTTAACGACTTTCGTATCCGCCGTGCAAAAGCAAGATGCACAATTAAAACAAGTAAGCGCAAGTCCTGGAGAGATTATGTCTCTAGACTTAATAGTCGCACCTCAACCAAAAAGACTTGGGACATGATTCGTAAAATGAATGGCAAAGGTCCATCTCATATTAGTCACCTGACTTCAAACAATCAAGAAATAGATAACCCTCAGGACATAGCAGATACCTTGGCAGAAACTTTCTCGATGAAATCCTCTGCTGAGAACTACTCTAAAAAATTCAGACCTTTAAAACAAGAGCGGAGAAAACAAAGCTCAACTTTACTTCTAAAAATGAAGAGCATTACAACAAACTCTTCACTCTTAAAGAACTTCGATCTGCCTTGAAGAAATCACATGACACTTCTCCAGGTCAGGACCAAATTCATTATCAATTCCTCAAGCACTTACCACATTCATCCCTTTCTATTTTACTCGATATTTTTAATACTGTTTGGCAGACTGTTGAATTTCCTTCCAGCTGGCGAGAGGCTTTGGTCATTCCAATTGCAAAACCAGGAAAGGATGCAAAAGATCCAAACAGCTACCGACCGATTGCCTTGACAAGTTGCATCTGTAAAACTCTTGAACGGATGGTTAACGATAGGCTTGTTTGGTTTCTTGAATCGAACAACCTTATTGTATCTGCTCAAAGTGGCTTCCGCTGACAACGAAGTACGTTAGACCATCTTGTTCGGTTCGAAACGTATCTTCGAGAAGCTTTTATTAAAAAGCAGCATGTAGTATCTGTATTTTTTGACTTGGAAAGTGCATATGATACCACTTGGAAACATGGTATACTTAAAGATTTACACGATTTTGGCCTCAGAGGCCGCCTTCCTATATTCATTGCAGCATTCCCGGATGAACGGCTCTTCCGCGTTCGTGTTGGGAACACCTTGTCAGGTGCTCGCGAGCAGGAAATGGGGGTTCCCCAGGGGTGTATTTTGTCTGTTACACTTTTAAGCATTAATATAAATAGCATTGTTAAAGCTATAAAGCCTGGAGTGGACTGCTCCCTTTATGTAGACGACTTTGTTATTTGTTTCTGTTCCAGAAACATGGATATTATTGAACGCCAACTACAGCAATGCCTTAATAAACTACAAATATGGTCAGATGAAAATGGGTTCAAGTTTTCCAAAACGAAAACCAAATGTATGCATTTCTTCGTGGATTGCATCCAGACCCCGATCTGACTCTAGGCAATACTAAACTAGAAGTTGTGCCAGAGTTCAAATTTCTTGGAGTCATTTTTGACAAAAAGCTTTCTTTCTTACCTCATATTAAATCTCTTAAAAAGAGATGCCAAAAAGCAATGAACATTCTTAGAGTTATTGCACACTCAGATTGGGGAGCCGATAAGAAGGTCTTGCTTAGGCTGTATCGATCCCTTATTCGATCAAAACTTGACTATGGTTCTATAGTGTATGGATCAGCCCGTTAATCCTATCTCCAGTTGCTAGATCCAATACAAAACCAATGTTTAAGGCTTGCCCTAGGCGCCTTTAGAACATCTCCTGTTAACAGCCTCTATGCAGAGGCTAATGAACCTTCTCTATATTACAGAAGGGAAAAACTATCTCTTCAATACTTTTTAAAATTGAAATCCAATCCTTTTAACCCTACTCATGGAGTAGTTTTTAACCCCCAACACAAACGCCTTTTTCAACAGAAACCAAATGCTATTGCCCCATTTGGTATTCGCATGGAGCCCATTATAGATAATCTTGGGGTAGACACTGATTCTATAGCCCAGTACAAGTTATCCGACATACCTCCATGGACACTGAACACAGCAAACATTTTATTTGATCTTACCTCTGATAAGAAATCAGAAACAGATAGAGCTATCTTTCACAGTAAATATAGAGAGATAAAAGAACAATATTCTTCCTACAAACCTATATACACTGATGGATCCAAGGACGGTGATTTGGTTGCAGCTGCAGCTGTATATGGAGAAAGGGTTAAGAAATGCCGCCTTCCAGACAAGTCTTCTATCTTCTCTGCAGAGATAAGGGCTATTGATCTAGCCCTTAACCTGGTGGAAAATGCAAATTCCACCCGATTTATTATATTTTCTGATTCTCTGTCAGTACTGCAAGCCTTATCAAATCAAAAGTTGGAGAACCCTTTGGTATGTCAAATGATTCAAAGGATCTCTCATATCTTGTCTTCAAACAGACTTGTGTTCTGTTGGCTTCCAAGCCACACTGGTATCATTGGTAATGAACATGCGGATAGATCCGCTAAATCGGCTCTTAACCTTCCCTTTTCAGATTTTAAAGTACCATACACCGATTTTAAACCTTCTATTTTAACTTACATCACATCCATCTGGCAATCAAAATGGAATGATGATGTTTTTAATAAATTGCATTCAATTAAGCCTACCCTCGGAGAATGGTACCCTTCTTACAGGTCCGTACGAAGAGAGGAAGTTACAATTGCACGAATCCGAATTGGTCATTCACACATTACACACTCCTGGCTCTTGGCTAAGGAAGATGCACCTGAATGCATTCCATGCAATGCACCCTTTACCATCAAACATATATTGCTAGATTGCATTGATTTTCAAAGAATTCGTGCAAGATATTTCAATGTCAACACTATTTATGAGCTTTTTGACACTGTCAGGATTGAATTAATTCTTTCCTTTCTCAAAGAGATTGGAGTTTACAATAGATTGTGATTCCTTACACATTCCAAATATATATACATTTATCAATATCATGAGGTGGGTGACATGAACGTCGCTAACCTCTAACAGCCTTACTAAAGTATTCTTATACCTTTCTTTTTTGCATAAGCAGTAAACATAGCTACAAATTGTTTATCTACTTTTGTTCATTAATTACAAATTCTTATTTATTTTTTCTTTAAACAAATACATTTTAACCTGTTAATATTTTTTATATCCATCCATCCATCCACATCATCATAATGCGCGCTAAATGACCTTAGCTGTCGATGCGCCTTAAAACACCATTCATTCATTCATTCCAGCTGATAGATCCAATACAAAACCAATGTTTAAGGCTTGCCCTAGGCAAATGGGGCAATAGCATTTGGTTTCTGTTGAAAAAGGCGTTTGTATTGGGGGTTAAAAACTACTCCATGAGTAGGGTTAAAAGGATTGGATTTCAATTTTAAAAAGTATTGAAGAGATAGTTTTTCCCTACTGTAATATAGAGAAGGTTCATTAGCCTCTACATAGAGGCTGTTAACAGGAGATGTTCTAAAGGCGCCTAGGGCAAGCCTTAAACATTGGTTTTGTATTGGATCTAGCAGCTGGAGATAGGATTAACGGGCTGATCCATACACTATAGAACCATAGTCAAGTTTTGAACGAATAAGGGATCAATATAGCCTTAGCAGGACCTTCTTATCGGCTCCCCAATCTGAGTGTGCAATAACTCTAAGAATGTTCATTGCTTTTTGGCATTTCTTTTTAAGAGATTTAATATGAGGTAAGAAAGAAAGCTTTTTGTCAAAAATGACTCCAAGAAATTTGAACTCTGGCACAACTTCTAGTTTAGTATTGCCTAGAGTCAGATCGGGGTCTGGATGCAATCTACGAAGATTGCAAAAATGCATGCATTTGGTTTTCGTTTTGGAAAACTTGAACCCATTTTCATCTGACCATATTTGCAATTTATTAAGGCACTACTGTAGTTGGCGTTCAATAATATCCATGTTTCTGGAACAGAAACAAATAACAAAGTCGTCTACATAAAGGGAGCAGTCCACTCCAGGGTTTATAGCTTTAACAATGCTATTTATCTTAATGCTAAAAAGTGTAACAGACAAAATACACCCCTGGGGAACCCCCATTTCCTGCTCGCGAGCACCTGACAAGGTGTTCCCAACACGAACGCGGAAGAGCCGTTCATCCAGGAATGCTGCAATGAATATAGGAAGGCGGCCTCTGAGGCCAAAATCGTGTAAATCTTTAAGTATACCATGTTTCCAAGTGGTATCATATGCACTTTCCAAGTCAAAAAATACAGATACTACATGCTGCTTTTTAATAAAAGCTTCTCGAAGATACGTTTCGAACCAAACAAGATGGTCTAACGTACTTCGTTGTCGGCGGAAGCCACTTTGAACAGATACAATAAGGTTGTTCGATTCAAGAAACCAAACAAGCCTATCGTTAACCATCCGTTCAAGAGTTTTACAGATGCAACTTGTCAAGGCAATCGGTCGGTAGCTGTTTGGATCTTTTGCATCCTTTCCTGGTTTTGCAATTGGAATGACCAAAGCCTCTCGCCAGCTGGATGGAAATTCACCAGTCTGCCAAACATTATTAAAAATATCGAGTAAAATAGAAAGGGATGAATGTGGTAAGTGCTTGAGGAATTGATAGTGAATTTGGTCCTGACCTGGAGAAGTGTCATGTGATTTCTTCAAGGCAGATTGAAGTTCTTTAAGAGTAAAGAGTTTGTTGTAATGCTCTTCATTTTTAGAAGTAAAATTGAGCTTTGATTTCTCCGCTCTTGTTTTAAAGGTCTGAAATTTTTTAGAGTAGTTCTCAGCAGAGGACTTCATCGAGAAAGTCTCTGCCAAGGTATCTGCTATGTCCTGAGGGTTATCTATTTCTTGGTTGTTTGAAGTCAGGTGACTAATATGAGATGGACCTTTGCCATTCATTTTACGAATCATGTCCCAAGTCTTTTTGGTCGAGGTGCGACTATTAAGTCTAGAGACATAATCTCTCCAGGACTTGCGCTTACTTGTTTTAATTGTGCATCTTGCCTTTGCACGGCGGATACGAAAGTCGTTAAGGTTTTCTTGTGTTGGTCTCAGGTTAAATTTCCTGAGAGAGGCCTTTCGTTCCCTAACGGCTTCCTTACATTCAGAAGTGAACCAAGGTTTATCTGGACGTTTGGGATTTGTCGAGGTCTGAGGTATAGACTGTTTGGCTGCATCAAACAATAAAGAAGAAAAAAGGAAGGAAGGGTCCTCACAGTCCTCAAATGCACGGTGAACAATATTCTGTTCACAAAGCATCTGGAATTTACTCCAGTTTGCTTTGGACAACTTCCATTTTTGAGGACGACCAAGGACTGAAGGTTTATTTTCATTTAAAATAATAGGGAAGTGATCACTTCCACAAGTGTCTTCTAAACATCTCCATGAAAAATCAGGGAGAAGTACTGGACTGCAAAAAGAAAGGTCAATAGAAAATTATGATCCTGAAGCTGGATGCAAATATGTTTTTGCACTTGGATCGTTCAGGAACGAAAGAGAATTTACAGACATAAAATTCTCTATTTGATCGCTACGGGGGTTCGTATCTATACAACCCCATATGGTGTTATGTGCATTAAAATCGCCAACAAGTACAAATGGTTGAGGTAGTTGAGATATCAAATCATCAAGACTACCTTGGTGTATAGGTTTATTTGGTGGAAGATACAAAAAGCACAGGGTAATAGTGTTATGTAAAGATAATCTCACAGCTACAGCTTGAAGGGAAGTATCAAGCTGTATGTGCCTGTGAGGAACACTGTTATTAACAATGACAGATACTCCACCTTGGGCTTTATTGCCTTCAGTGTAAATCTTGTTATATATAGAATGAAATTTGAGGGAGATAGTGTCATCCTCCCTCAAGAATGTCTCTTGAAGACAAAGTGCAGCAGGTTTGTGATTATCAATCAGAAGTGACAACTCATCAAAGTTGGCCTTCAGACCTCGACAGTTCCATTGGATAATTGGATTAGCCATTGCGCTAAAAAGTAAAATTAAAAAAGTATAAAAAAGCATTCTATAATTCATTGCAGCAGATTAAAAAATTAAGAAGCAGGTGACTTGGGGTCCTTGGTATTTGGTTTTTTACCCCAATCATCCAAAGAACCACCCCATATGGACTGCCCGACATCTGAAGAGTCGCCTTCAAGGACCTCTTCAGTGTCCATTGCATCCAGAACTTCAAAATTGTTAGAAGTTGCAATGGGGGTTCTTGCGACAGAACTTGTCGCAGCACCTGAGTGTTGTTCATCATTTGAACAAAGAGATTTTTGTTTGAGAAGGTTTTTCCTTTCTTTCTTAGAAAGAGAAGGGTTTGCCTTTGATCCAGAAGATGGACCATTGGAAGAAGAAATAGATTTTTGTTGTTGTTTAGACTTTGATTCAGAGGCAGGTTGTTTAGCTTTAGATGTTGATGCAGGCGTTGGTGCAGAAGTATCTTTTGGTGTAGTTGCAGGTTTTGGTGTGGCAGTAGAAGGTTTTGGTGCTGATTGAGGTTTGGGTGCAGAAGTAGATGGTTTGGGTGCAGTTGCAGGTTTTGGTGTAGGAGGTGGCTGTTTTGCTATGTATGATGATAAAAGTGGTGCTGGGACCTTGCCCTTCAGCTCCTCTGCCATTTCTGGAAACTTCCCCAAAAGAAGTTTGAGGAGAAGATCGCAGGTATGGCAGTCTTGCTTCGGGGAGGCTACTGCTGAGTAGCTGTTCCCACTGACAAGTCTTTCCTTGTCTGGCTTTTGTTGCAAGACAAGTTTGCGTGCTTCTGCAAAGGAAATGCCTTCCTTGTACTTGATGGTCAGGATATCCTTCTCATCTTTCCAAGTTGGACACTCCTTCGCATAGGCAACGTGACCAGACTTGCAGTTGAAACAGCATGCAGGTGCGGTGCAGTGTTCAGTGCTGTGATATGCGCATACAAATGCGCATCTAGCACAGACTGGTGTATTGGTGCATTTTGTGGTGTGGTGACCAAATTGTTGACATTTGAAACAACGAAGAGGGTTAGGAATTTATGTGTCTACTTTTAAGGATTCGAATCCAATTTTAAGTGTAGGTGGAACTGTGGGACATGAGAAAGTGATGATGTATGTGTTAGTGTTTTTCAACACTCAATCTTTTTTTTTTTTTTTACACTGATGCGTCTGATATCAGTAACAGACCGTGACTTCAAGTTGTCCTTGGTGTCGTCAAGAGAGGAGCAGTGATGGAGGTCCTTGCAACGGATGACTCCCTTACATGAGTTGAGTGATGGATGTGGGTATACTTTGACTGCTTGTTTGAATAGTGTTTTATGTTTGAGTATGTTGATGGTTTGTTGCTTTGTGAAGCATTCAATGAGGATAGTGTTATTTTTGAGTTTTTTGACTGATTTTGGTGTACCGAGAATACTTTTGATTGTTTTCTCGATAACAAATGGTGATGTGTGAGTAATTGGTTTGACTGAATCTTCTGCTTCAACCGAAATAAATCGTGGAAAATTTAGTGGTGACGGAGAAGATTCTGCCTCTGAATCACTGTCAGAAAGGGTACGCTTGGCAGCCTTTTTATGGGATTCCATATTAGTTTAAAAAGTTCACCATCCTTGGTCCCCGCCCACCATGGAGCCCAACAAGGGGACTTAATCTGGGGAAACCCATCGCAGATCAAGACAGGGTTACAAGGATGGTATACTCAGGGTGAAAGGGCTAGACTGGACAAATGTGTCTCAAAAGATGTCATTCCAAGCAAGCGACATAAATTTGGGATGGTACAGAATGTCAATCAAACACCAAATCTTTCATCTGATTGACCCATGGGCCACCGTCATGGGGTACTAAAGGTAAAGAAATTTCAAATAAATTTGAAAATATGTCGTATGGTGGAAGATTGATGAAAAAACAAGTTGCCCACGACAAGGCATGATCAGCCGATTGATCAGGTCGGGCCTTCCTGACCTCTCGTTTAGCCCAAATTCGGGTCAAAGTGGTGTATTGAAAAAAACAGGGTATAAACTAGTCTAACCCTGGATTCTCTCAACCACCAGGATCCCTGCATCAGGCGACACGAGTCGCAGCCCACGGCAAACGGGCAGGCACTTGGTGGGGTTCTACCACTCAGCAGCGCAGTGGCAGGACAATTTCTAACCCCCGCCCTGCCATGGGGGGGGGGAAGAAATCAGAAACAGATAGAGCTATCTTTCACAGTAAATATAGAGAGATAAAAGAACAATATTCTTCCTACAAACCTATATACACTGATGGATCCAAGGACGGTGATTTGGTTGCAGCTGCAGCTGTATATGGAGAAAGGGTTAAGAAATGCCGCCTTCCAGACAAGTCTTCTATCTTCTTTGCAGAGATAAGGGCTATTGATCTAGCCCTTAACCTGGTGGAAAATGCAAATTCCACCCGATTTATTATATTTTCCGATTATCTATCAGTACTGCAAGCCTTATCAAATCAAAAGTTGGAGAACCTTTTGGTATGCCAAATTATTCAAAGGATCTCTCATATTTTGTCTTCAAACATACTTGTATGCTGTTGGCTTCCAAGCCACACTGGTATCATGGGTAATGAACATGCGGATAGATCCGCTAAATCAGCTCTTAACCTTCCCATTTCAGATTTTAAAGTACCATGCACCGACTTTAAACCTTCTATTTTAACTTACAACACATCCATCTGGCAATCAAAATGGAATGATGATGTTTTTAATAAATTGCATTCAATTAAGCCTACCCTCGGAGAATGGTACCCTTCTTACAGGTCCGTACGAAGAGAGGAAGTTACAATTGCACGAATCCGAAATGGTCATTCATACATTACACACTCCTGGCTCTTGGCTAAGGAAGATGCACCTGAATGTATTCCATGCAATGCACCCTCTACCATCAAACATATATTGCTAGATTGCATTGATTTTCAAAGAATTCGTGCAAAATATTTCAATGTCAACACTATTTTTGAGCTTTTTGAGACTGTCAGGATTGAATTAATTCTTTCCTTTCTCAAAGAGGTTGGGATTTACAATAAATTGTGATTCCTTACACATTCTAAATATATATACATTTATCAATATCATTTTTTCATCACACACTATTTATTTCATATCACACATTCATTACAAACAATCAACAATCATTAATTCTTTACAAATTTTATATCTACTTTTGTTCATTAATTACAAATTCTTATTTATTTTTTCTTTAAACAAATACATTTTAACCTGTTAATATTTTAAATATCCATTCACCCACATCATCATAATGCGCGCTAAATGACCTTAGCTGTCGATGCGCCTTAAAACACCATTCATTCATTCATTATTTATGAATCCTTACATATGACAATGAGTAAAAATTAGTTTATTTTTTTATGAATGTGTATTCATTAAGATGATTAAGCATAAACTATACGTTGATATTTTACTTTTTTTTCAAAACTATTCAAAGCACAGGGGCATAAGTCAATCACTCAACGCATTTCCAAATACCTTATTTAAAGGACTTTTTCAATTTTCATCAAAGGTGGTAGTACATTACACTTAACAAATAAAACAAGACAGGATGGAGAAATGTTTTGGCTACATTTGTTATTATTCAAGATGTTTGTTGCAGGTTGAAGACATCCCAATAATCTGCTGTGGCATAATGATTAGTGCTGAGGACTAGAGACCAGTCAAACCGGGTTTGATTTGTGATGGTGCTGAACTAATTCACCGGGGAGTGTCCTTTGGCAAGACCTGTTTCCTAGCCCCATACTGGTAGGTACACATACTACAAGTTTCATTAGTATTTTTAGTAGGAGGGCGATTTTCAAAAGAAGGAGGGTATGAGGGACCTTATCAGTGGATTTAACACAAAACCTAGCAAAATAACAACAGTTTCTGGTCAAAGTAGTTGGGGAAATCCCCGGTTCTTAATGGAACCTAGATGCAAGTTTTCCTTTTTAATGTAAGTCCTGTACATTAATTGAAAAAACAGACAAGAAAACAAATTTGTGACACATTGACAAGATTTTTTCATGATTGGATGTGATTGTGTCTTTGAGAGTATCTGTCTGCTAAAGTTTGTTACATTAAAGGCATTAGAGTGATAACTTTCTCTCTCTATAAGAGTTGCCCATAAATATTCCTCATAGGCCAAGATGCAGGGCAATTTTTCTATGAGTGGAAACTACTTATGTTTAAAGAAAATTCTGACCATTAAGGTCAATGTTGATGTGTGGAAAACCTTTGGTGGCTGATTGTTGAAAACAATGAGCTATGAGGGTAACTAGCCAACTCTTGTCTAAAGCAAGAGTACAGGAAGCATACAAATTCAGGGTTGTCATCCAATTTTGAAGTAAGAGGCCAACTTTGATTTGAGGAGGCCAATGAAGCCCCCAACAGAAATTAGTTATTTCAATCACTACTTGATATGAAGAAATATCTTTTTTTCGTTATTTGAGCAGACAAAAAAAAAGTCAAAGTCTATTGACATGGTCAAATTGGCTACAGGAGGTTCTTAATGACAACCCTTGTTCCGTAACTGCGCGGCTTGCGTTTTAGCCCCGTCGTTTGGAAACCACGCTCGATTTCTCATTTCCGGTCCAAAATATGTAACGAAAACATTGACGTTCAATCTTGGAAATCCACGATGTAAGCACTACTTTAATTACTTTTTAACTTGTATTTCAAGAGATTAATGTTCACAAATCCTTGCAACGTTCGACTAAGGCGTAATTATGATTTTATTCACTTTCGTTAGCATTTTCTTCGAAAACCATTCTTCGTCTTTGTTCTCTTCTTTGTTCGCAAAACAGTTGTCGCGGATTACCGCCAAAATCGCACAGTAAGGTTGTTCGAACGTCATTATTGTTTATTAGATTTAGTTTTTGCCATTTTGCTTTGTTAAGGCTTGTATCTTTTATTGTATTTGTATCAGACGACGTTGGTTGATAAAAAGTTAGGTGTACCAAGGGAGCTAACTCGTGTAGACTTATTGGGGCATATTCCCAATATTATAGTTAGTTATCTCCCTTGAACTAGTCATCTCGCATCTATTCTGTCTCTGTAACAATTCACAATTTGGGCTTGCCCCTTTTTATTTTCTAGTCAATTTACTTAGTATTGTTTTTCTTATTTCTATTGTAGTTTTTCACCGAATTAAAGCAGTGAACTATCATTTCTTGATGTTGTTGGTCATTGGAACTGCTACCGGTTTACCTGTCTGCGTATGGGCAGAACAGTGAAAAAATCTACCACATCCACAAGAGATTGAGACGCAATGTCAACAGAGGATTCAAAACGACTTAGGAAAATGACGGACAAGGGCCAGGAATATTTTGAAGAGCAAAGATCTCAACTTTTTGGACAATTGGAATTTTCATTTAAAATTTTAGAAGAAAACATTCAAGATTTGGAATCAAACTTCCCAAAATCTACCTTTAGTATCGAAATTGCCGAAGACACATTGTTAACATCAAAGGACAGATACTTGAAAAATATGTCTGAATACATCGACTTTCTTTCGAGAAATAATTCACCAGAAGGAAGAGAGGAACAAGAAAAATTAAGATCAAATTCTTCGTTTATTGAAATAAAAAAGCGACTTAGGCTTGTATTAGATCAACTGTCCGAAGTAAAGAAGAACTTAGACGAAAATCGCAGCTCAGCTTATATCGTGAAATCCGACCACTCGATTCCAAGGAGCAAAGCTTCGATTTCAAAAAGACAAACGGAAGAGGAGGAGCTACTTAAGACTGAACAAACAAAAATGGCTCTGCGTCTAGAACGACTATCGTTGGAAAAGGAACAAGCTAAACAAAATTCAGCGCCAAAAAGGATCACTGAGGAAGAACGCATCTTATTGCCACAGGACACTGCATCAAACACACATGAACGAACCAGGAAGTATGTAGAATCCCTGAACACTGAAGCAAGAAGTCAATTTGAGCCACATGTTGAAAACATAACCACTTTAGCCCAGTTCCTATGCAGGAAAGACATACTTAAAGATAGATTGTATTCATTCAACGGTAAATGTGAACATTATATGGCCTGGAAAGATACATTCAAGATGGTGATGGGAGACATCGGAGCAAATGCATCAGAAGAGCTTGACTTGCTGTTACGTTGGGCTGGCTCTGGGACCAGGCAGATAAGCAGCATAAAAACAGCAAACGCTGGAGACCCAGAACTTGGATTAGCACGTGCATGGGACCGCTTAGATTTGCAGTTCGGCTCTGCGGAAAAGATAGAGCAAGCTCTCAGGATGAAACTAAACAATGTACAACGCACCACATTCAAAGACAAATCGAAGCTATTTGAACTATCAGACGTATTGTCAGAACTACGAGCTGTAAAAGAAAAACCCCAGTATAGTGCACTCTTCAGTTACCTGGACACAGCTGCAGGGGTCAATCCAACAATAAACAAGCTTCCATTGTCACTCCAAAACAAGTGGCGCGACAGAGCTCTATCTTACAAACGTTCAAAGAATGTACTGTTCCCACCTTATACTTTTTTTCTGCGATTTCATCTTTGACATGGCAGTGTCGCTGAATGACCCGAGTTTCGACTTTGATGTCACGCAAACAACTAAGGAAGAATCAACACGCTCAACTCGCCATGTGTCTGTCGCGAAAACAACTGCTGTTGAAGAAAAAGATCCTTTTCCATGCTTTTTGCACAAAGGCACACATCCTATCAACGACTGCAGAACATTCAGACATAAAACTTTGGAACAGCGTAGACAACTCTTAAAACAACATGGAATCTGTTTTAGGTGCTGCGCAGGTAAACACTTGAGTAAGGATTGTGATCGGCGGATCAAATGTGATGAGTGCAACAGCGAGAGACATTCCACTGCTATGCACCTCTACAGAACATCGAACTGTCAAGGTGAAAGAAACTATGGCGGGGAGCAAGTGAATAACCACGAAAGAAACCAATCGAATCTCAACGTAGAGTCAAGATGCACAGAACTTTGTAAAGATGGAACTAGCAAGTCATGTGCAAAAGTAGTACTGGTAAACATTAAGCACAAAAAATCAAACATACACCAAATCCGTGCATATGCTATAATCGATGACCAGAGCAATTATTCTCTAGCCAAATCAGAGTTGTTTAACAAGTTCAACATTAGAACTGCTGCTACTCCATATTCTGTGAAGAGCTGTAGTGGTAAAGTGACACTGACCGGTAGGCAGGCTTCAGGATTTGTCGTTGAATCAATCGATGGACTCGAGCAGATTGTACTTCCTACCATCACAGAGTGTGACATGATTCCGGATAACAGAAATGAAATCCCGACGCCACAGGTTGCTAGAAGTCATCCTCGCTTGGCGTGTATTGCAGGCTCTATTCCTCCGATTGATGAAGAAGTGGACATCTTACTCCTCATTGGACGTGATGCTCTACCAGCACACTATGTGTTAGATCAGAAGTTAGGAAATCAAGATCAGCCGTTTGCTCAAAAATTGAAATTGGGTTGGACGATCATAGGTGAATGCTGCCTAGATGGCGTACATGTTCCTTACGAAGTAAACTCCATGAAGACAAACATTCACAGTAATGGGCGACCTACAACACTGGAGTTGTGTGAAAACAGTTTTAGCACTGAACAATTGTTTGCAACCACCAAAGACGATAACAAACCAGGTTGGTCATGGGAAGATAAAAGATTCTCTTCATTGATGGAAAAAGAGATGAAACGTACCATAGATGGCAGCTGGGAGGCACCATTATCATTTAAAGAACAGAGACCCCGACTGCCACAGAATCGAGATTATGCTGCAAGAAGAACGCAAAGCTTCATTTCTAGTCTTCGGAAAGACACCCTCAAGAAACAGCATACTATGAAGTTCATGGAAGATCTTTTTGAAAACGGGCATGCGGAAAGGGCACCCGATGTTGATTCCAGTCACGAATTATGGTATCTGCCATTATTTGGTGTCTACCACCCAAAGAAGAAGGATCGCATTAGAATAGTGTTCGACTCATCTGCCAAATGTGGTGGGCTATCGCTGAATGATGTACTCATGACTGGTCCCAATTTGACAAACAACCTTCTTGGTGTACTAATGAGATTCAGAAGAGAACGAGTAGCAGTTATCGGAGACATACAACAGATGTTTTACAGCTTTCTCGTAAGACCAGACCACAGGGACTACTTAAGATTTGTATGGCCGGAAAACAACGATTTAAACAGAGGTTTGGTAGATTACAGAATGAAGGTCCATGTATTCGGTAATAGCCCTTCCCCGGCTGTTGCTACGTTTGGTCTCCACAAGACAGCAGAGATAGCAGAACCAGTTGTTGGTAAAGATTTGTCAAAGTCCATTAAGAGAAATTTCTATGTGGACGACTCCCTTTCATCCCATCCCTCAAGTGACAAAGCTATTTATGCTTTACAAAAGACCCAAAGTGCGTTGAAAGAGTTCGGTACTTTACGACTACACAAAATATGTTCCAACTCCAGCGAAGTACTGGCTGCATTTAACAAAGAAGACTTGGCCAAAGATTTGAAAGATTTAGATTTTGATAAAGACTGTCCTCTACAAAGAAGTCTTGGAGTATGTTGGAATATTCAAAATGATTCCTTAACATTTGATGTACCTCCAGATGAGAATGTCTTCACTAGACGTGGTATCTTATCTACCATTAATGGAATTTATGATCCCATTGGTCTTGCAGCAGCATTCACAATAATCGGAAAATTGTTAATGCGAGAAATATGTACTGGAAGCTTTGACTGGGACGATCCTTTGCCTGAGGAATTTCTTGAAAGATGGAAATCGTGGAAAAGGTCAATAGAATCTTTGAAGAAAGTTCAAGTTCCCCGTATGTACAGCAGCCTAGGTATGTTACAGATCCCTTCATATTTACTCTGATGCGTCCCAAAAAGCAGTTGCAGCAGTAGCTTACCTACTTTCTTCAGATAGTTATGGCAATCAAAACTTCGGTTTCGTTCTTGGCAAGGCAAAGGTCGCACCAAAACACGGTCACACCATTCCACGCTTAGAATTGTGTGCAGCTGTACTGTCAATCGAACTGTACGAAATGTAGTGATGAGCTTGACATGGAATTTTCTGAAGTTAAATTCTTCACAGACAGCAATGTAGTCTTGGGTTACATATACATTCAGACGAAAAGGTTTCACATTTATGTCGGAAATCGTATAGATAGAATTAAGAATGTCTCAAACCCCGAGCAATGGAACTATGTTCCATCATTATTGAACCCAGCGGACGATGCTACTCGAGGAATAACAGCAGAAAATCTACCTGACAGCAAATGGATCAAGGGTCCAAATCACTCCATAACCATAAGAAATGATCAAAACTGTCAAGAACAGTCATTCCCGTTGGTTCTTCCAGAGCAAGATCGTGATATTCGTACCCTGAAAACTGAGTTACAATACTTGGGGTGCCAAAGATTTGAACGCTTTTCTTCCTTGACATCTGTAATCAGAAGCGTAGCAACACTACGTAAACACGTGTTGACCAGATCAGGAAACACAGAGGATCTTAATGAAGTTGCCAATCATGAACAAACACAAAAACTTATTATAAAGGCTCTTCAACAAGACTGTTTTATGACGGAATTGTTGGCTGTGAAGAATAATAATCCCATTCAAAGGGACAGCCGAATTCGCAACCTCTCACCATATCTAGATGAAAATGGTATCTTGCGTGTTGGAGGGCGTCTGAAGCACGCAAGAGTTGAACAATCCAACAAGAATCCTATCATTATTCCACAACATCATGTTAGCATGCTACTAGTGAGACACTATCATGAGAAAATTCATCACCAGGGAAGACACTTAACGGAAGGTGCCATTCGTAGTGCCGGTTATTGGGTTGTCGGTTGCAAGCGCCAAGTCGCACGGTGTATATACAATTGCATCCTATGCCGGAAATTAAGAAGTAGACCAGAAAGTCAGAAGATGTCAGATCTGCCTCTGGATAGGATCGATCCATTACCTCCCTTTACAAATGTTGGAATCGATGTTTTCGGTCCGTGGCAAGTTGTTGCGAGAAAGACAAGAGGCGGCCAAGCCAACTCAAAACGTTGGGCTCTAATGATAACATGCCTTGTTGTCCGAGCTGTCCATATCGAAATTTTAGAAGAAATGACATCGTCGTGTTTCATCAACGCATTTCGACGATTTTGTGCCATAAGAGGAGAGGTCAAGATAATAAGATCCGACTGTGGTACAAATTTTGTTGGCTCAACCAAGGACTTAAAAGCCAATGTAATAAACGTAGAGCATCGTCCAGTGAAGAACTATCTAACAGATTCAGGGATCAACTGGATTTTTAATCCTCCCCATTCGTCACATATGGGCGGTGCTTGGGAAAGGATGATTGGAATTGCCAGACGAATCCTTGATGCAATGCTCAAAGACGTCAAATATCTTACTCACGACATACTCAATACCCTCATGACAGAAGTATCTTCAATAATGAATGCAAGACCACTAGTACCTATTTCAACAGATCCAGAAAATCCATTTGTGTTGACACCAGCGACTCTACTAACATTGAAGACTAATCATTCGGTCAAATCATTCAAAATGGACGATTTCAACAAAAAGGACCTGTTCAAAAGTCAGTGGAGATGTGTTCAACATTTTGCTAATGTATTCTGGTCACGTTGGAGAAATGAATACCTACATACATTACAGTGTCGTCGCAAGTGGCAAGACAAGCAGACCAATCCAGAGAGAGGTGATATCGTGCTGTTATACGATAAAGCAGAGTACCGTAGCGATTGGCCAGTTGGAATCATCATGTCCACTCATATCGGTGAAGACGAGTCGGTGCGGTCAGTGGATGTTCGCCTTGGAAGAGACCATAAAACATACACAAGACCAGTGAAAGAGGTTGTGATGCTCTTACCAAAGAAATCCCAGAAGGACTAATCTTATATTAGAAGATAAACAATGAAAATACTTTCACTTGACTGTTTCCATTTAAGGTTTTAGTTAATAAAGTGTTGAAAAGTTAATGTGAGTCATTTAAATTAGGAGAACTTAACTCGAATAATTTTCAGTAGGTATACTTATGGTGAGGAAAATGAACTTTGCTATCCATACTGATGAAACCGTCGATATTGTTCATTCTGAGGAATGCCTTTACATCTGTTGCCATATTTAGAACTTTTAACATTGTACAACTAATGTATGTGTCAGGATATTGTAAACGTGCATCTTTTTAATAGTGAAATGTTATTTCAGGCGGGGAGTGTTCCATAACTGCGCGGCTTGCGTTTTAGCCCCGTCGTTTGGAAACCACGCTCGATTTCTCATTTCCGGTCCAAAATATGTAACGAAAACATTGACGTTCAATCTTGGAAAACCACGATGTAAGCACTACTTTAATTACTTTTTAACTTGTATTTCAAGAGATTAATGTTCACAAATCCTTGCAACGTTCGACTAAGGCGTAATTATGTTTTTATTCACTTTCGTTAGCATTTTCTTCGAAAACCATTCTTCGTCTTTGTTCTCTTTCTTTGTTCGCAAAACAGTTGTCGCGGATTACCGCCAAAATCGCACAGTAAGGTTGTTCGAACGTCATTATTGTTTATTAGATTTAGTTTTTGCCATTTTGCTTTGTTAAGGCTTGTATCTTTTATTGTATTTGTATCAGACGACGTTGGTTGATAAAAAGTTAGGTGTACCAAGGGAGCTAACTCGTGTAGACTTATTGGGGCATATTCCCAATATTATAGTTAGTTATCTCCCTTGAACTAGTCATCTCGCATCTATTCTGTCTCTGTAACAATTCACAATTTGGGCTTGCCCCTTTTTATTTTCTAGTCAATTTACTTAGTATTGTTTTTCTTATTTCTATTGTAGTTTTTCACCGAATTAAAGCAGTGAACTATCATTTCTTGATGTCGTTGGTCATTGGAACTGCTACCGGTTTACCTGTCTGCGTATGGGCAGAACAACCCTGCAAGTTTGATACTTATCAATAATTGCTTACTCTGATGCCTTTTTTTTTCAGAGCACAAACTTTGGATGATTGGATTGGTGACAGTCTCTGACACACAATGTAAGGCAAGATCCAGAAAATGAAGTAAAAATCAAAGAAAGACAACAGACTCATATCAAATGAAAATGCAAATCAAATTTGCTCTAGTTATCATAGGAATAGTCATTCCTATTCTATATATTTGAAAAATGCTTGTTTGTGAGATTAATTAAGATATATTTGATCCAATGCCAGCACAATTTCCCGTCATCATGCCTGTAGAAAATCACCTGTAGAAAATCACCGTGTTTTATGGTTCAATTATCTAAATTCTAATGTTGAATGGCAATTCTGAATTCTGTCAACCAGTCTGAATTATGTCTGGATTTTTAGATCTTCAGACATTATTCGGTATTTCAGACAGGATTCAAAACAAAAGATCTGAACCTGAATTGCAGTGTTTTTTCAATTGGACATAAGATAGTAATATAAAATTTAATTCAGTAGGTCAAACTACATTTTTAACTGAAGTTCGTTTTTCTTTTTCTGTAAACAGAAACTTTGAATTGTATCTGAAACCGGAACCAGTGTTTAAATACTATTGATCTTTTAGAATTTCTAAGACTGAATTTTGTTTGAATTCTGATGCTGAACAGCAATTCTGAATTGTGTCTTAACAGTCTGAATCATGCCATAATTTTTCCATTTTCAGGCATTATTCAGTATTTTAGATAAAACGAATGTCTGAATCTTAAAAAAGTCTGAATTTGAATGCTTAACAGCAATTCTGCATTCTGAATTATGCCTCTATAACTGTTCAATTTCAGACATGGTTCAGTATTTCAGACAATTATATTAGTAGCTTCAGATATACTTTAAGTCACTGAATACATACTGTATTCTGTGACAGACATTCAGTTTTTAGCATTCAGACTTTATTTAGAAAGTTTAAGGAAAAATTCATCATTGGTTCAGAATAAATTCAGACACCATTTTTTCATGTAAACTACATGTAACGGCCTGCATCAGACAGCCTTCGGAAACATTGAAACTAAAAGGAAGGCATGCTCAATTTTGAGTAAATTTACCCTTTGTCACAATCTTTCGGACTTACTTTTGTTTAAATGGATTTCTAAAGTCAACTGTTGTATAAAAAAGATACATGATAAAGCAGCATCAACTGTTATAAATCTAAATACTATTCATGTTTTATATGTTGTAAAAAGGTATTTGTTTATATTTGCATGTATTAATAAATCATAACTAACATTCAATGCTTGTCTTGAAATTTGTAATTATGTGAATGTCCACCAGGACATTTCATTAACCTTTCTTACAATCCTGCGTGTCCGCCTGAACATTTTGTATGTCCGCCTGAACATTTCGTATGTCCGCCTGAACATTTTGTATGTCCGCCTGGACAAATATTTTGGGATTGATCCATCATACATGGAAATTCAGTCAAAATCCGCCTGGACAAGAAACGCATAGTCCGCCTGTATTGTCCACCAGAATAAATTTGAAAATTCCGCCTGGACATAAGTCCACTAGTGAATTTTTTCCACCAGTACATGATCACATGACCCGGACTAATTTAAATATTTCGCCTCAAAATGTTACTAAAGATAGCAATCCGCCTCAACTAGTTTCATTTCCCAAAAGATCTAAGTCCGCCTGGAGAATAGAAGTTTTTGCCGCCAGTAATCCGGGTGGAATCCGTCTGGGATTTTTCGTAAGGGAAGTGAAACTTACAACTGATTTTCCCCTTGAAGTCATTATGTATCAATGGATTAGGCTTAAATGTACCAGTATTTATATATAAATATATAAAAATATACATATATAGTGTCAATTGACCTACACACAATTACAAAGTTTCTTTAGGTAGAGGTGGCCATTTTTTATTTAACGTTACCATTGCCATAAATGTCACATGTCATAGAAATACTCAAAACTTGTTTCATTGTTTTATTGGGTTTTACATCGCGCCAACGATTTTTCAGTTATGTTGCGATGCCTGGCTAATCATGGATGGAGGAAAACCCCTTACTTAACTGCCCATAAGGGCCGGTCAAGACGGGTAGAACCATCAGCATTCCATTAGTCAGCCGGGAGACTACCTCTCATGAAAATTCAAATCTAGCGCCACCGTGATTTGAACCTATGCAAGAAGGGCTTTGTGATTTCAAGTCCAGTACTATAACCACTAGGCCACGGAGGACCCTCAAAACTTCATTATGTTTCATAATTCTTTTGTATGAATTCTAATAAACAGTGAATTCCAGAAATATTTATTGAATTTCTTCCTCCATTAAGATTTAACATTTGTTTTTGCATTAATTTGATACAAGTACTAAGAACTTAAAACAATACCTTTCGAAGATATCAGTAGTACAAGTAATATGCACTTGAACTGCTTTTGTACCAACAAAATATGTCTTTCACATGATAGCAACTTGAGATTGAGTACTATTTCAACATAGCATTTTGTTCATCTTTTCTTTTTTTTTTGGGCTACTCATTTCTTTTGAAAAAGACTCAAGATTTAATACCATAATTAACCTTATAATTTGGACATCAATTAATACTTATTTCATTTTGTGTCCAAATACTTAATTAGTATAATTAAGTTATCATTAGAAATGTCTGGAATTAAAAAGAAATTGTATTGGAGAATGAAATGCTTGAATATCTTGCAGTAGTTTAGTTCAAAATCATTTATTTTACATCGATTGTGAACGAGTTCTAACAATTAGATTAATCACTCTTGATTCTACTTACTGGATATATAACCAGTACTCGCGCAGAGTGTGGATTAATGAAAGGTCGCAAGGTGGACCCTACTACTTATGGGAAACCAACCTACGACCCTCATGTCCTGAGGACGAGGCTCTATCCCTGAACTACTGCCTCCACTATCTTGCAGTATTTATTTACAATGATTTCGGCTCCCAAATGCACCAGAGTGGGCCAATTTAACCACTCAACTCTGGGGTGCCCCATCAAATTCTATTTGATAAGAATCTTTCAAAAGGCTAACAAACATTGTGCCTATTAACTGATTACGATGCATTATATAAAATACGAAAAAAACAAAACAGGTTGGTGTGTACTTGTGATCAAATTGACATCATTCCATGTTTATTGAGTCGATCATTTTACATTTTGTCTCATGCTTCGAGGTCAGGTTGTTTTAAATTTTCAAATCAACCATTAGATGTAAGAATAAGATGTGTTTATGTTTTATTTGATTCAGATGATAACCAATATAATTCATGGTGTTCAATATAATCAAGCGCGTCCCATTGGTGAGAAAAGTAAAGTGTTAATTTGTCGCATTATTTGATAAACAGGAATGTATTTCATATTCTGCCAAAAATAACAACTTTTGAATCGTAACATTGGGGAATTATCTTTCCTATTTGAATCGCCTAGAAAGAATTAGTTTCTCAAGTTAACTGGGTGCCTCCTGCCTACACAGTAACTGTCGAGTTTTATATTTTATCATATAACTTTACACAAATAAAATAATGAAAAAAATATTTTTGTATGTATATAAAAAAAGTACAATAATGATTTATTGATAACCTTTCTAAATTGCTTCTTGTTTTAGAGAGAAAAATGGAGCCGTTCTTCACAGATTTTAAAACATCCATGGTCGCTTTACACGACGTTCCACTTCTCTTATTTGGAGTTATTGTGTTAAACAAGTTCTACAGTTTAATATTTGACCATCTTGAAGGCATTTTATAAGATACCTTTTGTCATGTGTAAACTCACGCATGAAATATCGTTTCACGAGATTAAAAATGAAAGATCGTCCGAAAATGAAGACCGTCCGAAATTGATGCAACTGGGATAATTATACATGTTAGATCCAGATCAAGATTCTACACCTTCATTTTGTCATATATTTTGTGAATAATAAACTCATATTTTATATCCGATAGGTGTATCATAATTTGGTCTTTTCATTTTCTTTGATAATTACATTCTTTCAATAACATTTAATCACAAATATCGTCTAATATATCACAAACCTTGAGACTGTACAGGTTCAATTTTCTTCCCGCCATGAAAATATTGCATTTCCGGTTGCGCCTGGTACCCATCCTTCCATACGTCGAAATCGTGACTTGTACCCTTTCACAGTTGCGCGTTCATCATGATTGAAATCTAACGTTATGGTGTTGAGAGTGAGAGATATTAAATATGAGGACACACGTCCTCACAGCACAAAATTGTTGTCAAAATCATTTTCGAACAAGATATGTTCGAAATAGCCAATGTAAATCTGAGGACAAAAAAAAGTCCTCACAGTTACTTTGTGTCCTCATAACGAGGGTCTGAGAGCGATGATTTGTCCTCACAAAACGGTGAGAATTGGCCCTCTCTCTCTCTCTCTCTCTCTCTTTCTCTCTCTCTCCCTCTCTCTCTCTTTCTCTCTCTCTCTCTCCCTCTCCCCCTCTCTCTCTCTCTCTCTCTCTCTCTCTCTCTCTCTCTCTCTCTCTCTCTCCCTCTCCCTCTCGCTCTCTCTCTCTCTCTCTCTCTCTCCCTCTCCCTCTCTCTCTCTCTCTCTCTCTCTCTCTCTCTCTCTCTCTCTCTCTCTCTCTCTCTCTCTCTCTCTCTCTCTTTCTCTCTCTCCTATTTCTCTCACTCACTCACTCACTCACTCACTCACTCACTCACTCACCCTCACTCACTCACTCACTCACTCACTCACTCACTCACTCACTCACTCACTCACTCACCCCCTCACTCACTCACTCACTCACTCACTCACTCACACACTCACTCACTCACTCACTCACTCACTCTTTTGGTTCAGGAAGAACTGCTCTTTACGGATGCGCACAAATTCTACCAGAAAATAATATCAAACGTATCGAAAGTCTCGGTTAATGTGATTGTAAGTTTGAGAAGATATTCCCAAAACGTAAGAAAAATAGTCTGTATCGTTTATCCTGATCTAGTTATATTCAATCTGAACACATCGGGTTTATCCAATAGAAAACACCTCTGAAATAATAGGGATGACGCCATATTGTTTCCCGCGAGAATGACGTCACTTTCTTTCGTTTCTAAAAATAGATCTTGAATGTAAAATCAAAAAAGTCGTTAAATTTGATTGAGGAAACAAGTATACATGTCACAACAACAAGTTCGCCATTTGGTATAAGTTACTGATCAAAAGTGATTAAAAAGGATGTCCAACACTTCCATACACATTGAACTACTTAACGTGCACGCTTAGAAAATGTGTTAATTGGCGGATGCCGATTTACCCGAAAAATTGTAACCCTACACTTATATCCGAGGTGTAGGTAGCAGCACACAGTTTATTGGGTCCTTTCTTCTCCGGTCTGACAACCAATCTTCTTCGAAACCAATATCACCCTTCACAATCAATCTGAAATGACAGGAAACGTTTTGCTGTGTTCATGTGTTCTAAGGTAACACGAAAATGGCAAAAAACAATAGTTACAATGGCATTTATAGAAATCTGCATGATATTGCGGAAAATAGTTTGGCCGCGAAAACTGATGTCAAATATACCATTTTAGCCTTCGCCCAAAGGGTCGCAAACAGAACAACCGGCGAGATGGCCCACCATTTGTTTGCTATTCTTGCACGCAAAACACCATGCAAGCCATGAATGCATTGAAAAGTACCTGCCTACCTGCTACTTTTTTCACAATATTTCAAAGTGTAAGCCCTATATCAATTTCACTGTAAACTTACCGACAGAAACCATTTACACTCCACATTGACAATCCTGGGAATAAACATTGGGCATAGAGGAGAAAGGTCGTGACCTTATAATTTCGAATTAGCTAAATGGTATCTTTTTACAATATCATGCTCTTTTGGGATACATCAGGTACCATTGCCTTCAAATATGATGTTGAATCTTACCCTTTCCCACTATTTCTATTTTTGGCCATGGCAAATTCGCATATTTCTGTAGGGAACTGTTGCATGCTACCTTAAGGACAGACGAATTTTTTTTAGCTGCAAAAACTCTTTTTTCTAGCAGTTTATACTATATCTGACTCAATCCAGCAGTTAAAGGTTAACATCTATCAATAGAAAACTATTTTTTGTAAGATCAAACACTTCACCCAATCTACACATATTCCTCCTTTTTTTGCTTAGAAATCATGCACTCAGTCCTATGATAGAGACAGTCTTTAAACTTAGCTCTACATCTTTGGTACAGCCTTAAAACTTGATTTTACACTCAGTTCACACCCGGATACACCTCATCTGTACATGAAGATGATTTTATCACTGAAGTCTGGATCGGCTTGTCGAAAGAAAGTTCATTTTGTCGTGATTTTCACCGCAAATTCCCTTGATTTTGTACTGAAATTGCTACTTTTTCTGCAATAAAATATCTTTTGATGCAACAAAACCACATAAATAATACAAATACGAAAATTAGAGGAATAAAAAAAGATGACAACTACTTTGTAACCGCTGGAGCTGCAGCTTTAGGCATCATAACAAAATGCCTATCAGGTGATCACCGCCAGTGTAGACAAAAGTCGTTTGTTTGCAAAAGCCACCTTCCAACCTTCAATACAAATACTACTTCACTGCCATATGGGGTACATCTACAGCTGAATGAACAAGACCTGGGCTTAATTCAGAAAGAAATAGGGAAGATGTTTGATGAAGATGGCCTTAAATCTATGAGGAAGTTATTCAACACAAACATGTGTGAGAGCCTGCACTCCAATGTTTACCGTCTTGCCCCAAAGACCTCATGTTTCAGTCGCAACTTCCCTGCCTTATGTCATTCAGCTGTACATTCAACTTCATTAGGACCAAGTCTGTCTACTATACGTCTTGCCCAAGCAGCTGGCATCAAGGTGTACAAAAATTCTCAAATGTATTCCCAGCTAAAATTGAAGGATCGACAGAGAAAATATCACTCGGCAAGAAAGGCTTCCTCTGAATACAAACAAAGAAGATATTTTCTCCGAAAAAGGAAGTCACATCGGTCACTATTTGCTAATTCGCTATACAGCGAGGGGAAAGGAGCCTGTGCAGCAGCCCAAGAACATAACTATGGCCTTTCATCATAACCATATCCTCCATAATGACTCGAATAAATAACAGAAGGGATAACTAACCACGAGAAAAACAAACCAACAACAGCAGCAACAACAACAACAAAAACAGCAGCAGAAACTCTTTAACAGAACTCATTGTTACCATATCATCATCCAACTTGCACCGTCTATACCCTCTATGGCCAGTACATTCACCATTTAGCCGACATACTTTTCTTGCATTGTTTATAGCAGCACTTTCATACGATAAGTGATTCACATTCATACACAATTTCTTGTGGCACAAATGCGAAATATGGACCTCACTGCTAAGCTGTATTGGACTTTTCACAAGGAAATAAGCCACTCGATGAATATGAAGCTTCAACCGTTTGCCGTGAACAGTGACTCGGAGTATTCCATAGCCATGTACATCGGTTTGACCGGTCCAAACTACACATTCACCATCACAGGCCACAGACTTATCCGTTAAAGATTTCTGCAATTTTTGAGCTGTTTCAAGGGATAATGTGGACCTAAAGAAGGCACTGGCCATGCTTGGTATGTGGATTTATAGCTGTAATATCAAAATTGTAAGCATTCAACACTTATCTATCTATTTCCTACCTAGAAATCATCAAAAATAGACTTTCCATGTCAAATATCACTCAAACTTCATGGAGGTTGCTGCCTCGGAAATAGTCATTTTTTTTGGATTTGATTTACCTCCCTTTCTTAAACTCTTTTTTCTTGTTGTTTTTTTTACCTTAGAGAAGACAAATGATCATTTCCTGACTAGAAATAATTGGAATTACTAGAATAAATTCATTTTAGGGACATTTCTTGAAAATATGAAAATACTGGGTTTACCTTAAGGTAGCAGCACACAGTTTATTGGGTCCTTTCTTCTCCGGTCCAACTACCAATCTCCTTCGAAACCAATATCACCCTTCACAATCAATCTGAAATGACAGGAAACGTTTTGCTGTGTTCATGTGTTCTAAGGTAACACGAAAATGGCAAAAAACAATAGTTACAATGGCATTTATAGAAATCTGCATGATATTGCGGAAAATAGTTTGGCCGCGAAAACTGATGTCAAATATACCATTTTAGCCTTCGCCCAAAAGGTCGCAAACAGAAAAACCGGAGAGATGGCCCACCATTTGTTTGCTATTCTTGCACGCAAAACACCATGCAAGCCATGAATGCATTCAAAAGTACCTGCCTACCTGCTACTTTTTTCACAATATTTCAAAGTGTAAGCCCTATATCAATTTCACTGTAAACTTACCGACAGAAACCATTTACACTCCACATTGACAATCCTGGGAATAAACATTGGGCATGGAGGAGAAAGGTCGTGACCTTATAGTTTCGAATTAGCTAAATGGTATCTTTTTACAATATCATGCTCTTTTGGGATACATCAGGTACCATTGCCTTCAAATATGATGTTGAATCTTACCCTTTCCCACTATTTCTATTTTTGGCCATGGCCAATTCGCATATTTCTGTAGGGAACTGTTGCATGCTACCTTAAGGACAGACGAAATTTTTTTTTTAGCTGCAAAAACTCTTTTTTCTAGCAGTTTATACTATATCTGACTCAATCCAGCAGTTAAAGGTTAACATTTATCAATAAAAAACTATTTTTTGTAAGATCAAACACTTCACCCAATCTACACATATTCCTCCTTTTTTTGCTTAGAAATCATGCACTCAGTCCTATGATAGAGACAGTCTTTAAACTTAGCTCTACATCTTTGGTACAGCCTTAAAACTTGATTTTACACTCAGTTCACACCCGGATACACCTCATCTGTACATGAAGATGATTTTATCACTGAAGTCTGGATCGGCTTGTCGAAAGAAAGTTCATTTTGTCGTGATTTTCACCGCAAATTCCCTTGATTTTGTACTGAAATTGCTACTTTTTCTGCAATAAAATATCTTTTGATGCAACAAAACCACATAAATAATACAAATACGAAAATTAGAGGAATAAAAAAAGATGACAACTACTTTGTAACCGCTGGAGCTGCAGCTTTAGGCATCATAACAAAATGCCTATCAGGTGATCACCGCCAGTGTAGACAAAAGTCGTTTGTTTGCAAAAGCCACCTTCCAACCTTCAATACAAATACTACTTCACTGCCATATGGGGTACATCTACAGCTGAATGAACAAGACCTGGGCTTAATTCAGAAAGAAATAGGGAAGATGTTTGATGAAGATGGCCTTAAATCTATGAGGAAGTTATTCAACACAAACATGTGTGAGAGCCTGCACTCCAATGTTTACCGTCTTGCCCCAAAGACCTCATGTTCCAGTCGCAACTTCCCTGCCTTATGTCATTCAGCTGTACATTCAACTTCATTAGGACCAAGTCTGTCTACTATACGTCTTGCCCAAGCAGCTGGCATCAAGGTTTACAAAAATTCTCAAATGTATTCCCAGCTAAAATTGAAGGATCGACAGAGAAATTATCACTCGGCAAGAAAGGCTTCCTCTGAATACAAACAAAGAAGATATTTTCTCCGAAAAAGGAAGTCACATCGGTCACTATTTGCTAATTCGCTATACAGCGAGGGGAAAGGAGCCTGTGCAGCAGCCCAAGAACATAACTATGGCCTTTCATCATAACCATATCCTCCATAATGACTCGAATAAATAACAGAAGGGATAACTAACCACGAGAAAAACAAACCAACAACAGCAGCAACAACAACAACAACAAAAACAGCAGCAGAAACTCTTTAACAGAACTCATTGTTACCATATCATCATCCAACTTGCACCGTCCATACCCTCTATGGCCAGTACATTCACCATTTAGCCGACATACTTTTCTTGCATTGTTTATAGCAGCACTTTCATACGACAAGTGATTCACATTCATACACAATTTCTTGTGGCACAAATGCGAAATATGGACCTCACTGCTAAGCTGTGTTGGACTTTTCACAAGGAAATAAGCAAGTCGATGAATATGCAGCTTCAACCGTTTGCCATGAACAGTGACTCGAAGTATTCCATAGCCATGTACATCGGTTTGACCGGTCCAAACTACACATTCACCATAACAGGCCACAGACTTATCCGTTAAAGATTTCTGCAATTTTCTAGCTGTTTCGAGGGATAATGTGGACCTAAAGAAGGCACTGGCCATGCTTGGTATGTGGATTTATAGCTGTAATATCAAAATTGTAAGCATTCAACACTTATCTATCTATTTCCTACTTAGAAATCACCAAAATAGACTTTCCAAGTCAAATATCACTAAAACTTCATGGAGGGTGCTGCCTCGGAAAAAGTGTATTTTTTTGTATTTGAGTTACCTCCCTTTCTGAAATTCTTTTTTCTTGTTGTTTTGTTTACCTTGGAGCAGACAAATGATCATTTCCTGACCAGAAATAGTGGGAAGTTCTAGAATAAATTCATTTGAAGGGCATTTCTTGAAAATATGAAAATACTGGGTTTACCTTAAGGTAGCAGCACACAGTTTATTGGGTCCTTTCTTCTCCGGTCTGACAACCAATCTTCTTCGAAACCAATATCACCCTTCACAATCAATCTGAAATGACAGGAAACGTTTTGCTGTGTTCATGTGTTCTAAGGTAACACGAAAATGGCAAAAAACAATAGTTACAATGGCATTTATAGAAATCTGCATGATATTGCGGAAAATAGTTTGGCCGCGAAAACTGATGTCAAATATACCATTTTAGCCTTCGCCCAAAGGGTCGCAAACAGAACAACCGGAGAGATGGCCCACCATTTGTTTGCTATTCTTGCACGCAAAACGCCATGCAAGCCATGAATGCATTGAAAAGTACCTGCCTACCTGCTACTTTTTTCACAATATTTCAAAGTGTAAGCCCTATTTCAATTTCACTGTAAACTTACCGACAGAAACCATTTACACTCCACATTGACAATCCTGGGAATAAACATTGGGCATGGAGGAGAAAGGTCGTGACCTTATAGTTTCGAATTAGCTAAATGGTATCTTTTTACAATATCATGCTCTTTTGGGATACATCAGGTACCATTGCCTTCAAATATGATGTTGAATCTTACCCTTTCCCACTATTTCTATTTTTGGCCATGGCTAATTCGCATATTTCTGTAGGGAACTGTTGCATGCTACCTTAAGGACAGACGAAATTTTTTTTTAGCTGCAAAACCTCTTTTTTCTAGCAGTTTATACTATATCTGACTCAATCCAGCAGTTAAAGGTTAACATTTATCAATAAAAAACTATTTTTTGTAAGATCAAACACTTCACCCAATCTACACATATTCCTCCTTTTTTGCTTAGAAATCATGCACTCAGTCCTATGATAGAGACAGTCTTTAAACTTAGCTCTACATCTTTGGTACAGCCTTAAAACTTGATTTTACACTCACCCAGCAAGCAAGCATATATGGGTCCCATCTGGGCAACATCTGGGCAAGCACATATGGGCTAGCCCAGATGTAGCCCAGATGGGACCCATATAGGCTTGCCCATATGGGTTTGCCTAGATGGGACCCACATGTTTCATTCATATGTAAATAAACACATTTGTTTAGGTTTTTTACTATCTTTTCAACAAATTATGAGGTATAGTTTAAGATCCAATTGTATGTAAATTATTAATCACGATATTTTACATCAGAAAAAAAAACTGCCGAAATCCTATATGGGTCCCATATGGGATGTATATGGGCTAGCTGATATGGGCAAGCCCATATTGGACCAACTAGGGACCCATATTGATATACTTTCTGCCACAAAAATCTGTATAAATTTGATCATTTAGAGTCTGTTTTTTTAGATTGAGATATATTCTTAACTTTTAATCATGCACTGCATCATCATACAAAATTTATACAAAATAGAAAATGTTAAGAAAGCCCATATAGGTCCCATGTGGGCTGTTTCTGGGCAAGCCCATATGGGCTAGCCCATATTGGACCCATGTGGGTCCCAAATACATCATATACCATTTACAGAATATTCAGCATTTTGGGATTTTGCGCATTTTCTTTTAAAAAAATGAATGTGTCAAATCACAGCTGGTTCCTAACTTTGCAAAAGCCATACTTGAATTATAGATCTATATTCAGTGAAACAATAAGGGCCGCCCAAGTGGGTCCCATGAGGGCTGTATCTAGGCAAGCCCATATTGAATCAACGGAATTAAATGACGATGTATGGATAAGGGTTTTATATACCTTTGAAAATGAGAAACATACATAAATTTAACAATATATACATAGTTTTCACCAGTACTGGACAACAAGCATCGCGATGTTTTGGCCAACGTATTCGGTTGTTTATTATTTTTCCTTGCGGTGAACGACCATAGATTTTGTTAATGATGTAAGCCATTTACCGCCACCTTCAAACGAGCGGGGGAAAACGAGTCTAAAAACTGAAAAAAAATACGCAATATTGAAGGTACTTATGATACAATACTTTTGTAGTAAGGCATACTTATTCTAATTGTCGTTGAATTGTAGAGTTATCGTAAATTGATTACATAGGTAAGCTACAAAAAGTGTGATTAGCGTTCCAATCTTTGCGTCATGTGTTTTCGCGGCAGTGTTTATCTTCGAGAGGATCGGTCATTCTAATTGTATTCATAACATAAATTATAGACTCGAATTTGTTCTTGCTTTTCTTAAATGATATATCCAGGCGTATTCATAACATTGGTGACAGACATGAAATTATCATTGCTCTTGTTTTTATTAGAATAAAACATACAAATAAAAAGTTCTGTGATAAATTTCTCAAATTCGTGAATGGTAGGATCTCCTTTGGATGAATTAAGAAGGAAAAAAGGAAGCATGAGTAAAAGATCTCCATTCTACTGACACAACTACAGAAAATTTAGGTCAAATGTGGAGAGACAGTTGTCTGGGATTAATTCTGAATCTTGTGAGACATATTTTGGAAAGTGTTCAGCGCACCTCAAAGGGCTTCTATTTTCCAAGCATTCACAGAACGAGTAGTCATGATGAGTCCATAAGTAGATGTTTTTACACCTTGATACATTCAATTCTTCTGAAAAAGATATATCTGCATCTAAACATATTGTATCAATTCACCCAACAACTCATATTGAAGGTGACTTAATTATAGTCAAACTAATTTGACGCGATCAAAATTTCAAACCATTCATTTAATGGAGGACAAGTGCGACAAAAACTTTGTCGCACCGTTTGAAGACCCATATTTTCATTGTTATTGAAAATTATCAAATTATTTTACTCACAGTTGTGGATTAATCCTTTTTAATCAATCCATGCCCAATACTAAAATTACTTGTCTGTATTCCACATATTAACTTTGTAAGAACGGTTTAATTAATGTTAGTTGAAGATTTTTTGCTCCCGATGTTTTCTTTCTGCGCATGCGCACTGGAATTGGAAAACCTAATAAGCGGGTTTTTAATTGATTAAAGGCGATTGATGCCATTGTTTGGTGGTATATAAGTTTATTTAACATAAAACTTGCCATATTAATTGACTTTGAATGGCCATTTGTGCTTTAAATCCTAAAAAAAAGGCTGACATTATTTGGATCGTTCGAAATTTGGACGTTAGATTGCCCCATCAGAAATATAAAGCAATCTTCACATTTAATTATTTTGACTAACTTAATTGCAGACCCAATCTGTGGTGAGACCAGTCGGTTTACTGGTGTAGGTGAAACATGTATGCTTGGTTCTATAAATCAATATAATTATTATCACTTTTTAACAGAAGAATTTATGGTAAATATTTATCCATAAGTGGTGGGCAACTAAAGTGACTCAGATCAAACATAAGTTGTCTTATCTGGTTATATACCATTTTGCAAAATACATCCTAATACTTATATAAGGCTGATGCAGGGTTGGATGGATGTGGTTTGGAACTAAACTATAGTATGTTTGGCAATATGTAAGATTTTGCAACTTAGATTTGTAAATGATTTTTGCTTCAATTTTAAGGTTGCCCTAGCAGAAATCCAACAACTCAGACAACAACCAAAAATGAAGTGGAGGTGGGAATGCAGAGGTGGCTAGCCGGGGCCAGGGATCGAGAGGGATGGCAAATAGAGAGAGACCTAGAGGAAACCAGTTGGCACCCAGCCAGACATTTAACTAAATCAGCCTTCAATCAGATGGGAAAGCATACAAACAATGTTTATGAATTTATGTCCTAATAAGTTTGTCGCGCCACTGGTATTGTGGCTTTTTTCACCTATTTTTGCCAATAATAGCCACATTGTGTGTGTGTACCATGCATGAGTTGACCAACAACAGTTGACCTTTAACTTTCTAGTTCTGGTGGTAAAGGATAACCCTTGTTTTATAATGGCGTTTTGTCTAAAACTTTGCAGAGAATTCGCAGTTGACTGCAAAGATCGTGAACATTGGTCATGTGATTCCCTTGGTTGCTTGCAGATTCATTGAAAAGTTGATACCTCCTGAATGTTTTTTTGCTGAAATGTCAAAATCAATGTTATGAATTTTGTACTTTTAATCTTGACAAGAAAATGATTATTCTTGTTGCGAAAATGATTATTCTTGTGGCATATATAGGCCAAGAAAGCATATCCTGATTATACAGCTCCTGCTATCTAATCAGAGTATACTGTATTTGCAAATGCCTCTTTTTGAACAGTTGAGTATTTAGTTGAGTCTGTGGAAAACCTTAACTGCATTGAAATTTGAAGATGGTCAGTTGATTGTTTACTGAAAGCATAATACGATAACATTGTCTATAGATAGTTATATAAAATTATAAATACATCTATAAGGTGCCATTTTCAGTCTACAGTTTTAACATATTGGGCCATTTTCAATATACAGTTTTACATATCAGGTGCCATTTTCAGTATTATTTGATTCAGCTAACGTTAAGCAAAGATGACCATTGGGACATCATTGCACAGTGCTTAGACAAGATAGTTGCTATTAAAAACAGAATTATGAATTATGCAAAATAAATGTTTTATGTTATGCTTTTTACAATATGTTTAATTGTGAATGATTGTGCAGGACCTTTGTTTTCAGGGCCTTTGTTTCACTGTTCTAATCATTTATATTGATGTCTATTCTAGTCCTTAAACAAGATTGAATTTAATTGTTTTGCTATTGTTTAATGTTTTGTATCTTTTTTTTAGTTTATACAAGTTGTAATTTATGGTTTTGGCAAATTAGTAGACCCTGTATGGACAGCTCTTAGCATTATTTTGTTAGATTTTGTCAAAGATCAAAATCTTCCCTGTCTCCCCATTCAAGGATTGTCATTATGATTTGCTATTTTGAGTGTAGAAAAAATATAAATATTAGTAGAGGGCATAATATCTACGTGTATATATTTATGATATTAAGATCCATGCTTGTGTTAAACTCATTCAGCCAATACAACTCATAAAAGATGATATTCCATATGATGATTTTTAGTTTAAGTGTTTAAATATATAATTCTAACTGTATTTATTGACAAAACCTTCAGAGTTGATTATATTGATTGTGAAACTCGTTTCTTATTCATGTCTGACATGTTTTCAGAAAAACTTGACATTGTTTAACGCATTTATCCCTGAATGTGCGTAGAAAGTTTGATGTTTAATGATTTTATATTGGCTATAATAAATTGATAAATCAATTATGTGATTTGCAGAATTATTTGTATTGATAGGAAGTAAAATGTTTCTTGTTGTGGTACACATAGGGAAATTTATCATTTATTTGCAGATGAAGACACATTTTTCTTGGTTCGAAGGAAAATATTTGTTCTAGGGGCATGCATAAATAAGATAAGATTTATTCTGATAATATGAACACCAACAGGAGCTGTTTGATATGAGTATACTTTTTGCAATTCACATGAAGGTGTCACATAGTAAATAAGCATGTGTATTTCCTTAAAATGTTCAATTTTCGAAAGAAATACAGTTGTTGAGCATTAATTGTAACTTGATTGGCTGTGTATGTTAATGATATGTTTTGTAAGTCTCTTTAAGACATGTGTTAATTTGAGTCAATGCATATATAGCCTTAACATTGGTTGTTTCTAATTCTGTGACATTTATTATGTAGGTATATCTCCTTGAGTTGACATATTTGTAAGTGATGACAATACTAAAAGAATTATTCGAAAAGTCTGGTGATTGGTTAATTTTACAAACTACTTGTGACTGTTTTTTTGACTTTTTGTTTGAATTGGAATGTTTTCTTAACCTTTCAATGGATCTAGTTAACTTGGATTACTTACTTTATTTACTAGCAGTTGGGCTGGAAGATATCTGCCCTTATTTTGATTAAGGTTTCTTTGAGAAAGAAATGTCCATTGAAAGATTCCTTACCTAACATACTTCATGAAATAAAAAGGTTGTATGCTATTGTATCTATTAAACATAATGCTCACACAAGTTTTGCTTTTGTACTCAATTTTTCCATAGTAGTATATTTATATACCATATTGTTACATATGTCATGTAGTTTAAAACGATGGAAATAATTTTCTGTATTAAACTAGCTATTTTGGGAGATTTATATTTACTTTTTATACTGTAAAGTGTAGTGCAGTATTTAAGTTATTTTACATTTCAACTGTGTATATGTCGGTGATAAGAGAAGATAATTTCCATCATTTATACATGTATTCATGTAAAAGTCAGTACATATTAGCATTCAATTTATTCAAATACCATCTGAAGAGATATTTGATAACTTAACCATTTACCAACGCCATATTTTCGACTGTCCCAAATTGAAAGAGTTTGCAGACGACAGTTAAAAATGTGAAGAAATTGGAAAGCAATCTTCTGATAAGGCAGAAAACATTGTGGAAAAGGGAGAAATCTCCATATGAGCAATTTCTCCTTTTCCAACAATGTTTTCGAAGGTTGTCTGCAACAAAGTGGTCAAATGTTGTTATTGTTTGGTAATGGGTGAAACATTCAATGCTGAAATATACATGAATATGTGTTTCACATCACATATATACATATTTGATGTCATCTACGAAAATAAGGGCTTCATAGGGGCAGGTGAAAGTTTCATATAGACAGATGTTCTTGGCCATTATCAAAGTGCTCTGCTGATAGAGTAAGAAAACTGTTTTGTGTAAATGCCTGCATATTTTAAATTTAAAGTAACTACAAAGAATGCAAAGTCTGATTTAGAGTGGCACTTTTTGTCTCTTAACAAGCCTGACATTTGTAGAAGTCATAATAATTGTCAATTGGCCCCATTTCACAGACCTACCCGAAATGTAATGCTCAAATGAATGCAGCCCAGGTTGAACCCTTATCAGTCTGATAGGGGCACCCTAGATGACACCTATATTTGGGCATCCTAGGTGGGGCCCATATTTGTGCAACCCATATTGGCTCAATATGGGCAGCCCAGATGGGGCCCATATCGGACCCATATTGGCTCAATATGGGCAGCCCAGATGGGGCCCATATCGGACCCATATTGGCTTAATACGGGCTAACCCAGACTAGCCCATATGGGACCCATGTGATTCATTGTTGCAAAACCCAGATGGGACCCGGATGGGCTGCCCACATCGGACCCACATGGGTGCCCATATGGGACCCACATGGGTCCCATATCATTTGCTGGCTGGGCAGTTCACACCCGGATACACCTCATCTGTACATGAAGATGATTTTATCACTGAAGTCTGGATCGGCTTGTCGAAAGAAAGTTCATTTTGTCGTGATTTTCACCGCAAATTCCCTTGATTTTGTACTGAAATTGCTACTTTTTCTGCAATAAAATATCTTTTGATGCAACAAAACCACATAAATAATACAAATACGAAAATTAGAGGAATAAAAAAAGATGACAACTACTTTGTAACCGCTGGAGCTGCAGCTTTAGGCATCATAACAAAATGCCTATCAGGTGATCACCGCCAGTGTAGACAAAAGTCGTTTGTTTGCAAAAGCCACCTTCCAACCTTCAATACAAATACTACTTCACTGCCATATGGGGTACATCTACAGCTGAATGAACAAGACCTGGGCTTAATTCAGAAAGAAATAGGGAAGATGTTTGATGAAGATGGCCTTAAATCTATGAGGAAGTTATTCAACACAAACATGTGTGAGAGCCTGCACTCCAATGTTTACCGTCTTGCCCCAAAGACCTCATGTTCCAGTCGCAACTTCCCTGCCTTATGTCATTCAGCTGTACATTCAACTTCATTAGGACCAAGTCTGTCTACTATACGTCTTGCCCAAGCAGCTGGCATCAAGGTGTACAAAAATTCTCAAATGTATTCCCAGCTAAAATTGAAGGATCGACAGAGAAAATATCACTCGGCAAGAAAGGCTTCCTCTGAATACAAACAAAGAAGATATTTTCTCCGAAAAAGGAAGTCACATCGGTCACTATTTGCTAATTCGCTATACAGCGAGGGGAAAGGAGCCTGTGCAGCAGCCCAAGAACATAACTATGGCCTTTCATCATAACCATATCCTCCATAATGACTCGAATAAATAACAGAAGGGATAACTAACCACGAGAAAAACAAACCAACAACAGCAGCAACAACAACAACAAAAACAGCAGCAGAAACTCTTTAACAGAACTCATTGTTACCATATCATCATCCAACTTGCACCGTCCATACCCTCTATGGCCAGTACATTCACCATTTAGCCGACATACTTTTCTTGCATTGTTTATAGCAGCACTTTCATACGACAAGTGATTCACATTCATACACAATTTCTTGTGGCACAAATGCGAAATATGGACCTCACTGCTAAGCTGTGTTGGACTTTTCACAAGGAAATAAGCAAGTCGATGAATATGCAGCTTCAACCGTTTGCCATGAACAGTGACTCGAAGTATTCCATAGCCATGTACATCGGTTTGACCGGTCCAAACTACACATTCACCATAACAGGCCACAGACTTATCCGTTAAAGATTTCTGCAATTTTCTAGCTGTTTCGAGGGATAATGTGGACCTAAAGAAGGCACTGGCCATGCTTGGTATGTGGATTTATAGCTGTAATATCAAAATTGTAAGCATTCAACACTTATCTATCTATTTCCTACTTAGAAATCACCAAGAATAGACTTTCCAAGTCAAATATCACTAAAACTTCATGGAGGGTGCTGCCTCGGAAAAAGTGGGTTTTTTTTGTATTTGAGTTACCTCCCTTTCTGAAATTCTTTTTTCTTGTTGTTTTGTTTACCTTGGAGCAGACAAATGATCATTTCCTGACCAGAAATAGTGGGAAGTTCTAGAATAAATTCATTTGTAGGGCATTTCTTGAAAATATGAAAATACCGGGTTTACCTTAAGGTAGCAGCACACAGTTTATTGGGTCCTTTCTTCTCCGGTCTGACAACCAATCTTCTTCGAAACCAATATCACCCTTCACAATCAATCTGAAATGACAGGAAACGTTTTGCTGTGTTCATGTGTTCTAAGGTAACACGAAAATGGCAAAAAACAATAGTTACAATGGCATTTATAGAAATCTGCATGATATTGCGGAAAATAGTTTGGCCGCGAAAACTGATGTCAAATATACCATTTTAGCCTTCGCCCAAAGGGTCGCAAACAGAACAACCGGAGAGATGGCCCACCATTTGTTTGCTATTCTTGCACGCAAAACACCATGCAAGCCATGAATGCATTGAAAAGTACCTGCCTACCTGCTACTTTTTTCACAATATTTCAAAGTGTAAGCCCTATTTCAATTTCACTGTAAACTTACCGACAGAAACCATTTACACTCCACATTGACAATCCTGGGAATAAACATTGGGCATGGAGGAGAAAGGTCGTGACCTTATAGTTTCGAATTAGCTAAATGGTATCTTTTTACAATATCATGCTCTTTTGGGATACATCAGGTACCATTGCCTTCAAATATGATGTTGAATCTTACCCTTTCCCACTATTTCTATTTTTGGCCATGGCTAATTCGCATATTTCTGTAGGGAACTGTTGCATGCTACCTTAAGGACAGACGAAATTTTTTTTTTAGCTGCAAAACCTCTTTTTTCTAGCAGTTTATACTATATCTGACTCAATCCAGCAGTTAAAGGTTAACATTTATCAATAAAAAACTATTTTTTGTAAGATCAAACACTTCACCCAATCTACACATATTCCTCCTTTTTTTGCTTAGAAATCATGCACTCAGTCCTATGATAGAGACAGTCTTTAAACTTAGCTCTACATCTTTGGTACAGCCTTAAAACTTGATTTTACACTCAGTTCACACCCGGATACACCTCATCTGTACATGAAGATGATTTTATCACTGAAGTCTGGATCGGCTTGTCGAAAGAAAGTTCATTTTGTCGTGATTTTCACCGCAAATTCCCTTGATTTTGTACTGAAATTGCTACTTTTTCTGCAATAAAATATCTTTTGATGCAACAAAACCACATAAATAATACAAATACGAAAATTAGAGGAATAAAAAAAGATGACAACTACTTTGTAACCGCTGGAGCTGCAGCTTTAGGCATCATAACAAAATGCCTATCAGGTGATCACCGCCAGTGTAGACAAAAGTCGTTTGTTTGCAAAAGCCACCTTCCAACCTTCAATACAAATACTACTTCACTGCCATATGGGGTACATCTACAGCTGAATGAACAAGACCTGGGCTTAATTCAGAAAGAAATAGGGAAGATGTTTGATGAAGATGGCCTTAAATCTATGAGGAAGTTATTCAACACAAACATGTGTGAGAGCCTGCACTCCAATGTTTACCGTCTTGCCCCAAAGACCTCATGTTTCAGTCGCAACTTCCCTGCCTTATGTCATTCAGCTGTACATTCAACTTCATTAGGACCAAGTCTGTCTACTATACGTCTTGCCCAAGCAGCTGGCATCAAGGTGTACAAAAATTCTCAAATGTATTCCCAGCTAAAATTGAAGGATCGACAGAGAAAATATCACTCGGCAAGAAAGGCTTCCTCTGAATACAAACAAAGAAGATATTTTCTCCGAAAAAGGAAGTCACATCGGTCACTATTTGCTAATTCGCTATACAGCGAGGGGAAAGGAGCCTGTGCAGCAGCCCAAGAACATAACTATGGCCTTTCATCATAACCATATCCTCCATAATGACTCGAATAAATAACAGAAGGGATAACTAACCACGAGAAAAACAAACCAACAACAGCAGCAACAACAACAACAAAAACAGCAGCAGAAACTCTTTAACAGAACTCATTGTTACCATATCATCATCCAACTTGCACCGTCTATACCCTCTATGGCCAGTACATTCACCATTTAGCCGACATACTTTTCTTGCATTGTTTATAGCAGCACTTTCATACGACAAGTGATTCACATTCATACACAATTTCTTGTGGCACAAATGCGAAATATGGACCTCACTGCTAAGCTGTGTTGGACTTTTCACAAGGAAATAAGCAAGTCGATGAATATGCAGCTTCAACCGTTTGCCATGAACAGTGACTCGGAGTATTCCATAGCCATGTACATCGGTTTGACCGGTCCAAACTACACATTCACCATAACAGGCCACAGACTTATCCGTTAAAGATTTCTGCAATTTTCTAGCTGTTTCGAGGGATAATGTGGACCTAAAGAAGGCACTGGCCATGCTTGGTATGTGGATTTATAGCTGTAATATCAAAATTGTAAGCATTCAACACTTATCTATCTATTTCCTACTTAGAAATCACCAAAAATAGACTTTCCAAGTCAAATATCACTAAAACTTCATGGAGGGTGCTGCCTCGGAAAAAGTGTTTTTTTTATATTTGAGTTACCTCCCTTTCTGAAATTCTTTTTTCTTGTTGTTTTGTTTACCTTGGAGCAGACAAATGATCATTTCCTGACTAGAAATAGTGGGAAGTTACTAGAATAAATTCATTTGAAGGGCATTTCTTGAAAATATGAAAATACTGGGTTTACCTTAAGGTAGCAGCACACAGTTTATTGGGTCCTTTCTTCTCCGGTCCGACAACCAATCTTCTTCGAAACCAATATCACCCTTCACAATCAATCTGAAATGACAGGAAACGTTTTGCTGTGTTCATGTGTTCTAAGGTAACACGAAAATGGCAAAAAACAATAGTTACAATGGCATTTATAGAAATCTGCATGATATTGCGGAAAATAGTTTGGCCGCGAAAACTGATGTCAAATATACCATTTTAGCCTTCGCCCAAAAGGTCGCAAACAGAACAACCGGAGAGATGGCCCACCATTTGTTTGCTATTCTTGCACGCAAAACACCATGCAAGCCATGAATGCATTCAAAAGTACCTGCCTACCTGCTACTTTTTTCACAATATTTCAAAGTGTAAGCCCTATATCAATTTCACTGTAAACTTACCGACAGAAACCATTTACACTCCACATTGACAATCCTGGGAATAAACATTGGGCATGGAGGAGAAAGGTCGTGACCTTATAGTTTCGAATTAGCTAAATGGTATCTTTTTACAATATCATGCTCTTTTGGGATACATCAGGTACCATTGCCTTCAAATATGATGTTGAATCTTACCCTTTCCCACTATTTCTATTTTTGGCCATGGCCAATTCGCATATTTCTGTAGGGAACTGTTGCATGCTACCTTAAGGACAGACGAAATTTTTTTTTTAGCTGCAAAAACTCTTTTTTCTAGCAGTTTATACTATATCTGACTCAATCCAGCAGTTAAAGGTTAAAATTTATCAATAAAAAACTATTTTTTGTAAGATCAAACACTTCACCCAATCTACACATATTCCTCCTTTTTTGCTTAGAAATCATGCACTCAGTCCTATGATAGAGACAGTCTTTAAACTTAGCTCTACATCTTTGGTACAGCCTTAAAACTTGATTTTACACTCAGTTCACACCCGGATACACCTCATCTGTACATGAAGATGATTTTATCACTGAAGTCTGGATCGGCTTGTCGAAAGAAAGTTCATTTTGTCGTGATTTTCACCGCAAATTCCCTTGATTTTGTACTGAAATTGCTACTTTTTCTGCAATAAAATATCTTTTGATGCAACAAAACCACATAAATAATACAAATACGAAAATTAGAGGAATAAAAAAAGATGACAACTACTTTGTAACCGCTGGAGCTGCAGCTTTAGGCATCATAACAAAATGCCTATCAGGTGATCACCGCCAGTGTAGACAAAAGTCGTTTGTTTGCAAAAGCCACCTTCCAACCTTCAATACAAATACTACTTCACTGCCATATGGGGTACATCTACAGCTGAATGAACAAGACCTGGGCTTAATTCAGAAAGAAATAGGGAAGATGTTTGATGAAGATGGCCTTAAATCTATGAGGAAGTTATTCAACACAAACATGTGTGAGAGCCTGCACTCCAATGTTTACCGTCTTGCCCCAAAGACCTCATGTTTCAGTCGCAACTTCCCTGCCTTATGTCATTCAGCTGTACATTCAACTTCATTAGGACCAAGTCTGTCTACTATACGTCTTGCCCAAGCAGCTGGCATCAAGGTGTACAAAAATTCTCAAATGTATTCCCAGCTAAAATTGAAGGATCGACAGAGAAAATATCACTCGGCAAGAAAGGCTTCCTCTGAATACAAACAAAGAAGATATTTTCTCCGAAAAAGGAAGTCACATCGGTCACTATTTGCTAATTCGCTATACAGCGAGGGGAAAGGAGTCTGTGCAGCAGCCCAAGAACATAACTATGGCCTTTCATCATAACCATATCCTCCATAATGACTCGAATAAATAACAGAAGGGATAACTAACCACGAGAAAAACAAACCAACAACAGCAGCAACAACAACAACAACAAAAACAGCAGCAGAAACTCTTTAACAGAACTCATTGTTACCATATCATCATCCAACTTGCACCGTCTATACCCTCTATGGCCAGTACATTCACCATTTAGCCGACATACTTTTCTTGCATTGTTTATAGCAGCACTTTCATACGACAAGTGATTCACATTCATACACAATTTCTTGTGGCACAAATGCGAAATATGGACCTCACTGCTAAGCTGTGTTGGACTTTTCACAAGGAAATAAGCAAGTCGATGAATATGCAGCTTCAACCGTTTGCCATGAACAGTGACTCGGAGTATTCCATAGCCATGTACATCGGTTTGACCGGTCCAAACTACACATTCACCATAACAGGCCACAGACTTATCCGTTAAAGATTTCTGCAATTTTCTAGCTGTTTCGAGGGATAATGTGGACCTAAAGAAGGAACTGGCCATGCTTGGTATGTGGATTTATAGCTGTAATATCAAAATTGTAAGCATTCAACACTTATCTATCTATTTCCTACTTAGAAATCACCAAAAATAGACTTTCCAAGTCAAATATCACTAAAACTTCATGGAGGGTGCTGCCTCGGAAAAAGTGTTTTTTTTTTGTATTTGAGTTACCTCCCTTTCTGAAATTCTTTTTTCTTGTTGTTTTGTTTACCTTGGAGCAGGCAAATGATCATTTCCTGACTAGAAATAGTGGGAAGTACTAGAATAAATTCATTTGAAGGGCATTTCTTGAAAATATGAAAATACTGGGTTTACCTTAAGGACAGACGAAATTTTTTTTTTAGCTGCAAAAACTCTTTTTTCTAGCAGTTTATACTATATCTGACTCAATCCAGCAGTTAAAGGTTAACATTTATCAATAAAAAACTATTTTTTGTAAGATCAAACACTTCACCCAATCTACACATATTCCTCCTTTTTTGCTTAGAAATCATGCACTCAGTCCTATGATAGAGACAGTCTTTAAACTTAGCTCTACATCTTTGGTACAGCCTTAAAACTTGATTTTACACTCAGTTCACACCCGGATACACCTCATCTGTACATGAAGATGATTTTATCACTGAAGTCTGGATCGGCTTGTCGAAAGAAAGTTCATTTTGTCGTGATTTTCACCGCAAATTCCCTTGATTTTGTACTGAAATTGCTACTTTTTCTGCAATAAAATATCTTTTGATGCAACAAAACCACATAAATAATACAAATACGAAAATTAGAGGAATAAAAAAAGATGACAACTACTTTGTAACCGCTGGAGCTGCAGCTTTAGGCATCATAACAAAATGCCTATCAGGTGATCACCGCCAGTGTAGACAAAAGTCGTTTGTTTGCAAAAGCCACCTTCCAACCTTCAATACAAATACTACTTCACTGCCATATGGGGTACATCTACAGCTGAATGAACAAGACCTGGGCTTAATTCAGAAAGAAATAGGGAAGATGTTTGATGAAGATGGCCTTAAATCTATGAGGAAGTTATTCAACACAAACATGTGTGAGAGCCTGCACTCCAATGTTTACCGTCTTGCCCCAAAGACCTCATGTTTCAGTCGCAACTTCCCTGCCTTATGTCATTCAGCTGTATATTCAACTTCATTAGGACCAAGTCTGTCTACTATACGTCTTGCCCAAGCAGCTGGCATCAAGGTGTACAAAAATTCTCAAATGTATTCCCAGCTAAAATTGAAGGATCGACAGAGAAAATATCACTCGGCAAGAAAGGCTTCCTCTGAATACAAACAAAGAAGATATTTTCTCCGAAAAAGGAAGTCACATCGGTCACTATTTGCTAATTCGCTATACAGCGAGGGGAAAGGAGTCTGTGCAGCAGCCCAAGAACATAACTATGGCCTTTCATCATAACCATATCCTCCATAATGACTCGAATAAATAACAGAAGGGATAACTAACCACGAGAAAAACAAACCAACAACAGCAGCAACAACAACAACAACAAAAACAGCAGCAGAAACTCTTTAACAGAACTCATTGTTACCATATCATCATCCAACTTGCACCGTCCATACCCTCTATGGCCAGTACATTCACCATTTAGCCGACATACTTTTCTTGCATTGTTTATAGCAGCACTTTCATACGACAAGTGATTCACATTCATACACAATTTCTTGTGGCTCAAATGCGAAATATGGACCTCACTGCTAAGCTGTGTTGGACTTTTCACAAGGAAATAAGCAAGTCGATGAATATGCAGCTTCAACCGTTTGCCATGAACAGTGACTCGAAGTATTCCATAGCCATGTACATCGGTTTGACCGGTCCAGACTACACTTTCACCATAACAGGCCACAGACTTATCCGTTAAAGATTTCTGCAATTTTCTAGCTGTTTCGAGGGATAATGTGGACCTAAAGAAGGCACTGGCCATGCTTGGTATGTGGATTTATAGCTGTAATATCAAAATTGTAAGCATTCAACACTTATCTATCTATTTCCTACTTAGAAATCACCAATAATAGACTTTCCAAGTCAAATATCACTAAAACTTCATGGAGGGTGCTGCCTCGGAAAAAGTGGGGTTTTTTTGTATTTGAGTTACCTCCCTTTCTGAAATTCTTTTTTCTTGTTGTTTTGTTTACCTTGGAGCAGGCAAATGATCATTTCCTGACTAGAAATAGTGGGAAGTTCTAGAATAAATTCATTTGAAGGGCATTTCTTGAAAATATGAAAATACTGGGTTTACCTTAAGGTAGCAGCACACAGTTTATTGGGTCCTTTCTTCTCCGGTCTGACAACCAATCTTCTTCGAAACCAATATCACCCTTCACAATCAATCTGAAATGACAGGAAACGTTTTGCTGTGTTCATGTGTTCTAAGGTAACACGAAAATGGCAAAAAACAATAGTTACAATGGCATTTATAGAAATCTGCATGATATTGCGGAAAATAGTTTGGCCGCGAAAACTGATGTCAAATATACCATTTTAGCCTTCGCCCAAAGGGTCGCAAACAGAACAACCGGCGAGATGGCCCACCATTTGTTTGCTATTCTTGCACGCAAAACACCATGCAAGCCATGAATGCATTGAAAAGTACCTGCCTACCTGCTACTTTTTTCACAATATTTCAAAGTGTAAGCCCTATATCAATTTCACTGTAAACTTACCGACAGAAACCATTTACACTCCACATTGACAATCCTGGGAATAAACATTGGGCATGGAGGAGAAAGGTCGTGACCTTATAGTTTCGAATTAGCTAAATGGTATCTTTTTACAATATCATGCTCTTTTGGGATACATCAGGTACCATTGCCTTCAAATATGATGTTGAATCTTACCCTTTCCCACTATTTCTATTTTTGGCCATGGCCAATTCGCATATTTCTGTAGGGAACTGTTGCATGCTACCTGTATTTCACAGCTCACGGAAATACCCGAGTAGTTCCGATTGAGTTATAATGTACTTTTTGGAAAGCCACATATCATTTAAGGAGTAAACTTGAGAAAGAAAGGTGTGTTTCCTTTTTTCTTTTTGTCTTATTTTATGATACTAACTTTCAAAGCCAGAATTGAGATAAACACATGACAAACACATGACATGAATAAGTCGTTTTCGGTTTGAAACGGAATTTGATCAATTGATGTTTTTCTTTTTTTTTTTAGGGGGGGGGGTGCTATAAATAGAAAAAAATGGGTTTTTCTAAAAATAAAACCCATAAACTATTTTTATAGTGAATAGAACATGGATGAATGACATCGAGTGAGTATACGTATAAATGAGTTAATGATTTAAGATGTAATTGCGATTTCCATTACTTAATAAAGTCCTTTACAGTTGCTTTTAGTATGACTAAGCCACCGAATTCAAAATACTGCCACGCATTTGGTTTAACCCATTACCAAACAATGAAGACATTTGACTAGGTTGTTGCAGACGACTCTGGAAAACATGGAAAACGCTGGAAAACATGGTGGAAAAAAGAGAAATTGCTCATATCGAGCAATGTCTCCTTTTCTCACAATATTTTCTGCCTTATCAGAGACTTATTTTTCAATTTCATCACATTTTGAAATGTCGTCTGCAATCTCTTTCAATTTTGGAGAGTCGAAAATTTCGCGTTTGGTAAAGGGTTAAGAACCCTTTATCATTTGTTACAGACCACCACGCATATAAACGATGCAGTTCATGAATTTACCAGTATGCATACTTGTTGCGAGCATGTTGTCTGCCCATGCCAGGGAGGTTCCTGTAAACACGCCCTTATCGACGGATAGGATGGGCACCAGCGCTATTGTTTACAAGTGTCATGAGGACTATTGTACGTGGGAGAAATACTGCGATCACAGATCACGGCGCTGCGAGTATTGTACGGATAGGCTGTCAGAGTGTTTCACCCCGGCACAGGATGCCAACTGTACAATGTTCTGCATGAAAAGTAAGTCTAACCAAACATCTCTCTCACTAGACTGTTAATAAGCTTTGTTCTTAACCCTAAGAATGCTGGGTAATTCTCTAAACATAGATGTTTGTGGCACATGCTTTCCAAAACATTAGATATCTGCTTAATTTTGTTGAGGAAAGATACTCAGAGTAGCAAACAGGTTTGATCACAGGTCAGCTGCTAATTTAGTTCTTACCTGGTTGCATAAGCATGAAGTCGGTTCCAGCACTATAAGGGTTGATAACTAAACTGCCTTTAATATTGAGGTATATATATAACCAGTATTGCTGTTCTTACATGAATTGGTATGGGATAGAATATATACAAGTCGAAATAACGAGATAATTAATTCGTTATTTTGAGTTAGTAAGTCGAAATAACGAGATAATTAAGTCGAGTTAGTAGGTCGAAATAACGAGATCATTAAGTCGTTATTTTGAGTAAGTAGGTCGAATTAACGAGATATTTCAATCATCCCAGGTATATATTTATATATGTTGTAGGTGAAGTACTTTGTACAATCTAAATAAAAGTCTGTTCTGTTCTGTTCTGTTCATATAACACGTCATTTCCTATAAGCGTCCATGTTGAGCAATTCAATGTTTGAGTAAGTGTTGAGCATTATTTAAAAAAATGTATCGATAGCTCATACGAAATGGCGAAATAATAAGTCATGACATGTCTAATTTCCTCAATAAAATTAATCGACTTTTTAGATTTCACATTTAAAATCTATTTTTGAAAATGAAAGTAAAGTGATGTCAGTCTCGCGGGAAACAATATTGTGACATCCATATTATGTCAGAGGTGTTTTGATTTTGGATTGTAGGACAACACGGATCTATGTAGACTTTTGGATTATAAGAAAGCAGGAATCTATATAGACTTTTGATTATAGGAAGACACGAATCTATGTAGACATTTGATTGTAGGAAGACACGAATCTATGTAGACTTTTTGATTGTAGGAAAACACGAATATATGTAGACTTTTGATTATAGGAAAACACGAATATATGTAGACTTCTGATTATAGCAAAACACGAATATATGTAGACCTTTTGATTGTAGGAAAACACGAATCTATGTAGACTTTTGATTATAGGAAAACACAAAAGTATGTAAACTTTTGATTGTAGGAAAACACGAATATATGTAGACCTTTTGATTGTAGGAAAACACGAATCTATGTAGAACTTTTGATTGTAGGAAAACACGAATATATGTAGACCTTTTGATTGTAGGAAAACACGAATATATGTAGACTTTTGATTATAGGAAATCACGAATATATGAAGACTTTTGATTATATGAAAACACAAATATATGTAGACCTTTTGATTATAGGAAAACACGAATGTATGTAGACCTTTTGATTATAGGAAAACACAAATATATGTAGACCTTTTGATTGTAGGAAAACACGAATCTATGTAGACATTTAGATTGTAGGAAAACACGAGTATATGTAGACCTTTTGATTGTAGGAAAACACGAATCTATGTAGACATTTAGATTGTAGGAAGATTCAAGTCGTTGTATGAAGACACACATCTTTGTATTAAGATCCGAATCTATGTTGATTTTTCGAGTGTTCGAGGACATCAATCTTTGTAGACATAATACTTGTATTAAGACACCGGTCTATGTAGACTTTTCGACTGTATGAAGAAACGATTCTATGAACTTTGATTGTGTGAAGACACAAATATAAGTAGACTTTTTTGTTTTAGGAAGGCCATGCCCAGCCTTGCCCCAGTTGGAGCATGGTGTACACAACGGCTCCGATATGCTAGAATACTGGTTCGGGGATAAAGTTACTTTCCAATGTTTACCCGGCTACCATAACTCAGGTCAGCAAGACACTGTTTGTCTAGACTTCGGGGACTGGTCACACAGGAACCTGAGCGCTCAAAAACAACCATTTTGCCAAGGTAGTACCATTATCTTCGTCTTCAACGTCATCCTGACTGTTCTTTGTTATGTTTGAGATAACAGTTATCGGTTTCTATAAGACAGTGTTTGTGATTGGTCAAAATTCAAAGGAATTAGTCACGACAAATACCAGGTATATAACAGTATACTTTCTTTGGTATATTTACTCTGGGTAAACAAATGTTCCTTTCCTACAATAAAGCAGACCACAAAAGAAAAGAAATTAGAAAGAAAGTTCTCATTTTAAATTGATAATGTATTTGTGTGGAATAGGAAAAAGGCCTTCACTGAACAAAACATTGTATTGTATTGTTAACAAAACAACATGAGAAAAATCCTTTTTTTTCTTTTCCAGAAAGCTTTATTTCTGTTTAAAGTATCATGTTGGTTCCTTTTCAAGTGAATTTGTGTGAAGTTCCGCGGGCACCAGACAACGGCCGGTTCGAATTTCCACCAAACACAATGGAGTTTCAAGTTGGTTCCCGAATAGTATTTGGGTGTGCGGACGGCTTCGGTCCTATTGGAGGAAATACAACGAGAACATGCTTATCGGATGGAACATGGGATGGCATATTGCCAAAATGTATCGGTAAGTACTTGTATCTTTAAACGGTCTTATATTCGCTTTAGAAATATTTTGGGAATTAGAAAATTCAAGGCGGTCTAACTTTGAGAAAGCAAGACTATTTTGATTTCAAAATCATTATTTTTTTCAAATACCACCCGTTGCCGACTATCCCAAAGGTGTTGGTTGGTATCTTTATGTCCTTTAGATTAATCTAAGATCGATTAACTCATATATTCTAATAACGTTTTCCAAAGATGGAATACTTTCAATAATCAGCAGTTACCGTATAAAATATATCAGCCGTTAGTCTTACGTCAAATCAATCGACTTGACGCAAACACATCTTTTTGTAACCCATTATCTCGAAAGGAACTACTTTATTTAATCATTTGATGCCGTCCAAAATTGATATGATTTTTTATCTAAGTCGACAAGAGCGTTTGATATCTTTTAGAAACCGCGATGTTTTCAAAGTGGGGGACGACTTTCGAAGATCAAATTGTTGTTTGAAATGCACTGGTTGAATGATTAAACATATGGTGCATGTGTGAAACATTAAGTATGTATGTAGAACTCATACACATACCTAATATGTGTGTGAAACATAAGGTATGTGTGTAAGAAAAATACGTATGTGTGTGAAATATTAATTATGTGTGTGAAACATAAGGTATGTGTGTAAAAAGAAATACGTATGTGTGTGAAATATTAATTATGTGTGTGAAACATTACGTATGCGTGTGAAACATTAGGTAAGTGTATGAAATATTAGGTTTGTGTTTGAAACATAAGGCATCTGTGTAAAACATAAGGTATATATGAGTGTGTGAAACAATAGGTATGTGTTTGAAACATTTGTTATATGGCGAAACATTAGGTATGTGTGTGAAATATTAGGTATGTGTGTGAAACATGTTAAATGCTCAGAAGTTAAAACAACTACATGTATAGATGTCCATGAACAAATAACAAAATAAATCTGCATGTATAGTACGAGCACTTTTCGATTTTTGAACGATATAGAATAGTTGCTACACAATACGAATGTTCTCATTGGAAGCATTTGTCTTTTTGTCACGTGTGATTGCATTCTAAATCATATACACCCATTTAATGGGATACTAGAATAGATGACTCAGTTAACCCACTACCTTACAATAACGACATTTGACCGGTTTGTTGCAGACTACTCTGGAAAACACCGTTGAAAAAAGGAGAAATTGCTCGTTAAGAGCAATTTCTTCTTTTCCCACAATGTTTTCTGCCCTATCAGAAGATTTCTTTTCAATTTCATAACATTTTGAAATGTCGTCGGCAAACTCTTTCAAAATGGGACAGTCGAAAATTTGGTGTTTGGTAAAGGGTTGTAAGGCTATCTATGTTAGGCCAGATAATGTCATGTCAAACGATGTACACGAGGGGATACTGGGATAGTCTATCTGAGTGGTGAGGTAAGCAATTCGATTATTAAAGGTGCTTTTTTCATAGATGAGAAACAGAAAGGTGCATTAAAAGTGCCTTAACCCTTTACCAAACGCCAAATTTTCGACTGTCCCAAATTCAAAGAGTTTGCAAAAAGCACTTAGAAATGTGATGATACTGAAAAATAATCTTCTGATAGGGTAGAAAACATTGTGGGTAAAGGAGAAATTGCTCGTTAAGAGCAATTTCTCCTCTCCCAACAATGTTTTCCAGAGTCGTCCGCAACACACTGGTCAAATGTTGTTATTGTTTGGTAATAGGTTAACGCCAGAAAGGAGCTCATAAGAGCTTGTGATGATTCACGGTTTTATCTTTGATATATTGATAACTCACAATCACCGTACAGAAGTCGGTTTTATGGTAGTCTAGAGTTCCCTCCCCTACCACTACGTCACCGTAATATTACAATCTGAACTCATCGGGTGTATCCAGAGGTGTTCACCAAGAGATGCAGCCCCTCATCACAGTACCCTTTCCATGTTAGAGTAATGAACTCTGCGAACATCAAAAACAGAAGAGTGGGAACCATGGTCACGTGGTAGGGCGTCGGCTTTGGGATTGGAGGGACCTGGGTTCGAGTCCCGTCCGGATCATCGTAATTTACCTGAGCAAAGAATGCTCCTCTCCACCAAGATGTATGAATGGGTACATGCGAGGGAATAAACCAATGTGTCGTGGCTGTCTTGCGAACCATATGTGTTCGGTCGGTTTATCAACCAACTATTGAGGGGTAGTTGTTAATTCGCTTGAATATGTCTGGCGTTGAAATGAGACTATAAACCCTACTTTTCTTTAAAACTGTTTACGGAGATGTACATCTGCCTTGTTCTCTTTAAAGGACTGTATTTACCCATCCTCCAACGCACATTCATCGCATATATGTACGTTTTCTATTCTTTACAGCAAACAGATGTCCATTACCACAAACTCCGTTAAACGGAAGGGTGGTTGACTCGGAGAACATCACGAACAACAGTGTGGGTACAGAGATAGCCTACTCCTGTAACGAAGGTTACGAGCTGAAAGGTAGACCATCAATACAATGCCAACAGAGTGGACAGTGGGATGGGCAGCCCCCAGTTTGTGCGGGTAAGCTTAAAAGCATACTAGCGCTCAGAAAAACTACAAAACAGGGTAATATAAGTTATCAATCATGATAGAATATGTTGAACCATAGCAAAAAAACACAGGATCATGACAAATAAAGCCTGCACTATTTATTAACTATTTTTCAAAGTGCTATTTTCACAACTTTGGTGCCCACCAATTTAACTTCATGTTTTACATTTGAGTAACATCTAAAATAGCAAGGAGCGTTCCGATTAATGAGTGACGATCACCTGGTTAGAAAAATCACGTGAAACACTTAACAAATACGTGTACTGTCATTTATCCAATATCAACAACGTGAACATTAAAATTGCAGAATTTCTTGGGTTTTATTGGTTCCCAACGCTTCTCGGCTGACCTAGTTTTACCGCTAATTTTAAACAAACCTTATAGTATTCACTCTTTTAAAAGCATCATGTAAACGTGTTACAGTCTCAGTCTATCTGTAAAAGGGGATTTAAAGTACTTTTAAGTTAATTTACAATTATTCTACAACTTTCACAATTTAAGTGGAAATGAGCACAAGTATGGCTTTAATATGATACATGTCTGCCTTTATGCACATCATCATGATGCGCGCTAAATGACCTTAGCTGTCGGTGCACCTTAACCTTTTCTCAAGCAACAATTTTTCGGCTGTCCCAAATTGAAAGAGTTTGCAGACTATATTTCAACACTCGATGAAATTGAAAAATATTCTTCAGATAAGGCAGAAGGGTGCAATTTCTCCTTTTCCCACAATGTTTTCTAGAGTCGTCTGCAACAAAGTGGTTAGGTGTCGTCATTGTTTGGTAAAGGGTTAAAACACCATACATTCATTTACTGATACATGTTTAACCCTTTACGGTATATAGCGCCGTTCGCCGCCTTATCGATTACCGCATAAAACACTTTTCGCCGGTATACCTATTACCGTATAAAACCTATTTTGACGGGCTATCGATTACTGCATAGAACGCTTTTTGACAGCTGAAAAATTGATTCAACTTCAACCCTTAATTACACAAATAAACACACACGTCATTTTCTCCAAAGTTTATTTTCCTATTAAACAAATATGTTTTCTTTCATATACGATGATAAAATCATGGGGTCAAAGTTTAAACTTTTGCTCTAGAGCGAATCTTTTGATAGTGGTCACGCGGCACACTTCTAAAAGAGACGCTATGGGACTGAGATGAAGGGAAATGAAATACCCACCCCCAATAAAACTGAAAGCGGCCTTCGATATCCTGTCATAAAGATCAAAACAATGCCGATTTGTAAAGACTTGATAAGGATTTCCTGCAATTCTTTACAAACTAACACTTTTCTAAAAATATTATCCAATTAAAAAGAACATAGGGCACGCGACCCGTAGACTATTTAATGAGAAGTCTTCCGGTCATAAAAGATCAAAACACTGCCGATTTGTAAAGACTCGATAAGGATTTCATGCAATTCTTTAGTAACTTAACACATTTCTAAAAATACTATCCAATTAAAACCAGAGCATACGGCATGCGACCTGTAAAGGATGTTTATGACACGGAGCTATTGTTCAAAGTTTAAAGGCGATTGAAAATCGAGCCGTCAAATAATTGACGTTATAAAGACGGCCTTTTTAAAATATTTAGCCAATTTGGTGTTTCCGATCGCAAGTCGGACATCAATGTAGATTCAGAGCAGTAATTTGATCGTTTTTATTAAGCCTGAAGATGATGAAATGTTGATAAATATTACCAATTCACGGACAAGCAAATTAGATCATTCCTCCGACTTTGACTACAACTACGAGCTTTTGGTAAATTCATCACCCATGGACACGTATTTTACGGAAATATAAGCATGTTTCGTTGCCAAAATGAGTTGATTTTTACTGTTTTACATTTATAAGAAGGACTAGGTTTAACTCCTTTACAAAGCAATATTGCGCTGAAAAACATTCTTTTATATATTTTGGAAACGGTTTGAATGGGAATTGAAGTAAAACGATTCAGCTTTGTTGAGAAATATGCAAAGACAAAGTATGTATCTCGAGTCATGAACGGTATTTTTCGGCAACAAAATTCCCTGCAATTGATGACAAACGGAAAACAAATTACGGATCTCTCAGGGAGAACACATAAGTCATATTATTAATTTTGATTTTGTATAATTCACACCGTAATATACATTTTCATTGTTTGTTTAATTTTCTACAACTTAATCCTGATATGAATGTATCACTAAATAAAGAAAAAAAAACATCAACTTAAAGGAAATTTTGTTCTCGTCGTCTTTTATTCTTTGAAAAAATCTATTAGATGAATGTAAAATGCATTAATTTAGGTTTGATTAACAGTACCCCAATCAATAACAATCATCGGAGATAATCCCGTGCAAATAGGTACCCAGGGTGACTAGTTATGTATGCGTTAATGGTCTTCGATAATCGGATGGTTTATACCTATAGTGTCACTGATAAGCCTTATCTCTATACCTTAAAGGGTTAAAGTGTTGGCAATTTATATGCATCTGTTATGTTTATTTATAAAGAATTTGAAAAGAGGTATGCATTTCTGATGGAAAATATTTACTTGTTATACGTTATATCCGTTTGCCAAGTTTAAAGTAAACACATCTTTTAGACGATTTCGTTTTTCCAAGTGAAACCAGTGTAATAAAGAAACAAATGCCTCCCTTATATACATTGTGTTTCGTTGCAGTATGGTTTCTAATAGTGGTATAGATTTTATTTTTGTTAAATGTATAAATGTCATCTCTTTACTGCAAGCCTCTTAAAATTTTCGAATTTATCTTAAAATGACATTGGCAATCTTTGGGTTTAGTTAAATCGCAGTCGAAGACCGACTGTTGTGGACATGCGCACCGGTCAACTGAACTTTCTCTGCCGATTGTAAGACCTGACGTAACGCCGTTATTAAACAAGGGTTATCATATACACATACCACCAGAACCGGAAAGTTGGTGGTCAACCAATGCAGGGCACAATGTGATTATCATTGGTAAGAGTAGTTGAAAAAAGCAAAAAACAAATGCGAAGGCGTAGCCATCTTATTCATGCATAAAAACGTAAACATTGGTCACGTGATCCCCGCCTGGTTTTTAGACATATCCGAAATATGTTAGTACACATCTGAAACTACCTGAGCGATTATGAGGCTGAAGTAGTGAAGAGAAATTAGGCTCTCTGACTCTTACTATATGTTTGATCTCGTTTTCAAATTGTGTTATTTATACTGTCACCAATGCAATCCTAAATTGTGTTATTTATCCTGTCACCGATGCAAACCTGGGACCAATAAAAAGGTGCCGTTAACACTTGTGATATACGGCACTAACCATAAAGGTCTTAGTCGCATGACGAATGACGAGGTCATAAATACGTTATGACCTATAACGTCATGTATCTCTATCGGTAAATGATTTGGAATTATTTCCTTCCAACAGACTGACATGTATGCATGGTAAAGTCGGGTTCTCTTTCTGAAAACTACTTGTCAAACGATTCTAAACCCCCATTAAAACGACCTTCTTCCAGCCAATACATGCAGTATACCCCGTATTCCCCCAAACGGGAGAGTTGACTATCCAGACAACATCACCCACTTTAGTGCAGGTATAAAGGTAACATACATCTGTAACGATGGTTACGTGTTGAGGGGACAATCGTCAAGAGAGTGTCTACCGACTGGACAGTGGAACGGTCAGCCTCCATACTGTCAATGTTAGTTATATACTCGTTTTTACTAGGAAATGGATTGATGGACATTTTTAATTAATCAATTAGTTGGACATCGATTAATCTACATATGTTTAAAGAACAATCAATTTAACAATCGGCATTGTTTTACAGTGTCCCATGTCAAAAATGATAGCAGAACAAAAACGATGCAGATAGCAGTTGAATACAAAAAAGAGATTTAACATACTCCCGTGGCACATATATCGTAGAAATGAGAGATATAAATAGGAAATGTTGGAAACGGCTTTTACGCCTTAAGAAAAGAAAACTATTTGTAAAACACGTTGTGTAACAAATTTAAAGCCACATAAAACAATTTCAGCCAATACATGCAGTATACCCCGTATTCCCCCAAACGGGCGAGTTGACTATCCAGACAACATCACCCACTTTTGTGCAGGTACAAAGGTAACATACAGCTGTAACGATGGTTACGTGTTGAGGGGACAATCGTCAAGAGAGTGTCTACCGACTGGACAATGGAAAGGTCAGCCTCCAGACTGTAAAGGTTAGTTATTTAATCGTATTTTACTTGGAAAGGGATTGATGATTTGTCTATAAATAATCAATTTGGTCATCAACCAATAGATTAATCGGTAAAAAAAAAACTGCATAATTTTACAGCGACTTTTGGCCATGTCGTATGCTTGAGTACCGATCTGTACTTTTTAAGTCAAGTGTTTCTATCACAGATGGCATACTTTGTTTCGGTAAAGGTTACAATGAAATATGTTTATTTAGAAGTGCTTCTGTTGTACACCGATCTTAACAGAATGTATATACAATCTAATTAATTCTAATCAACACTTCTAGCAGGTATTCAACCAATTAATCGATTAATCCCTACTATTTACCCCCAAGGCCTTTGTCCGAGTATCAAAGCCAAGGTATGTCAGTCAGTTCTGAGTTCGAATTGGACAAGGGTCCTGCGTTTATGTTTGTTTATTAAAAGTGTATATTTTTACCTCCAAAGATAACAAACTAAATATTTTCTTTTTTTCTTTTCATACCTTTTTGTACAAGTCTAAATAAAAGTCTGTTACGTTCTGTTCTGTTCGTTCTAAACCCTGCGTCGACAGGATATTCTTTACGATGTTTAATCGAGTTTTTCATTGTTTGATAATTACATGGGTTTTACATCGCATCAACATTATTTCGTTAATGCTGCAATGCCCACTCTGGATTATGGAGGAAAGACCCCATACATTAGAGCTGGTCGTGCCGTATAGAATCAACAACATTCTGTCAGTTAATTTAGGTATGTCTCTCATATAAATCCAAATGCCTTCACCGAGATTTGAACCCATATTAACGAAATTAATGCCTCAAAGTCAAATCTACAGGTTATATGTTTTTCTTCACAACGCCAAAGATCATCCCTGCCAATTTGTCTTAGATGTCTAGAAAGCATTGAAGTGAGTACTGTACGAGTACACGTATTTCTCATCTTTTCGTATTCTTCGGTTTCTATCTTTTTTCTAGTTAATTCGTGTAAACCACCGGTCACACATGTCAATGGGGGCGTTCAAGCCTATCCGACGATTTTTACCACAGACACGGAAATCACACACATCTGTAATGATGGGTTTGAGATGAGAGGCGACTCCAAACAGCGCTGTCTTAGCAACGGTCTTTGGGCAGGTGATGTGCCCGACTGTATAGGTTTGTTAATTGACTAATTGATTTGTCTTGTTTGGTACTTAATGTGTTTTTGGTTACATTTGGATGTGACCGTTCACTTTGTATTGATTCATTGGATAATTTCCGATTCTTTGCTATAGTGTCTCCGATAGGGACAACTAAAACGGAAGTATTGAACCTGGGTTCGTTTCAAAATATTTCGTTTGAGGGTGACATTGGTGCAGTGGCATAGCGTCGGGCTCTTGTACCGAAGCGTCGGGCTCTTGTACCGAGGGTCCCGGGTTCGAATCCCCGTTGTGCGCGGAGAAAGTTTCCGGGACTAACCCTAAGACCGGTGTGATTACTGGTTTAGTATCCAGGAAGCAGTCATCGAGAGAAGCTTTGAACAAATTTCCAGCTTCCTTCACAATCGATGTAAAACAAATATCGTGAATGGGGGTTTCGGTTTTAACTAAACATAGCATTAGTTTTATTTCAACATATATATAACAGAGTTATTGAAACTCTATATTTACATGCATGGTGTGACATCGATTATGCATTCCCTGAAATGAAATATTATTCTAAAGCATTGCATCGTCTTGTTTTGAATGCATATTTGCAGTGACTAGTTTAATGAGTAATGTTTTATATCGGCATCAAGTACATGTATATTGATGGGTTAGTACATTCTTTGGTGTACGATGTGTTCTCATGCAGTTTGTAACATGTAACACTTTTGCTAATAGTTTATACAGACTATAAATGTATATTTGATGTAGTCGTACATTTAGTTGTTCGGAAACACATTTGCTGTTCATTGAACATATGTGAATGTGTCTTTTTGGTTCATTTGTGCGATATGCTACTACTTTAAATCGTCTGCAATAGTTTTTGATATAAGAAATTAAATTGAAAAGAGACAGTTATATTTGCCTGCTTATTTCACTTGGCCTTTGTGTCTGTATCTACTCTATATTATCATTTATTTCAGAAAAGAAATGGTTTAAGACTAATGTTTTTTGGATAGCTCTTTCGGTTGGTTTTGGACTGGGTTTCATAAGTATCATCGTTGTGTTAATGATAAAACACTATGCATGTATAAATAGACATAATACCACAACCACTCATTCGTACGAAATGATAATGAAACAGACGGACAAGACAAAGCTGTTCGAACAAAACGGTCCGATTAATAAATCTGAATCAGAACCAGATCTATCTAGATCGGACGAAACAGTCGATATTAAAAAGGAAAGAAAGAACGAACAATCATTAAGAAAGAAAGTTAAAACACCCCCAGCCAAGATGATTCGTCCACGACATGCTTCTGTCTCAAGCACCGGTACCATGGAAAGATCTGTAACCATCAATGACGACAGCGTATCTACGAAATCTCCAGCCAAAGGTATGCTAATAGATGGCAGTGTTCTCACTTAAAATTGGTTGATTAGGCCTAAACAAAATCTGAACAGACCACTTCGAGGGGGGTAGAGGCTCTGTAACAACCGGAATTGCAATAAGAACCAGTTTGGCAATGATTAATGCCAAACTGGGTTTTATTGCAATTCCGTTTGGCATGGTCAACCAGTTTTGCAATAACCGGAAATGCAATACAATTTCGATGTATCTATCGAAACCTAGTCCGTATGATTCAGACGTAGATATTTCTACTAGTGTCACACAGTTACAAATTGAATCGTCCGAGCTAGTCGAAACCAGGATAATATTAGACTTTGGTTAAATTGAACCAGATTTCCAATAAAATGATCAATATTATTGCCAAACTGGTTTTTATTGCAATTCCGGTTGTTAAGGGGCTCTTAACATCTCCGCGAATTTGAACCGTCCAAAACATAATTTGAAGCGGGTTTTTGGCCTGTGGCCTGTTTTTATTGAGAAAACCGATATGTTACAAAGCATTAGTAAAACCCATGGACAGTTCTCGAAGGGTCTGGCTTTACTGAAAATTCCGCTCAGTTCCAAACCTTGGTCATAGCCATTGACCGTATTTGAATGGTTACACCTATATAGTATATGCATTGATTTATATTCAGTAATTTAGGCACTAGGGTACTGTTTTTCTAAACTGTTTACGGTTAAAATTAAAGGAAGTCTAAATCAACAATTCCTCTTATTTTGATAATGGGCGAAGCAATATTGCAAAGTAACACATCATTGGAATCGTCTCTCCGAGACGCTTCTAATGATGTGTCACATTGCAACAGTGTACTTTCATTGAAGATATTGTCCATTAGTATCAGTTATGACTTACGCAAATACTTTCCGTAAGTTGTTTAGTAAAACAGTACCCTGGTTATTATACAATTGTAACCACATAATACATATGACATAGACAAATACAGTGCAGCAACCATAGGAGACAAGGACTCATTAACATACTGAGACATCCGTAACCATCACCGATATCGACTCCGCCTCTATTAACCCTTTACCAAACGCCGAATTTCGACTGTTCCAAAATGAAAGAGTTTGAAATTTTGCCAGCTATTATTTCCCTTTTGAATGGAAACAGAACAGATACGTAAGGACCAACTTAAGTCGAGAATCAGCGAGGTTAAACACAGTTTCAGCATGTTTTGCACCTTTTAGCAATAGAATCAGATAGGTGAAGCACACTTAATGTGTACATAGTTTGAACTATCTTTAGCTAGGCTACCCACTCCGTAGATAAACATCTTCCAATTTAAAATGTGAATTTCATTAAATGTTTGATTGTGCATGTTAACTTTGTGATGTAGTTAGTCATGAAACAACAAGCGCATTGTTTCATTAGACAGTTTTAGATTGCATGGGTCTTGTTTTTGTACAGAACAAAGTGGCTTTTATAGAAGCCAGCGGGCATATGATAGGAAGCAGACAAAGGTTTATGACAATGGTATACGCCCACGTCAGTCGGACTTGATGTCGTGTGTGTTCACCATGTTTTGTGTTTGCTTCCAATTATGCAGACATACGACTCTTAAATACCTTATGTATCTACTAATAAGTTATGATACATTATCTTTGCCATTGTACAAATATAATTCGCCATTTTGATATTTTAAATCATACTTGCAGAATACTTTGAGCCTGATATACTCTTTAGTTTGACACATGGGAGTCACGTTCAGCAGTAAATTGTAACGAAGCGAGCAAATGAACCTCTCAAAGACACAAACACATCAGCTCAGTGAAAAACACTGTCGTACACTGAGTGGTTGTGTTGTCTTTATATATACCTGCATGTTCTCTGAAACAATGCTTTAGGTTCCCAATTTGCGAAAAAAGATTCAACAAACGTTACATAACTCCCACTTCCGAGAAGACTCGTCCCGAGTCTTACCCCTTGGAAAACACGTGGCGAATGCAACTCATATAGAAGGAGAAGTCTTAATCCCACCGCTGCCACTAATGTAACAAACCGAGCAAATGAACCTCTCAAAGACACAAACACATCCGATCAGTGAAAAACACTGTCGTCCACTGAGCGGTTGTGTTGTCTATATATATATATATATATATATATATATATATATATATATATATATATATATATATACCAGTATGTTCTCTCAAACAATGCATTAGGTTCCTAATTTGCATAAACGTCCAACGAACGTTACAAAATGTTCGAATGGTGAAACTTCATGTTCGTCATGTGATTCACAAATGGGCGTCACGTGATAACCGTTCCGTCGCCATATTGAATTCAGCCAGTAGGACAGTTATCGCCTTACATCTTTCAATTAAATACTGAAATAACTTTTGTCTTCACAGAATGCCATTAACACTTATCTAATTAATGTTTTTTCATAAAATGGTCACTGAACTATCTTTTATCTATATCTAAAAAATATCTAAACCATAGAACTTTGTCTTTTATCTTTCCAGAGCAAAGTACAACTAGCCAAACCGCCATCTATCAAATGAATAATGTCACGAATAATTTCATCTATGGTGAAAGAAATACTGTCATAAACGAAGGGTCGGCATCTGTTAGTTCTGATGACGAAACCGATTCTCCGTCCCCTAGGGATGTTACAGTTAACGCTATCAAGGAGACGTCGATGGACGCCGATAAACGACCTGAATCTAAGCCATTGGATGACACAGTAAGCGATGATGGCAGCACTGACGACGGAAACAACCTCATTGCTCAGGAAACAGGACTTACTCAATATGATAAACTAACGCGATGTTAGCTTAATCTATATTTTTCTATCAAGAACAAGATATGTGAAATGATAATGCATGAACAACCAAGTACCCGTCAAACAAATTTTACCTGATTGACAAGAGTGATAGCATTGTATGTTTGCAAAGCAGATAAAATACATTGTCTACATACTAGTATTAGAATAAGGTTCGTACTTTTGTGGATCAAATGAACAAAATCCCTCTACAGGGAAATACTGATCAAATAACCTATTCGCGCATATTCGATTGATAGCAACAGTAGACAAAGAAATAGCACAGAAAATAAAGTATCTTCATAAAGGTGGAAACAGTTCTAACTAAAGACCAATCATATGTTAATAAATATGTCCCTATACTATACTCCATAAGAAGGTCTTTGACATACTTTAGCCTTTTAGGATACTTTAGTCACTTTTTGGAGAGAAGATCTTAAAAAAATCAAAAGACACAACATTACCCAATGGCTGTTGTAACGAACTGAACAAATTAACCTCTCAAACACATAATCGCATCCGATCATTGAAAAACAATGTCCTCCACTGATCGGCTGCGATGTCTTTTTAAATAACATAACAAAAAATAACGTTAATTGGCATTAAACATTACATATTTATAGCCGTACAATTTAACATACAAATTTACAAACAAATGGTGAAACATAAGAAAATGAAACTAATTTACCAAGACGAACAGTCTAAGTATGTATAAGGATCTGTATGAATAAATAGATATGGTAAATAGCTTAACATATAATCTATGTTGGAAATATTTCTAAATTTAAATGCACTAATTTACCGACACTAAGGATGGTGTGTTGTGATATCGAGTTCATGATATTTTCAAATTTTTGTAGATTGGCCATCTACATTTACTTACATGTTTCCTATAACAATCCTTTAGGTTCCCAAATTTGCATAAACTTTCCGCGAACGTTACATAATTCCCACCTCCGAGAAAATCTTCGACACTTGGAACTACGTTTAGTTGGAAAGGCAACTCCGATAGAAGGAAATGTGTTTATCCCACCGCTGCCACCAATGTGACCTACCGAGTAAATAACCCCTAAATGAAATTTATTGAAAATAAATAGTTTTATCTGGAAACGGCGACTTTCCCCTCATAGTGCTTGATGAGGCTTTTCCGTTATAAGCAGTTCTTAATGTTACTTGAATGGGTTGTCAATGGCTATCCAACTAATGGAAGAGCCTCTATGTTCTAGCCGGCCGATGAACATCATTCTTTACTAGTTCCCTTTGTAAACAACTGGCAGACAATATGTCATTTTTAAACGTGCTTTTGTTGATTATTTGGGCTTTATCATAAGTTATTGTTTACGTAATCCGTTTTTTGAAGTATCACTGTGCAGATAAAAGACAATCTTACCTCCGATCAGTGTAAAACACTGTCGTCCTCTGATCAATTGTGATGTCTATTTAGGTGTATAGACCTGCAACACTGTCGTCCTCTGATCAATTGTGATGTCTATTTACGTGTATAGACCTGCAACACTGTCGTCCTCTGATCAATTGTGATGTCTATTTACGTGTATAGACCTGCAACACTGTCGTCCTCTGATCAATTGTGACGTCTATTTACGTGTATAGACCTGTAACACTGTCGTCCTCTGATCAATTGTGACGTCTATTTACGTGTATAGGCCTGCAACACTGTCGTCCTCTGATCAATTGTGATGTCTATTTACGTGTATAGACCTGCAACACTGTCGTCCTCTGATCAAGTGTGATGTCTATTTACGTGTATAGACCTGCTTGTTCTCTAAAATAATATATTAGGTTAACCAATTCGCATTCGTTTGATGTCTATGTTTTCTCTTTGTGAGTTAAAAAGGTCCTTAAGTGTCACTAGTTTTAATTTCAATAGAAATAGCCATTTGTGTTTGACAAAGAAAAATTAATTGGTATTATTATCTTATATAGTAAAAAAAGACATCACTCTTTCAAACTTTGCCTTTTATTATACATTTTTTAATACTAAATGACTTTATTTTTACAAGTATAAATACACTTAGTGTTCAAAAACGACCAACTTTGTTTAAAAGCGAAAAGAAATGCAAGAAGAGCACAGACTTTCATAAACATCTGTCTATCATTTCAAACATGTTCAATGAGTTGACTGATAATATGTATTACACCGAATGTAGTATGAGAGTGTGTCATGAAGGATACCACCGTCGAAAATGTTTTCATAGCAGTGTTACGAACCTAGCAAATAAACCTCTCAAAGACACAAACACATCCGATCAGTGAAAAATGCTGTCGTACACTGAGCGGTTGTGTTGTCTATATATATACCAGCATGTTCTCTAAAACAATGCATTAGGTTCCCTTATTTGTATAAACGTTCAACGAACATTACAGCTGTAATGAAGTGACATTACCAAATTTTTTAATTTTTCAATTTTCTATCTTAATTTGACAATTTACGTTCGTCCCGAGGCATCATTCTTTACCAAATACCATCGATTTTTAAAATAATCGAATGACATATTAGTTTGATGACATTCATATAGTATGTAATTGATCTTATGTAATTATTTTCTTTTATTTGAATTGTTGATTATATTGTAAATTGATTATGTATAGTTTTGTGCATGACGCAACTTTTGTTGCCGATGGTCTATAACACTATTACGGACCCTGCAAAACGCAAATGCATAAAGTGATAAGAAAATATAGTATGATTTATATATCAAAAAAGAAAGAAAGATGTAAATTGTTTTTATTGTGTTTTCGCAGATGTCTCTGGTTTCCGAATCTTATTTATTTCTTTTCGATGACAAATTCCACGTTTTTCTTGAATGCTCAAGATTCGATACTGTCAAAAACCAGTAACTATATAACTGGGACAATGGATGGGAAAATTGATCCAATTTCACTCCAATAGCCTAAGTAGATTACTGATTCATAATGATTGTATGATATCATATAGATTATTTGCAATTAGTTTATTATATCAAATACGATTTTATTCAATGAGTAAGGAATCATATTTTATTTCATATTCCAATAGCCTTAGGAAAGGAAATAATTAATTTAATCCCGAAAGCCTCATAGAGCGCCAGAAGAGTGTTTACAATAACCCTTTACCAAACGACAAATTTTCGACTGTCCCAAATTGAAAGGGTTTGCAGACGACATTTAAAAATATGACGAACTTGGAAAATAAACTTTTGAAATGGTAGAAAACATTGTGAGAAAAGAGGAAAATGCTCGTCACAATCAATTTCTTCCTTTCCCACAATGTTTTCCAGGGTCGTCTGCAACGAACGTGTGAAATGTCGTTATTGTCATTATTATTTGAATGAGTAAATAATAAAAGTTTAATTTATATTCCAATTTCTTTAGGAAAGGAGAGAGTATACTTGATCCTGAAAGTATTGAAAAAGGTTCTGCGGAGTGTCTACATTAACCCATTACCAACATAACGACATATGACCAGTTTGTCGCAGACGATTCTCGAAAACATTGAGTAAAAAGGCAAAACTGCTCGTTAAGAGCAATTTGTCCTTTTCCCATAATGTTTTATGTCCTATCAGAAGATTGTTTTTCAATTTCCTCACATTTTAAAACGGCATCTGCAAACTCTTTCAATTTTGTAGGACTGTATTGATCTATTCTCCACCGTACCTCCATCACATATTTCTATCCTCGAATTGTTTAATGTTATTGACTTTTATATGTGTCAAGGCCCATATCCAAACAATAACGGCATTAAACCAGTTTGTTGCAGACGACACTCGAAAAAATATTATTAGGAATGAAGAAATTGCTCTTGAAGAGCAATTTCTCATTTTCCACCAATGTTTTATGTCCTATCAGATGATTATTTTTCAATTTCATCACATTTTGAAATGGCGTCTGCAAACTCTTTGAATTTGGGACAGTCGAAAATCTGGCGTTTGGTTAAGGGTTTTAAGTACAATTAAGAATACATAAATTGTTGGTTTGGTTATTGTTTATTTAACCATTATTGTTAACATATTGTTATGATGAAGTCTTTAACAATATGTTTTCAGAAAAATGAGCATTTACTCCCTTTGGTACTGCTTAATTTTCGTCAAATGATTCTATTAAAGTAGGAAATTGTTTAACAATATGTTTGTAGAAAATGAACATTTACCTGCTTTGGTAATGTTGAATTCCCGTCATATGATGCTTTTAAAGTAGGAAATTGTTTAACAATATTTTTGTAGAAAAATGAACATTTACCTGCTTTGGTAATGTTGAATTCCCGTCATCTGATGCTATTAAAGTTGGAAATTGTTAAACAACATTTTTGTAGAAAAATGAACATTTACCTGCTTTGGTAAAGTTGAATTCCAGTCATATGATGCTATTTAAGTAGGAAATTGTTTAACAATATTTTTGTAGAAAAAAAGAACATTTACCTTTTTTGGTAATGTTGAATTCCCCTCATATGAGGCTATTAAAGTAGGAAATTGTTTAACAATATTTTTGTAGAAAAATGAACATTTACCTGCTTTGGTAATGTTGAATTCCCGTCATATGATGCTATTAAAGTAGGAAATTGTTTAACAATATTTTTGTAGAAAAATGAACATTTACCTGCTTTTGTAATGTTGAATTCCCGTCATATGATGCTATTAAAGTGGGAAATTATTTAACAATATTTCTGTAGAAAAGTGAACATTGACCTGCTTTTGTAATGTTGAATTCCCGTCATATGATGCTATTTAAGTAGGAAATTGTTAAACAATATTTTGTAGAAAAATGAACATTTACCTGCTTTTGTAATGTTGAATTCCCGTCATATGATGCTATTAAAGTAGGAAATTGTTAAACAATATTTCTGTAGAAAAATGAACATTTACCTGCTTTTGTAATGTTGAATTCCCGTCATATGATGCTATTTAAGTAGGAAATTGTTAAACAATATTTCTGTAGAAAAATGAACATTGACCTGCTTTTGTAATGTTGAATTCCCGTCATATGATGCTATTTAAGTAGGAAATTGTTAAACAATTTTTTTTGTAGAAAAATGAACATTTACCTGCTTTTGTAATGTTGAATTCCCGTCATATGATGCTATTAAAGTAGGATATTGTTTAACAATATTTTTGTAGAAAAATGAACATCTACCTACTTTGGTAATGTTGAATTCCCCTCATATGATGCTATTAAAGTAGGAAATTGTTTAACAATATTTTTGTAGAAAAATGAACGTCTACCTGCTTTGGTAATGCTGAAATTCCGTCATATGATGCTATTAAAGTAGGACATTGTTTAACAATATTTTTGTAGAAAAATGAACATCTACCTGCTTTGGTAATGCTGAAATCCCGTCATATGATGCTATTAAAGTTGGAAATTGTTTGACAATATGTTTGTAGAAGAATGAACATTTACCTGCTTTTGTTATGTTGAATTCCCCTCATATGATGCTATTTAAGTGGGAAATTGTTTAACAATATGTTTGCAGAAAAATGAACATCTACCTGCTTTGGTAATGTTGAATTCCCGTCATATCATGCTATTTAAGTAGGAAATTATTTAACAATATTTTTGTAGAAAAATAAACATTTACCTGCTTTTGGTAATGCTCAAATCCCGTCAAATGATTCAATTAAAGTAGGAAATTGTTTAACAATATTTTTGTAAAAAAATAAACATTTACCTGCGTTTGGTGATGTTGAATTCCCCTCATATGATGCTATTAAAGTAGGAAATTGTTTAACAATATGTTTGTAGAAAAATGAACATTTACCTGTTTTAGTAACGTTGAAAACCGTCATATAATGCGATTTAAGTAGGAAATTGTTTAACAATATTTTTGTAGAAAAATGCACATTTACCTGCTTTTGGTTATGTTGAATTCCCGTCATATGATGCTATTAAAGTTGGAAATTGTTGAACAATTTTGTTTTAGAAAAATGAACATTTACCTGCTTTGGTTATGTTAAATTCCCGTCAAATGATGCTATTAAAGTGGGAAATTGTTTAACTACATGTATTGAGAAAAACGAACATTTACCCTCTTTGGTAATGTTGAATTCCCGTCAAATGTTGCTATCAAAGTAGGATATTGTTTAACCATATTCTTGTAGAAAAATGAACATTTACCTGCTTTGGTAATGTTGAATTCCCGTCAAATGTTTCTATTAAAGTAGGATATTGTTTTACAATAATTTTGTAGAAAAATTAACATTTACCTGCTATGGTAATGTTAAATTCCCGCTAATGATGCTATTAAAGTAGGAACTTGTTTTACAATATGTATTAAGAAAAATGAACATTTGCTATCTTTGGTATTGATCAATGTCCTAAAACGATGCTCTTAGAGCAGGATATTTGTGTGTCCGCACTCTTTTATCGAAGCAAATACGACCAAATTTCTTAAAACAAAAACATGACATAATGTCACTATATAATCCTCGATTACAAAAGCGTATATTTGACGTTTAATTATGAACTTGATATAGTCCATGGCACCAGATATCATTTCACCAAAGATGACAATCTAAACTGGCACATATCAAATAACATGATTACATAGGGGTTTCGCATGAACAACAATTCTTGCCAGGGTTTAATACATTACCACCTTACGCCACACTTTTGCGTCTTGTAGCAGACGACTTTCAAAACGCATTGTGGCCAGAAGAGAAATTGCTTGTCTCAAGCAATTTCTCCTTTTGACACAGCGCTTTTTTCAATATATTCACATGTCAAAACAACAGAGCAGCTTTTCACATGTCTACAAAGCTTTTCTAAAGTCGTCTGCTTCAAATAGAAAACTATCGTCTGCAGATAAAAAGTTAATAGGTTCATTACAGGTTCTCTGTAGCACAAGCTTTTCCTATGCTGTTCCGTATCGTTCGTTCGATAGACTTAAAATATCTGGGCAGAGCACGAGTACCCCATTCTGAACACGTCGGGTTTATCCAATGAAAACTATCTCTCCGCTTACGGAAATACCAGAGTAGTTCCGAGTGAGAGTACCCTTGAACAAAAAAATTAATATAAATGTTTATAAGGTCTTTGCATTGAATGATCAAAATAATTTGCTTGGCGGCGTTCGTTCGCTGTTCCCTGTCTCGAAATCGCCATGTCTCTTGAACAGGCGGGGTGATCACGTTACCAATGTTTACGAAAACTGTCCGAACGAGATTGCCGCGCCATAGGTATATTTGCTTTTTAGCGGATTACTTTTGTTTCCCACTCTTTTATATACCCCATGTTCTGAACATCAACTTTTCTGGTTCTGGTGGTATATGACAACCCATGGTTTATGACGGCGTTACGTCTAATACTCGATAAAGAAACCAAGTCGATAGGTGGTGTTTTAGGTCATTCGATTTCCTTGAATCGAAATTCTTTGCAGGGTCTTGGACCGAACGGCACGGCCAAAATGGAAACAACGTTCACCGGCGAATGCGGAAAATTGAATCATGGCGTATATAAGATAGTGGAAAACAAAGGTAATCTGCTGAAAAATACAAAATATCTGCCCATTCTTGGGCGCCGCCATTTGCAATCTGTTTTATATCGTAAACATTCATCACATGATCATCCCGCCCGTTGAATAAAGCACTGGTTTACTACATAACGTACTGCAATGAGGATTCAGTTCCAGTTTCTCTCATTCACATTACACAAGTGGTCGTCATGCCGATGTGCCCTGAAACAAAGCAAAACATCAAATATGAGGTTCGTCATTAAACCTTTACCAATCAATACGCGTGCCTTTATTGTTCATGGTTGGTCCAGGCAGTCTATGGCCTCGTGCTTATTATGGAGAACTTCCAAAGGAAGTCCCATTAAGAAAGTATGAGTTGTGCACCGATTTTCGGACGTTACTGGTACCCTTTGCTCCTTAGCAAAATATTGAGACGATTGAGGTATCCATTTTATCACAGTTTTTGAGAGTTTAATGGGCCAACTTGATATTTCTGCATATAGCTAAGCGTAAAAAACACTATTCTTCAGTCAGCAGAATCTTGAAAAATACAACATTGGAGTCAATGGGAATTAAAGATCTCAAAAGGTGTATGACCCTATCTTTTATGGACAACGCCTCTTTGATTATAATAAAAAGAAAAAACCCGATAAGGTAATGGGTACAAGTAAATCATCATTATTGAAATTGAAATCTGGAAATAATCCCATCTTAATTTTCTATATAGATGCATTAGATGAAAATATTTATTTCGGCAAATCAACGAAAAAGGCAACTTTTATAAGATTTTGAAAAGAAATGCAATTTCTTCTTTTCCCACAATACTTTTGGCCCCATCAGAAGGTTGTTTTTCGATTCCATCGTCTACAAACCCTTTCAATTTGGGACAGTCAAATATTTGGCTTTTGCTAAAGGGTTAAACTGTGTTAAATCCCAAAATGCAGCCAGCCAAAGGAATCGGAAGTCGGTGCCTAGGCCGGATAACCCTTTCCCAAACCATAACGACATTTGACTACTTTGTTGCAGACGACATCAGAAAACATTGTGGGAAAAAGATAAATTGCTTGTAACGAGCAATTTCTCCTTTTCCCGCAAGGTTTTCCGTTCTATCTGAAGAATATTTTTCAATTACATCATATTTTGAAATGTCTTCTGCAAACGCTTTCAATTTGGGACAGTCCAAACTTTGTTGTTTGGGAAAGGCTAAACAGGTATCCGTACTTATCCTTGGGGTAAGAACTGCGTTATCAAATACATTACCCACGCATAAGCAGCATAGCGTAACAATGCGTAGGGTAGGAGTGATGACAGAGTGACGTCTCTAAACAGGTTAAATGGCGACTGCCATGGCACACAAACTTACGCAAACTGCTCACAGTGATCTCCCTTTATGGAGATGATCACTGCCATCACAAATGTCACATGACCACCTACTGAAAAACGTAAATGGCATAACAAGATGCGAAACTAAAAAAATGTAATCCATAAGTGCTTTATTTATAAACAAAACCTTTTTTTTTTTCAACATAACTGGTAAGAAATCAATACAATAAGGTAGTGTTACTAAATTAACTAAGATATCCGGTGATCTGTTAACAAAACAGAATCATTTGAATTTCATCCAAATCTGGATGAAAAATCTTATGATGGCAGTGATCGATGCAGCGTAGCAAGGGGAGATTACTGTGAGGAGTTTGAGACTTACATTGAAGATATTTTTTAGAGACATAGACATATTTGTCAGTCGTGTTTAGATTTCGCAATGTCAGACCGACCGCGAAACACCCGTAAATAAAAACCCCGCTATTAAAAGTACTTATATAGTATATAATATTACATAGTTCTGACCCAAGGATAACTACAGATTCCTGTGGTTCGAATCGCTATACCGAGGTCCTGGGTTCGAAATCGGCTTTGTCAATCCTCTACCCGACGTTGAAAAAAGTAAATTTCTTATTATCAACGTTCAACTTTGACGACCATGATTGAAAGCAACCAGCAGTGTTAAGTGAATAAATGTGCACATATGTTAGACCCCGTTAGGTAAAACTAAACGCTAATACACCGCTAAATGTTAAGTTATTCATTTAACTGGACTGGTTTAAAGCTCCAACAGTTATTATATAAAAAGTGACATTTCTTTTAACGAATCCGACACCAAACGGATAAATATACTCATAAGGAAATCGTAAAACACTAATTATCTGAAAACCCAACTATCAACATCCTTGCTAACCTCTTCTAAGTCAACGTGTAACAGAAAACGCCAAGCATATCCTCTTTATGGTAAAGGCAGACGATTTTACATCAATCTCTACCAGAGTAAATTGGTTCCCGCTACGCTCCCACATTTATCTCTGTGACGGGCTCAGAAAATAGTCCCCCTTTTCCGGTGTGGTCACGTGGCCGAAACTGACGTGTAGGGGTGTAGTAGTATACAGCATCTAGCGGCTTGCAAAAAGCGAGCTCCAAACTAACGCTCAGATCAATTAAGAAGTTAGACGAAAGTCTCTTTAGTCGTATCACAATATAAAGATAGATAAGATAGGACAGTAAAAATAGAATAAAGACATTTGTTTACACACAAAGCAGCTTACATTTGAAGCGTAAAAGCTTATTGAGTAGAATTGAGGCGACGCTCCATACGACTCGAAACCCGCCCCCTCGATCAAAACAAGGTGAATGACAGCTAGAAAATACATTCTCCAAGACAAATCAAACCACCACGTTGTTTAACAAATGCGTCGTCACTCAGAATGAACATAACATAACATAAATTTTATTGTAAATAAAGGCCTCCGGCCAAGAATACACACAATGAATAGCATAGCAATCATGTTAAAATGAATTGATTAAACATACAACATTAATTTACAAACTAATACAAGTGCATTGATTTAGCAGATACTTTTTGCATATTCAATAAGCCGTATAGAACTAGCAGATGTACATGGATATGAATCGACGGCCCGGCGCAAGACCGGACAAAGTCATATTTTGCAAAATACGGCTCGGTCCAGTCATGCACACACCCATCGAAACCCATCGAAACACATCTGCAAGTGAGTAAATCAAATAAAACACGCACCTGTATTAGAAACAGTATCTAAATAATATTGGCTTGTCCAGTGTAATGAACGACTAATAAAGCAATAATATTAAAAATGAAAAAGTGTTTGCATCTATTTTTTCTCAATTGTTTTTAAGTACTCTTCTCTTAGAAGTGAAGCCCTGTATATATACGTAGACAATGATAGTATACTGCTCTCTCTGGGATCCGACATAATGGTATAAAATGCTTCCCTACAAATGGCATTAGTTATCCACGTTGTATTGAAGCATTCTAGTCTTATATCGCAATACAATTTACAGATAAAAAAGAAATGGAATTCGTCTTCAATAAGAAACAAATCATGATTAATTAAACAATAAGTACAGTATCGTATTTCTCGATCGATATTCAAATGCCGGCCTTTCTCTATCATTAGTTCGTGTCCTGAGCATCGGAAGTTCGAAAGCGCTCTTTTTTTAGGAAAGGGCATTTTTACAGATAAATATCGCTCTGTGTTTAAAAGAGTTTTATAGCACTTGTAATGTTCTGCCTTTGGAGAAGCGTTGATAGTCGATTGTAACTTCTGTATGGCACAGGCTTTGATGCGATCTGTAAACGCCGACATGAACATTCTGGCGTCACCCACGCCCTGGTTGATCCACACGTACCCGAAACCATTTTCAAAAAGTAGCTTTCTAATGTTTGTAGCCCATGTGTTTCGACCTGCGTCGTCTATGTGTTTTATCATAAGATAACACTGATGCGGGTATCTATTATTTGGTAACTGTAGAAGTTTTATCCAATACTTAACACACTTAGTCATATAATTAACGTAAATAGGTGTTCTACCACATTCACTCAGTGCAAGGAAACCTGGGACAAATTGTTTAAGACCACATATACGTTTACAAAAATTGACGTGAATTCGTTCTGTGCAGTCTGAGTATTGATATCCCCAAATATCCGATGCGTAACATAAAATTGGAAGTACCATGCTGTCAAATAGTTTAAAAGCGTCTTTTGCTGGAAAGTACCCAAAATGTTTTTGGAATTTGAAAATAGTTGCAACTGCCTTTGATGCCTGTTTTGCTAAGTTTTCCCGTGTCATTGTCCAACTCAGTTTCGGTGTAAAAAACGCACCAAGGTATTTATAGTGAGACAGTGTTTCTAACTGTTCACCTTTATAATACCATTTCTCATACCTCCTTAAATACCCACCATTCCTAAATACCATGACTTTCGACTTATCAGTATTAAGCTTCATTCCAATGTCTTCACAGAACGATTCGATTTCGTTAATTTGTCTTTGTAGATTTACACATGTATCGGCAAAGCTTGAAACATCATCAGCGAACATAAAGGCGTATAGACAACCAGTAACATCGGATACATATATTCCCCGGTTATTATGTCTTTGTAGGTATCTAATTAAGTCATTCATGAACATAGAAAAAAATTATCGGGGACGACGTACAACCTTGCTTTGTTCCAACTGTGCACCGGAAAAAGTCTGTAAGACCGCTGGGGGTGTTGATGCACGATTTTAACTGCCTGTACATAGATTTAAATATCTTTAAGAATTTCCCATTTACTCCTGATTGAGATAGACACTCTATAAGTTTTTCATGTGAGCAGCTGTCGAACGCTTTATAGAAATCAACATAGAACACATAAAACCTACCCCGTCTGCGAGAGATGTACTTTTGTATAAGAGATTGCAAGTTGAATATATTGTCTATTGTCGAGTAGTTCTTTCTGAAACCTGCCTGTGCTTCGTGTATGACACTGTTACTTTCACACCAATTTGTTAATCTCTTGGTCAGTATATTTATGAATATTTTACTCATACTATTTGTAAGAGATATTGCTCTATAGTTATTTGGATCCGTTCTTTGTCCTTTTTTATGTATTGGTGTTATAATATTTTCACTCCATTCCTTAGGAAAATAACCATTGTCGTAGATAGCATTAAAAAGATCGGTTAGATAAGGTAGTATTGTGTCAATAGTGCACTTGTACATTTCGATGCATATACCGTCAACTCCAGGAGAACAGTTTCCCTTTAAGGACATAACACTATTTCGTATTTCCTCTTGCGTGAAAGCGTTATTCAGTTCGTCCGAGGTGTTCTCAACATTAAGGTTTACGTTAAGCGTCAAATCTTCTGCGCTCTCATCATCTTGTGTTGAAGAGAAAAGTTGTTTGAAGTAGCCAAGCCATTGTTCGCCCGATATCGCACTTTGGTCCTCACTTTTAACTGCAGCCAGTTTGATTTTTTCCCAGAATACTTTGGGATTCCTTCTATTCTCAATTAGTTCATCGCGCCGTTGGCTTTCTAACGCTAGCCTTTTTGATTTACACCTGGTTTTAAACTTACTTTTATTTTCTTTATACATCACAAAGTCTTCTCGGGAGTTCGTTAAACGAAACAACCTTAAACTCTTGTATTTTGCATTTTTCAGGTTCGCACATTCATCGTCCCACCACTCTGGCTGTTTACACGTTATATACCGCTCTCTTCTTTTTACGCATTGTTTTTTCATAAACGAACCAGCCTGTTTAAAAACATCCATAAAGTCATTTAATCTGTTGCATGCGTTTGTCTCTGTTGCATCCCCATCGAACTTTGTGAAAAGCTCCGAGAAATTTGACTCAAATGTATGTCTATTCCCTTCGTTCCATTTGTATTTGATCCTTGGTGTAAGGTTTTCTTGTAAAACACTCTCTGGTTCCCGGCCGCATTTCAACGAGCACAATAGCGGAAAATGGTCTGAGAAGTCGTGGTGACCAATTTCGAAATTTGTCACAGTTTTAAACAAGGGAGTTGATAGAATAATATAGTCTACCACGCTTTTCCCATTATTTGATGTACATGTGAAGTTTCCCGTTTTATCCTGAAATGTCCGACCGTTTAACACGTGTATATCATGTGTACAGCACATTTCTATGAGAGATTTGCCAAATTTGTTAATAACAGTATCTTTGTTATATTTGGGAATATCAAAATCGTCTGTCGGATAATCACAATCGCCATGGATATGGTATAAATCGTCTTGATGTATATAATCTTGAAGATTACCGATGCGCGAGTTGAAATCACCACAGATCATATAGTAGGATGTTGGGAAGTCCGATACAATGGATACTATTTTATCGTTTAATATCTGGATACCATCTGAGTCCGTTGAACCGTAGATAGGCGATCTTTCCGGTGAAACATACGTAAACATTATGATCAGATCTTCACCCAGGTTACCCCACGTTTTTGATATAAATAAAACCACACAATCCTCGTAGTTTTCATATAATCTAAGACACGTTTTAGCTAGCCAATCTTTGACGAACACTATAACACCACCCGATCCACGTTTATTTTTACATTGTCTGGGTTGATCGAACGCCGTGTACCCTTGTAATAATGTGCTAAAGTCGTCTTTGCCAGTTTGCCACGTCTCACATAATCCTATAATATCAAACTTTTTACAAAAATCATGAAAACGAATATCGTTTTCGAATTTTCTAAGACCTTGGATATTCAATGTACATATTTTTAACTCAAATTGTTTAGTTATGTTACAGGTGTATTCTGGGCGTTGGCCGCAATCCTATTTAGGTACAAGGATTGGCTGTTTCTTTATGTGATCGTATGTGTATTCTTGTCCATCGACCACGAGTTTATCCAATCTAAAATGAGCTGTTTTACCTTCCTCATTGCTCTTTTTGAGTAGAGGGAATAACCCTGTCCGAGATGTTACGATGGATTCTGGAAGATCTTCCACTACCCTTCCTTGTACAGACCCGGTTTTGCGCTTATGACGGAATGTCTTAAGGACTAGGTCTCTTACAGAAAAGTTTTCAAATTGGACGAGTATTGGAGTATCCGAGTTGCCACGAAATCTAAAGACGTTACTAAAGCGCATAGTTTGTCCATCAAGGCCGAGATTATTCGAGATGTAATTGCGAACGCTCATTTCTGGTTGTTCTTGTGTTTCCTGACTTTTACCCTGCAGACCATATATTTTTACATTGTTTTTACGTTGCTTCATATCGAGCCTTTCCTGTTTTGCTGTGTTTTTGGACAAGTGTTCTTTAACTTGATCCAGTTCACTAGTTAGCGAGTTCACAGTTTGTGCGAGCTTTGCGTTTTGTTGTTTGATTTCTTTATTTTCACGCTTAATCTCATTCATAGATTCTTCCATTTTGTCAAATTTAGAATTCATTTGTCGAACATCGGAGCGTATCTCTAACAAAATGGACGCCATATTGATCGCGCTGGTACCTTGAGTCGAAACGATTGAACTGTTTTCTGAAGTTTCATCTGCGAGCATATCACTGATGTTTGTAGATGGTTCTTGCTGGTTACTAAGCCATGATGTTAAAGACAGTTGATTGTTTGGGCTTACACCCGGTTGTGACATATTCTGGTTCTGAGTCGATTGGGCCGACATTTGGCGTTGTATACAGGTATCTGTTCGTGGTAATGGGTCACGACTGGGGGAGGCTGTGTTACTATTATGTTGAAGTAAAGATGTTCTACGTCCTTTACATGCAGCGTTGCTCGGTCCAGCCTTGGATTTATTGGTGCTGGTTTTAGCGTTTCTCTCCCTTAGATCAGGTCCTGGATTGGTTTCTATACATTGCGCCGCTAGTAGCAGAAACAGTACTATGCGTATGCATAGCGACACGTTAATCGGTTGTATATTTGTGGGTAGGGATGTAGTGTTGACCTTTGCTGGTTGTGAGAATGATCCGATCAGTGCACGCCACAAATCAATGCTTATCCCCATGTTCGTTTGGATTGTCACGGTTGTATGTACCGTTAGACGTCCGTTGTGTGTCTATAAGAACTAGGGCGTACAGGTTGGTGATTAACAGTAGACCTGCTCATGCGTGACGGCGTACCGGATCAGTAGCAGGTGAAATTCGCTCACAATATCTATATTTGTCTTCGGTTATTCATATACATGTCTAACAGAGAACAAAGGAATGAGCGTTTCCTATGTCTAGATTCTTCAACTTTTAGTAGAATTATTTCAAAGTTCACCGCGTGGTAGAAGAAGTACTTATCTCGTTCGCTGTCTATGTTGTAGTAGGAACTATACCCTTATTATGTATCTTTTAACACTTTTTCGACGAGCCTTTACAAATACGTCCAAGTCAGAATGAAACGTTCTCAAGAAATCTAATGTATCAAGATTATTGGCGACCTTCTCAACAACTAATAGCACCATCCTCTTCATGTCGAGTTAAAATCTTCCTTCAGTCAATTCAGACCTTGACAATACTATTAAGTGACATAGATCATACTGTTAAGCCTCAATATACTTAATTGAAAGGATTATCTCACTTGTTGTGATTTTAACAATTTAAAATAAGAAGTTTTCTTTCAATAAAATGAAAATATAAATTTCTAAATTAGCAGAAGACAAGATTATTGACAACTTTCCAATACCATTCTTAACTGTTTAGAAAAGTTTATAAAGAACATCTACAGTGTACATGTATATTGTTGATACTGCAAACCGTTTAACCCTTTCCCAAACAACAAATGTTTGACTGTTTCAAATTGAAAGAGATTGCAGACGACATTTCAAAATGTAATGAAATTGAAAAGTATTCTTCAGAAAGAGCAGAAAACCTTGTGGGAAAAGGAAAAATTGCTTGTTACAATCAATTTCTCCTTTTCCCATAATGTTTTCTAAAGTCGTCTGCAACAAAGTGGTCGAATGTCGTTATTGTTTGGGAAAGGATTAACTCTTTACCAAACGCTAAATTGTTCGACTGTCCCAAATTGAAAGAGTTTGCAGGCGACATTTCAAAATGTGATGATATTGAAAATAATCTTCTGATAAGGCAGAAAACATTGCTTGAAAAGTGGAAATTGCTCAATAAGAGCAATTTCCCCTTTTCCCACATTGTTTCCAGAGTAGTCTGCAACAAAATGTTTAAATGTCATTTAAGTTTAGATCGTTGTTTAGAGAAACACCAATTTTTCCTTAAAAGTTAAAGATCTCAATCTGTGAGATTGTCCTTTTCATATCAAATTAATAATGTTTATCTCACCCAAAACACATCTCTCTAAGTTAGTTGCTTTAAAACCATTTTCTAACATCTGCTTTTGCTTTCAAATTTATCAAGTCACAAATTTTACATGGAGGAATGGGTGAAGCAGATGTCCAGATAAAAGGCATATTCAGCAATTATTGATTCTTTAAATCCTATGTTGTGGGTACTCATTTGAGACATTAGAACGAACAAATGAATTATTAACCAGATCTAATCATCAAACAGATCCAAGCGTTATTTTATTCAGATCAAACTCAGCTTTTCATTACCTAGTTTTACTGATAAGAAAGTTCCTATCTTATCTCTTCACCTACACCATATTATTCAATCATACTTTGATAATGCACATTCTATTTATTTGGTGATCCTCAGGTGAATCTGTATTTGGTTGAGTAATTTTGCTTTAGTTACTTTTCCATTTTATACAGCAAATAACATTTATGGTTGAAAGGCTGTCAACTTTTATGAACACTGTTCTGACATCATCTTTCTTGAAATATAATGAATGCAAACCATTATGTATCAACTAGACAAGGTTTTTAACAAACAATAGTTCAGCTTATTTGTTAATTCAATATTTCATCATCATATCATTAAACAGTAATATTTTCATGATAAAAACTTGCCTTTTAAAGATTTTGATTGTTGTATGCTGTAATGATAATAAGACAATCATGTATATTTTTGTCTTAAAAGATTATTCATAGAGAACATTTGTATTATAAAAGAAACACTTACAATCTGTCATTTAAGTTCCTATTAACAAGCAACTGTTTGAAAACTTAGTAGCAATTATAACCATATCTGGGGATGCTCCCTGCATTCAAGGAATCATCATTTAGTTCCTTATTGTGAATTTGTTATAAGTATTTATGAAAGAACCTTAAGAAATAAACTGTTGTCATAATTGTTTTGACATTGCTTAGCAGTTATAGAAACTTTGATGAATTTTGATGCAAAGCATGAGTATTGTTCATTCAACTTTAGCTGATATATGTATGTAAAATTCAAATCATATGAAGAAGTACAGTGAAAATCTTAAATGAAAACTTAATTGTTAATCGTTAATTGTTACTCTTCTTTTACCGGTAACAATTATCTACAGAATATGTACCTTAGACCATCCTTTACACTAAAAGAATCATATTACTGGCCATCTTAAACCCTATCAATTATCAATTCTTTCTATCATTTTTTTCATAAGAGAGGTAAAAATCTAAATAATGATAACTAATTAAACTTGCTCATTATACAGTTCAGCCAAATATTCTGAAATTACATACAATTCATGATTTATTAAGTTATAACAATGCTTCAAAAATGTGACCCATTTTCATGATTTTGAAAGCATTTCGATTAAAGAAAAATCTGGTTATCATTAACAACTTACTCTTTCATCCAAAAGATTTATGCTAAAGGCCCACTTTCTAATTGAGTCCCTCTTCTTATTACAAATTTATATCATGGTAATCAATTAAATTCTTTTTCTGCATTGAATGAATCAAATATGGAATGTTTTATCAGTCTCTTGTATCTTAGCATTGTGAGAAAATATAAAGACATCTGAATTGATAAACTAAATGCTACGTTATGTTCAAATTACAATTAACAGAAGCATCGACCAATTCTCTCAGACATGAATAGTGAAAATTATCCAAATAGCAACTAAAGATAACATTTGTTACGTTGAAAAGGGTAGAAATCAGTTTGAAAAAAGGATATGATATTATTTGACAATATGTCAGTCATTTTTTAGTTTTATTACAATGCTTTTGTCACTATTGTTGGAGGTTTTACCACTTTACTAAAGTTCCCCAAAGTGCACTAAATCAAGCATAAATGTGCCTTGATCCATCGACCCGTTTTAAAATAACCGCATCCTCATTCCCCCTCCTCACTCCCCCACATCCTCGCCACCCCCAGCCCTACCCCCCACGAAGATTAACAGCTGTGGCAGTTTTATAGAGGGGAGAACCAAGGGTGTACAGCTTTCTTATTTCTTCAGAATCATTAATGGTTTGCCTATTCTTTTGCACAAAGTATCAGCATACATACATCATAAAGTTACTGGTAAACCATGTATCATATACAATAAAACACAAGCATAGTTAGAAAAAGGTACTTGCAGTTTATTCCAGAGAGTTATTTCCTCCCATCTTTGTCGCTATGCTCATGCCTTTCCTGTGGCCCCACAAACCATGAACAAATCATCCAAATATCCATTTTGTTTCAAACACTGACAGCCTTCAACTTGTGTCTTCTCTGCAACTCGATTTTAACTCATTCAGCTCTCATTTCATAGCATGTGAAGCTTATTTGATTATTTGGAAGTACTTTTTTTAAAGCACCAACTCGTTATCTTACATTCGTGGAAGTTTTCAGAACATCGATTTGAAGAGATCTGCGCCCATTCAGACGATTATAATGTGCCATTTAAGAAGCTTTTGCCTTATTCCAAAGACAATGATAACACATACTTTGATGTTAATCTTTGCAAGTGGCAAACTCTGTAAAAACACAGTTGTAAAGTGAAGACATCGTTCCCAAAATTCTACATCGTTTTAGTTTACATCACTGGTATCCAAACTGTGCGATAACCAAGATTTATTATAGATCGAGCGGGAGACCAAAAATGTAAACATTCCGCGGATTGATTTTCAATAGCGTAAAAAGGCTTTTAAATAGTTCTAGCAAAATTCGGTGAAATACATATTCATTTTCTACTGTATGGATAAAGAAAAGGTAATTTTGACTTATTCATATAGTGCTTTACTTAACTGTATGCATATAATAGTTTGGATCGCAATATTACAGAGTTTGCCACGATTCGTGGCAAAGATGGCGTGAGCCCGTTGCAGAGGTAGTATCCGGGGGACGATAACTCTGCATGGGAAATTGGATTTTACATGTGTATATTTTGTCGCAAAGACGATCCGGCTATATCGGTTCATATAAAAATATAAAAGTACAAACAAATTACCGGCATCACACTCAGTGACGTCACAGTCGCCATCTCCATGGTAACCCCACCGTCGTCCGAGATTCGAGACCTTTCTCGTAACCAAGGAACGGGTATTATGCGGAACACATTGTTTCTGATCTGTGCATTCTGCAGAGCGCGAAGGACGGGATTCAGCAGAATCTCTGACTTGGCCAACAGCGAGGGTATGCGGGTAACCAGCGGGTGCAAGTCTCCCGGATCGCCGAAAGCCACGTAGAAAGAGACGACTGCGTAAGGCGTCCAACATATCAGGTAAGCCGCTGTAAAAGAGAACAAGGACTACCTCACAAATAGTGTTCTCTTAAAACAAACTCTAAACAGATGACTTAAATGCTAGTAATAGTGGCTGAAGTTGGAAAGCCTCGAAGACATCATGCAGAAGAGCATACTGAGATGGCTAGGGTGTGTTGAGCGTAGCAATGGACGAATCGCCCAAGTCCGACAACTAAATGTACCTGCAGAGAAGTCCACTGTCAGACCCAAACTATCTTGGGATGACGTCTTGGAGCGAGACAGGAACACATAGCCTCCATCAACCCTCAACATAGAAGAGACTGGAGAGGAAGACTCTGACCGAGGTTGGACATCCAGGTCCAACCCCCAGAAGAGGATTAATTGGTAGCCTGATTCAACAAATAAACCGGTTGGTGAGTGAGTGATCAGACAATAAACCATATCCATTAAAGAAATGCTGAAAATCTGTGTTTCCATTAAGGACGTTCTCGTTAGTCTTATCTGCGCACTTCATTTGCGCATCCAAGGGAGATAATAATCTGTTACCGAAGAGGTAGTTGCATAGTAGTCGGATAAACTTCTTTTCAAAGAATAATCGTATAATCCATAGAACTTTAAACGGGTATTAACATTATTATATATTTCTCATGCACATTAAGCCCCGAGCTTAAATTCTTTCAAGTTTAAAGTTTTTTTTACCGTTTTTATGAATGTTTTTCAAATACGGTTACCATGGAAACTGTCATTTTACAGAAAAACTAACTCGTCAACATATACTTTTTTTTTTGCATTTTGTATTTTAAGATTAAATTTTACTTCACATACTGAAAAATAAGAAAATTCTATGAAAGAATTTTTTAAATATCTTCATTTATTTTTAATATACACATCAGTTTTCATTGTTTTTTGACGAATACAAAAATTTGAAAAACTGTTTTGGATTACAAAAATTGTTCAGATTGTAACAATTTGGAAAAAACATTGAATAATAAAGTATTAAATATATGAATTCAAGTTTTTTTGTGTTAATAAACCTTCCAGAAAATATCTTATCACCTTTGAAGATGGTATGGTCATTTTGACAGTTTTGCCCCAAACGGTTACCATGGAAACTGCCATTTTACGAAAAGACTAACTCATCGACCTGCATTTTTTTTCATTTTTGAATTCACAATCTATTTCTAAATAACATATCAAGAATTTAGAGAATTCTATGAAAGGATTATTTTCTTATAAAACTGTAGAACATGTCCTTAAACAATTGTGAAACAAACGCTCTCTCCTTCCAGTGCTTTTAACGCTCTCTCCTTCCAGTGCTTTTAACGCTCTCTCCTTCCAGTGCTTTTATTTGGAACTTGGCCTAGAAATAGCCGTAGGATTTTTCTAAACGTGCTTTGCTAGTTCCACACGATTAAGGGTGTCGACTATGTTAATTGTTTTGGCGTCATAGATACTTCTACCCACTTATTTGACTTTACTGGACATAGATTAATGATCACTGTTTACAAAATTAACCGTTAAAACGGTTTACTATATGTGCAAGTCAAGAGTTCTATATCTTTACGAGGTGGTTATTTAAGGGAATGGGTATCGTATCAAAACCCCAGATGTGTGTGATTTTTATGATCGTTGTCATGCTGTCCATAGAAGGCATTTTGTTTGAAATATAATAGACTATCAATCTGTGAGATAGTTATTTTAAGACATAGGCAGTCGGTTATAATCAAAAGTTTTGAACGCTGAATTTCCATTTGTCTTTTTATTGGAGATTTAGGCTACTCATTGGCCATGCGAGCAATATTGTCTCTATGGAGATGGGCTTAATAATTTATTAACTTTTGTCCGATCCATGTTTTATGAGTATTTACAATAGCATAGTGACAGGAAAAGTCAGTTTCAAGCTTCATTGGTGCATACTGTTTTGTTTCTAGATATCGTCGACTTAATTTTTGTAAGAAGAAAAATCGTGATATCTAAGATTAATTGACTATTTAGTACTGACAAAAGTCTTTCAGAGAGCTCCAACAGGATTATATTAGATTAACCCTTTCCCAAACAATAACGACATTTGACCACTTTGTTACAGACGACTTTAGAAACATTGAGAGAAATGGAAAAATTGCTCGTAACGAGCAATTTTTCCTTTTCCCACAATGTTTTCTGCCCTATCAGAAGATTATTTTCCAATTTCATCACATTTTGGAATGTCGTCTGCGAACTCTTCCAATTTGGGACAGTCGGAAATTTGTTGTTTGGGAAAAGGTTATACATGTATACCAGTTCGCGCATTGTTTCTGATCCTTCGCTTATAACGAGGTTGTCTGTAACTTTAACACTGTTGGAAGTAATACTAAACAATAGAGAGACATATACTGACCAACCACCATTAAGCTTAGTCTAAGCAACTTTCTTTCCTTTGACTGTCTTCGTGACCTTGATACGCAATTGTCTTCAGACGGGAAAACCGACGATTTCTTCACCTGTGTTGGAATATTTTCAAAATTTGAATTTTAAGTTCAGTTCGTTCGAAAAGAAAGCATACTTGTAATCTATACAACAAATTTACAAAAATGCCATTGAACGTAAGAGGCACGGACAGGTAATACTATTACTAAACTTCATAAAACTACGATAGAAAAAGAAAAATATACTGAACGCGGCAAAACTTTCTAAATGGTTAAGATAATTTCCATTAAATTGGTAATCTAAAAAAAAGTATTGCAGTGTTACTTTAAGTTGACCATCAATGAACATTCATGTTTCGTATTTTGATATCTACTATTCCTATATCCCTTATAGTGTTGGAACCGACTTCATCCTTATGCAAACAGGTTTGATCCAGGATAGCAGTCAAGTAATTTGGCGACTGGCCTGTGCTCTAACGTGATTGCTATTCTGAGCATCTTTCCTCATCAAAAGTAAGCAGGTATTTAAGGTTTTGGAAAGCAGACGACACAAAAATCTGTTTTTAGAAAATTATCCAGCAAAGGGATATTCATAGTTTCAACACTCAATCGAGATTCTTTCTATTAATGCATTTAAGTTCACATTCTGTTCTTCCTATTCAATATTTTGTTCCTTATCTCTTTCTTTGATTTGTGCCATTTTTGGACTAAGGGTGCGTCAGCACCTTAGTCCATTGAATTTACATATCACTTTTTGAGGAACGGTACTTTATCGATACACAAACAGCGGTCTGACACCAATTACTCATTAAACATCCGCCTTCACTGTGCTGACTAATACCGTCTTGGAACTAGGAATGTAGTCCGCATTCATTCGCTTTGTTTTGCTCTATATTATTATAACTGTTGCCTCATCGAACATCGTAAAATGTCCAGATGTTCGAAAAATAGACTATCGTTCAGTCTCTGTTCACAGAAATAATAATTATAGTAATGGTGGTAAAAGGAACAGCTGTTTTCCTCGAGATGTTGCCCAAAGACATTTTCAAATATATCCTCAATCATCTTGCTTTAAACTCCCCTTAGTCCTTCAGCGCTATCAGCGCTTCAATTATTACTGTAATACCGAACGAGACAGTTGGTGACAACTGTTTAGTTAAATGAAAAACACTGTTTTTGTGAAGTCTATAGTTCTTTAAATTTTATAAAGATAATCTTTATATGGAAACATGAGTCTCCAAGATTTGTTACACAGATTTGAACATGACCACCTGAGGTCTTCTGCATTGATACATGCTCCATGCAACTAAGAGAAATAATGAAACTAGAAATAAACTATACGATTTCATGATTCGTAGAGTTACACTATGTACCTAAGGTCGTGCCCGAGGTGTTTCGAATGTACTCACCACTTTGAATATCACCGTGTACGACATCACCATCAGTACCATCGGAAGTAGGAAGCAGCCGAGTAGTATAACGACCAGAAACGCTCGAGAGGTCGTTCGTCTGTCAGTCCATGCTAGTCCACAAGACGTCCTGTGGGCCTCTAGTCCATAGGAACCGAATCCGAGTAGCGGAAAAACCGCAAATATGATGGCTACGGTATAACTCAGCATAACCCCGATGAGTGCATGTTTGGTCGTCAGTAGCAGGGACTCGATGGGGTTCGTAATTGTGAAGTAACGCCATAGAGTGATGTCTAAGAGTATATAGAGCGACGCCAGGCCCAAAAGATACACTGTAAACGCGACGAATGTGCACATTGTCTCTGATAGATACACGTACCACCCACCTGATATCTCAGCGACGAGCGGTAACGGGGCGCCAATAGCCGCTCTGAGGAAACAGTTGATCAACATGGCCACCACAGGAATGTCGTTCTTTGTCACGACCCGTCTGTCCTTGGCCAGCACGAAAAGGATCACACCGTTTTCCAACACACCGAACACAACTATCAGAAACAGCCATACAAACTCTTTCATTTTAGGACAGTCGAAATTCAACGTTTGGTAAAGGGTTAAGCCGAATTAAGGAAAATAAAAACAATCTGAATAACTTTGTCATTTGTACATGAGCACGTTTCAGATGTCATTTTAGGAAATGGTAAAAATCGTCAAACCTTTACTTAACTGCATTACTTTATACACGTCGGCTGATTTAACTGTTTATACAGTACAATAATAAACATACATGTACACTGATAAACCTATACCTTGTTTAGAACCTTTATCAGTCGGGCGCGTTCAGTGGTCACGAATTTACGGAACAAGACTTAGTGGTTTTAAATCATGTTAGTTTAGAAACTTGTTCAATACATTTATTCAAATAAATGCTCATGTATTGAATTAAGAAAGGCATTTTAACATAATTCTAATGCAATTCGATAGTGTTTGCTTATCACATTACTGTTAAAACCCAACTTTCCTGATTAAACCAATGCGGTTTCATGTTTAAGCTACATGAGTTGTTTTGACTAAAGGAAAATCTCGATAATTAACTTCATCAACCACCACCAAGGTATCAATTTATTTTACCCTCCTAACATTAACTTATCAAAAGCCAAGACCCCCTCTCTCTCTCTCTCTCTCTCTCTCTCTCTCTCTCTCTCTCTCTCTCTCTCTCTCTCTCTCTCTCTCTCTCTCTCTCTCTCTCTCTCTCTCTCTCTCTCTCTCTCTCTCTCTCTCTCTCTCTCTTCTCTCTCTCTCTCTCTCTCTCTCTCTCTCTCTCTCTCTCTCTCTCTCTCTCTCTCTCTCTCTCTCTCTCTCTCTCTCTCTCTCTCTCTCTCTCTCTCTCTCTCTCTCTCTCTCTCTCTCTCTCTCTCTCTCTCTCTCTCTCTCTCTCTCTCTCTCTCTCTCTCTCTCTCTCTCTCTCTCTCTCTCTCTCTCTCTCTCTCTCTCTCTCTCTCTCTCTCTCTCTCTCTCTCTCTCTCTCTCTCTCTCTCTCTCTCTCTCTCTCTCTCTCTCTCTCTCTCTCTCTCTCTCTCTCTCTCTCTCTCTCTCTCTCTCTCTCTCTCTCTCTCTCTCTCTCTCTCTCTCTCTCTCTCTCTCTCTCTCTCTCTCTCTCTCTCTCTCTCTCTCTCTCTCTCTCTCTCTCTCTCTCTCTCTCTCTCTCTCTCTCTCTCTCTCTCTCTCTCTCTCTCTCTCTCCTCTCTCTCTCTCTCTCTCTCTCTCTCTCTCTCTCTCTCTCTCTCTCTCTCTCTCTCTCTCTCTCTCTCTCTCTCTCTCTCTCTCTCTCTCTCTCTCTCTCTCTCTCTCTCTCTCTCTCTCTCTCTCTCTCTCTCTCTCTCTCTCTCTCTCTGTCTGTCTGTCTGTCTGTCTGTCTGTCTGTCTGTCTGTCTGTCTGTCTGTCTCCCTCCCTCCCTCTCTCTCTCTCTCTCTCTCTCTCTCTCTCTCTCTCTCTCTCTCTCTCTCTCTCTCTCTCTCTCTTGAGAAAGAAAGGTGTGTTTCCTTTTTTCTTTTTGTCTTATTTTATGATACGAACTTTCAAAGCCAGAATTGAGATAAACACATGACAAACACATGACATGAATAAGTCGTTTTCCGTTTGAAACGGAATTGGATCAATTGCTGTTTTTTTTTTTTTTTTTTTTTTTTTTTTTGTGGGGATTGCTAGAAAAAAAAAATGGGTTTTTCTAAAAATGAAACCCATAAACTATTTTATAGTGAATAGAACATGGATGAATAACATCGAGTGAGTATACGTATAAATGGGTTAATGATTTAAGATGTAATTGCGATTTCCATTATCGGATATTGCATGCTTTAATTTAACAAAAAAAAAAGTTTATTAATTTAACCCTTTACGGTACATAGCGCCGTTCGTCACCTTATCGATTACCGTATAAAACCCTTTTCGCCGTTATACCTATTACCGTATAAAACCTATTTTGACGTTCTATCGATTACCGCATAGAACGCTTTTTGACAGCTGAAAAACTGATTCAACTTTAGCCCTTAATAACACATCTTTGCACACACGTCATTTTCTCCAAATTTTATTTTCCTCTTAAATAAATATGTCTTCTTCCATTTCCGATGATAAAATCATAGGGTCAAAGTTTATACTTTTGCTCTAGAGAGAATCTTTTAATAATGGTCTCACGACACGCTTATGGAAATAACGCTATCAAATTGAGATGAAGGGAATCCAAATTACCAACCCAATTAATGAGAAGCCTTCCGGTCATAAAAGATCAAAACACTGCCGATTTGTAAAGACTCGATAAGGATTTCATGCAATTCTTTAGTAACTTAACACATATCTAAAAATACAATTAAAACGAAAGCATACGGCACGCGACCTGTAAAGGATGTTTATGACACGGAGCTATTGTTCAAAGTTTAAAGGCGATTGAAAATCGAGCCGTCAAATAATTGACGTTATAAAGACGGCTTTTTTTTTTTTTTAAATATTTAGCCAATTTGGTGTTTCCGATCGCAAGTCAGACATCAATGTAGATTCAGAGCAGTAATTTGATCGGTTTTTTTTAGCCTGAAGATGATGAAATGTTGATAAATATTACCAATTCACGGACAAGCAAATTAGATCATTCCTCCGACTTTGACTACAACTAGAGCTTATGGTAAATTCATCACCCATGGGCACGTATTTTACGGAAATATTAGCATGTTTCTTTGCCAAAATGAATTGAGTTTTACTGTTTTACATTTATTAGAAGGACCAGGGTTAACTTCTTTACAAAGCAATATTGCGTTGAAAAACATTCTTTTCTTCATTTTGGAAACTGTTTGAATGGGCATTGAAGTAAAACGATTCAGCTTTGTTGAGAAATATGCAAGACAAAGTATGTATCTCGAATCATGAATGGTATTTTTCGGCAACAAAATTCCCTGCAATTGATGACAAAACAGAAAAACAAATTAGGGATCTCTCAGGGAAAACACATAAGTCATTTTATTACTTTTGATTTTGTATAATTCATACTGTAATATACATTTTCATTGTTTGTTTAATTTTCTACAACTTAATCCTGATATGAATGTATCACTCAATAAAGAAAAAAACATCAACTTAAAGGAAATTTTGTTCTCGTCGTCTTTTATTATTTGAGAAAATCTAATAGATGAATGTAAAATGCATCAAATTAGGTTTGATTAACAGAACCCCAATCAATAACAATTATCGGAGATAATCCTGTGCAAAAAGGTACCCAGGGAGACTAATTATGTATGCGTTAATGGTCTTCGATAATCGGATGGTTTATACCTATAGTGTCACTGATAAGCCTTATCTCTATACCTTAAAGGGTAAATGAGTATGTGTATGATACGTTATCTAATGGCTGATGCAATTTAAATTGGAAAACCATTAAAGCATTGCGCAATGAAATGAATCTCAATCCCTCCCTCTTTTTGTTTTCCTTCTCATTTGCTCTCTTTGTGATTTTTTAAATTGTTAGCACTTATATGACTAAAGAACAACTCTTTCTTAATAAAATCATTTACAGTTGCTTTTAGTATGACCAAGCCACCGAATACAAAATACTGCCACGCATTTGGTTTAACCCATTACCAAACAATAAAGACATTTGACTAGGTTGTTGCAGACGACTCTGGAAAACTCTGGAAAACATGGTGGAAAAAAGAGAAATTGCTCATATCGAGCAATGTCTCCTTTTCTCACAATATTTTGTGCCTTATCAGAGATTTATTTTTCAATTTCATCACATTTTGAAATGTCGTCTGCAATCTCTTTCAGTTTTGGAGAGTCGAAAATTTCGCGTTTGGTAAAGGGTTAAGAACCCTTTATCATTTGTTACAGACCAACACGCCTATAAACGATGCAGTTCATGAATTTACCAGTATGCATACTTGTTGCGAGCATGTTGTCTGCCCATGCCAGGGTGGTTCCTGTAAACACGCCCTTATCGACGGATAGGATGGGCACCAGCGCTATTGTTTACAAGTGTCATGAGGACTATTGTACGTGGGAGAAATACTGCGATCACAGATCACGGCGCTGCGAGTATTGTACGGATAGGCTGTCAGAGTGTTTCACCCCGGCACAGGATGCCAACTGTACAATGTTCTGCATGAAAAGTAAGTCTAACCAAACATCTCTCTCACTAGACTGTTAATAAGCTTTGTTCTTAACCCTAAGAATGCTGGATAATTCTCTAAAAATAGATGTTTGTGGCACATGCTTTCCAAAACATTAGATATCTGCTTAATTTTGTTGAGGAAAGATACTCAGAGTACAAACAGGTTTGATCACAGGTCAGCCGCTTCTTATCTGTTTGCATAAGCATGAAGTCGGTTCCAGCACTATAAGGATTGATAACTAAACAGCCTTTAATATTGAGGTATATAACCAGTATTGCTGTTCTTACATAAATTGGTATAGAATAGAATATATACAAGTCGTATAACTCGAAATAACGAGATTATTAAGTCGTTATTTTGATTTAGTAGGTCGAAATGACGAGATAATTAAGTTGTTTTTGGACTTACTAAATCGAAATAACGAGATAGTTAAGTCGTTTTTTCGACTTACTAACTCGAAATAACGAGGTAGTTATTTGACCAATCAGATCCACTCACTCTTTAACTAAAAGTATAATGTATCCGCGCGCGTACACAAAACAGGAGTAGTTAACATTGCGTCACACTGTACGTCACTTCACATAAATGCGCTGAATACAACGAACCATCTGATTGGTCAACTAAATCGTTATAACGACTTGGCTATCTCGTAAGTTCGATTTACTAACTCGAATTAACGACTTAATTATCACGTTATTCGAGTTATTAAGCCGAAATAACGACTTGACTTTCTCGTTATTTCGACTTTCGACTTACTAACTCGAAATAACGACTTAATTTTTCGTTATTTCGACTTTTTTTTAATAACGCGAAAAAAAAGGCGTTCATGTCACTTCTGTGTCACCGTAACAGAGCGTTCACCAGCCATGAATATATTCTATAAATAGTTTTGCAACACGAGGGTTTAAATGTAATCTCTGGTTTCCCATAAAAGAAACGAGAGGAGGGTTTTTCCAAATTTTCATGTTGCTAAAAGTATGTTTGCTTGGAAAACCAAATTTTTATCGAAATATCTCGATCATCTGACAATCACCAACTATTTGATTCATGTATGTTAATGATCAGTATATTTAAACGCCTCATTATGGATTCTGTATAATAAATTAACTTTATGCGAAAAACTATGCGAAGATTGCCTAAATATATCAAACGCCTGAATGAACTACGATGGCATAGAGGTGACATGTATGCAATTTTTTCTCTCGTTATTCCGAATTAGTAAGTCGAAATAACGATGAATTTAAGTCGTTATTTCGACACACTAACTCGAAATAACGAGATAACTAAGTCGTTATTTCGAGTTAGAAAGTCGAAAAAGCTAGATAGTTAAGTCGTAATTTCGGCTAAATAACTCGAAGAGTTAGTTAAGTCGTTATACATGTCATCTCTATGCCACCAGACCAGACCATACAGTCTAATTTTGTTTTAAAAGTAATAGTTGGCTGAGGGTGAAATTTAATCGGAACTACTTGGGTATTTCCGTGAGACGAGAAATGCATCTCGTACATAAGTGTAGGGTTACAAGATTTCGGGTAAATCATCCCAGGTCTATATTTATATATATGTTGTAGATGGTGTACTTTGTACAAGTCTAGATAAAAGTCTGTTCTGTTCTCTTCTGTTCATATAACACGTCATTTCCTATAAACGTCCATGTCAAGCAATTCAAAGTTTGAGTAAGTGTTGAGCATTACTTAAAAAAAGTATCGATAACTCATACGAAATGGCGAAATAATATGTCATGACATGCCTAATTTCCTCAATCAAATTAAACGACTTTTTAGATTTCACATTTAAGATCTATTTTTGAAAACGAAAGTAAAGTGACGTCAGTCTCGCGGGAAACAATAATGAGGCATCCATATTATGTCAGAGGCGTTTTCATTGAAAACCCGATGTGTTCAGATTGGGTGAAAAAAAATGAACATGTAAAGAATCTTATTCTTAATGCTTCAACATGTATAGCCGCTGTAAAAAATTGAATATGCTTGGTCTAACATACCCTAGTCCCAGTGGTATGACTTAACACAATCCCGATACACATGTAGTACCATGAGCAAGGAGGTACTTGTCTTCAATGGTATTTTTAACAAACAAGGCACAGAGTCTCTTGTGTCTTTGTAACCTATATCTTCAATAATGACCAGTTTCAATTTGAAAGCTACTTGCAGTAATTAAGAGTTTACATAAAGCGGGATTATCATAATTTAGCAAAATGAAGATCGGTTAAAAGACACGAATCTATGTAAACATTTTGATTACAGGAAGGCACGAATCTATGTAGATTTTTTAGTTGTAGAAAGACACTTATCTACGTAGACTTTTTTATCATAGTGAAACACTTTTCTATGAAGACACGAATTTATGCAGTCGTTTTGATTATAGGAAACCACGAATCAATGTAGACATTTTGATTATAGGAAAACACAAATCTATGTAGACATTTTGATTATAGGAAAACACAAATGTATGTAGACCTTTTGATTATAGTAAAACACGAATCTATGAAGACCTTTTGATTATAGGTAAACACGAATCTATGTAGACATTTTGATTATAGGAAAACACAAATCTATGTAGACATTTGATTATAGGAAAACACGAATCTATGAAGACCTTTTGAATATAGGAAAACACGAATCTATGTATACCTTTTGATTATAGCTAAACACGAATCTATGTAGACCTTTTGATGATAGGAAGACACGAATCTAAGTAAACCTTTTGATTATAGGAAGACATGAATCTATGTAGACTTTTGATTATTGGAAAACACGAATCTATGTAGAACTTTTGATTATAGCTAAACACGAATCTATGTAGACATTTTGATTATAGGAAGACACGAATCTATGTAGACTTTTGATTGTAGGTAGACACGAATCTATGTAGACATTTTGCTTGTATGAAAACAAGAATCTATGTAGACTTTTTGGTTATAGAAAAACACGAATCTATGAAGAATTTTCTATTACAGGAAGGCACGAATCTATGTAGATTTTTTTATCATAGTGAAACACTTTTCTATGAAGACACGAATCTATGTAGATTTTTTTATAACAGGAAGTCACGAATCTATGTAGATTTTTTAGTTGTATAAAACCACTTATCTACGTAGACTTTTTTATCATAGTGAAACACTTTTCTATGAAGAAACGACTCTATGCACATTGTAGTCGTTTTGATTATAGGAAACCACGAATCTATGTAGACATTCTGATTATAGGAAAACACGAATCTATGTAAACATTTTGATTATAGGAAAACACAAATCTATGTAGACATTTTGATTTTAGGAAAACACGAATCTGTGTAGACATTTCGATTGTAGGAAGACACGAATCTATGTGGACATTTTGATTGTAGGAAGACACGAATCTATGTAGACATTTTGATTGTAGGAAGACACGAATCTATGTAGACATTTGCTTGTAGGAAGACACGAATCTATGAAGACCTTTTGATTGTAGGAAAACACAAATATATTTAGACTTTTGATTATAGGAAAACACGAATATATGTAGACTTTTTATTATAGGAAAACACGAATATATGTAGACCTTTTGATTGTAGGAAAACACGAATCTATGTAGACCTTTTGATTGTAGGAAGAAACGAATCTATGTAGACCTTTTGATTGTAGGAAAACATGAATCCGTGTAGACATTTAGACTATAGGAAAACACGAATATATGTAGACTTTTGATTATAGGAAAACACGAATATATGTAGACCTTTTGATTGTAGAAAAACACGAATATATGTAGACTTTTGATTATAGGAAAACACGTATGTATATAGACTTTTGTTTACAGGAAAACACGAATATATGTAGACCTTTTGATAGTAGGAAAACACGAATATATGTAGTCCTTTTGATTGTAGGAAGACACGAATCTATGTAGACCTTTTGATTGTAGGAAAACACGAATTTATGAAGACTTTTGATTATAGGAAAACACGAATTTATGTAGACATTTTGATTATAGGAAAACACGAATCTATGTAGACATTTTGATTATAGGAAAACACGAATCTATGTAGACATTTTGATTATAGGAAAACGCAAATCTATGTACACATTTGATTATAGGAAAACACGAATCTATGAAGACCTTTTGATTATAGGAAACACGAATCTATGTATACCTTTTGATTATAGGAAAACACGAATCTATGTAGACCTTTTGATAATAGCAAGACACGAGTCTAAGTAGACATTTTGATTATAGGAAGACATGAATCTATGTAGACCTTTTGATTATTGGAAAACACGAATCTATGTAGACTTTTGATTATAGGAAAACACGAATATATGTAGACCTTTTGATTGTAGAAAAACACGAATATATGTAGACTTTTGATTATAGGAAAACACGTATGTATATAGACTTTTGATTACAGGAAAACACGAATATATGTAGGCCTTTTGATTTTAGGAAAACACGAATATATGTAGTCCTTTTGATTGTAGGACGACACGAATCTAAGTAGACCTTTTGATTATAGGAAGACATGAATCTATGTAGACCTTTTGATTATTGGAAAACACGAATATATGTAGACTTTTGATTATAGGAAAACACGAATATATGTAGACCTTTTGATTGTAGAAAAACACGAATATATGTAGACTTTTGATTATAGGAAAACACGTATGTATATAGACTTTTGATTACAGGAAAACACGAATATATGTAGGCCTTTTGATTTTAGGAAAACACGAATATATGTAGTCCTTTTGATTGTAGGACGACACGAATCTAAGTAGACCTTTTGATTATAGGAAGACATGAATCTATGTAGACCTTTTGATTATTGGAAAACACGAATATATGTAGACTTTTGATTATAGGAAAACACGAATATATGTAGACCTTTTGATTGTAGAAAAACACGAATATATGTAGACTTTTGATTATAGGAAAACACGTATGTATATAGACTTTTGATTACAGGAAAACACGAATATATGTAGGCCTTTTGATTGTAGGAAAACACGAATATATGTAGTCCTTTTGATTGTAGGACGACACGAATCTATGTAGACCTTTTGATTGTAGGAAAACACGAATATATGAAGACTTTTGATTATAGGAAAACACGAATCTATGTAGACATTTTGATTATAGGAAAACACGAATATATGTAGACCTTTTGATTGTTGGAAAACACGAATATATGTAGACTTTTGATTATAGGAAAACACGAATGTATGTAAACCTTTTGATTGTAGGAAAACACAATCGATGTAGACCTTTTGATTATAGGAAAACACGAATCTATGTAGACATTTTGATTATAGGAAAACACGAATATGTGTAGACCTTTTGATTGTTCGAAAACACGAATATATGTAGACTTTTGATTATAGGAAAACACGAATGTATGTAGACCTTTTGATTGTCGGAAAACACGAATCTATGTAGACCTTTTGATTGTAGGAAAACACGAATCTATGTAGTCCTTTGATTGTAGGAAAACACGAATCTATGTAGACCTTTTGATTGTAGGAAGACACAAATCTTTGTAGACCTTTGATTGTAGGACGACACAAATTTTTGTAGACCTTTTGATTGTAGGAAGACACAAATCTATGTAAACCTTTTGATCGTAGGAAGACACAAATCTATGTTGACCTTTTGATTGTAGGAAAACACGAATGTATGTAGACCTTTTGATTGTAGGAAAACACGAATGTATGTAGACCTTTTGATTGTAGGAAAACACGAATCTATGTAGACCTTTGATTGTAGGAAGACACAAATCTTTGTAGACATTTAGATGATAGGAAGATTCAAGTCGTTGTATGAAGACTTTCATCTTTGTATTAAGATCCGAATCTATGTTGATTTTTCGAGTGTTCGAGGACATCAATCTTTGTAGGCATAATACTTGTATTAGGACACCGGTCTATGTAGACTTTTCGACTGTATGAAGAAACGATTCTATTAACTTTGATTGTGTGAAGACACGAATATATGTAGACTTTTTTTACTTTAGGAAGGCCATGCCCAGCCTTGCCCCAGTTGGAGCATGGTGTACACAACGGCTCCGATATGCTAGTATACTGGTTCGGTGATAAAGTTACTTTCCAATGTTTACCCGGCTACCATAACTCAGGTCAGCAAGACACTGTTTGTCTAGACTTCGGGGACTGGTCACACAGGAACCTGAGCGCTCAAAAACAACCATTTTGCCAAGGTAGTACCATTATCCTCGTCTTCAACGTCATCCTGACTGTTCTTTGTTATGTTTGAGATAACAGTTATCGGTTTCTATAAGACAGGGATTGTGATTGGTCAAAATTCAAAGGAATTAGTCACGACAAATACCAGGTATATAACAGTATATTTTCTTTGGTATATTTACTCTGGGTAAACAAATGTTCCTTTCCTACCATAAAGCAGACCACAAAAGAAAAGAAATAAGAAAGAAAGTTCTCATTTTGCATTGATAATGTATTTGTGTGGAATAGGAAAAAGGCCTTCACTGAACAAAACATTGTATTGTATTGTAAACAAAACAACATGAGAAAAAATCCTTTTTTTTCTTTTCCAGAAAGCTTTATTTCTGTTTAAAGTATCATGTTGGTTCCTTTTCAAGTGAATTTGTGTGAAGTTCCGCGGGCACCAGACAACGGCCGGTTCGAATTTACACCAAACACAACGGAGTTTCAAGTTGGTTCCCGGATAGTATTTGGGTGTGCGGACGGCTTCGGTCCTATTGGAGGAAATACAACGAGAACATGCTTATCGGATGGAACATGGGATGGCATATTGCCAAAATGTATCGGTAAGTACTTGTATCTTTAAACGGTATTCTATTCGCTTTAGAAATATTTTGGGAATTAGAAAATTCAAGGCGGTCTAACTTTGAGAAAGCAAGACTATTTTGATTTCAAAATCATTATTTTTTCAAATACCATCCGTTGCCGACTATCCCAAAGGTGTTGGTTGGTATCTTTATGTCCTTTAGATTAATCTAAGATCGATTAACTCATATATTCTAATAACGTTTTCCAAAGATGGAATACTTTCAATAATCAACAGTTACCGTATAAAATATATCAGCCGTTAGTCTTACGTCAAATCAATCGACGTGACGCAAACACATCTTTTTGTAACTCTTTATCTCGAAAGGAACTACTTTATTTAATCATTTGATGCCGTCCAAAATTGATATGATTTTTTATCTAAGTCGACAAGAGCGTTTGACATCTTTTAGAAACCGTGATGTTTTCAAAGTGGGGGACGACTTTCGAAGATCAAATTGTTGTTTGAAATGCACTGGTTGAATGATTAAACATATGGTGCATGTGTGAAAGATTAAGTATGTATGTATAACTCATACACATACCTAATCTGTGTGTGAAACATAAGGTATGTGTGTAAGAAAAATACGTATGTGTGTGAAACATTAATTATGTGTGTGTATGTGTGTGAAACATAAGGTATGTGTGTAAAAAGAGATACGTATGTGTGTGAAATATTAATTATGTGTGTGAAACATTACGTATGCGTGTGAAACATTAGGTAAGTGTATGAAATATTAGGTTTGTGTTTGAAACATAAGGCATCTGTGTAAAACATAAGGTATATATGAGTGTGTGAAACAATAGGTATGTGTTTGAAACATTTGTTATATGGCGAAACATTAGGTATGTGTGTGAAATATTAGGTATGTGTGTGAAACATGTTAAATGCTCAGAAGTGAAACCAACCACATGTATAGATGTCCATGAACAAATAACAAAATAAATCTGCATGTATAGTACGAGCACTTTTCGATTTTTGAACGATATAGAATAGTTGCTACACAATACGAATGTTCTCATTGGAAGCATTTGTCTTTCTGTCACGTGTGATTGCATTCTAAATTATATACACCCATTTACCCATTTAATGGGATAATAGAATAGATGACTCATTACCTAACAATAACGACATTTGACCGGTTTGTTGCAGACTACTCTGGAAAACATCGTTGAAAAAAGGAGAAATTGCTCGTTAAGAGCAATTTCTTCTTTTCCCACAATGTTTTCTGTCCTATCAGATGATTTCTTTTCAATTTCATAACACTTTGAAATGTCGTCGGCAAACTCTTTCAACATGGGACAGTCGAAAATTTGGTGTTTGGTAAAGGGTTGTAAGGCTATCTATGTTAGGCCAGATAATGTCATGTCAAACGATGTACACGAGGGGATACTGGGATACCTATCTGAGTGGTGAGGTAAGCAATTCGGTTATTAAAGGTGCTTTTTTCATAGATGCGAAACAGAAAGGTGCATTAAAAGTGCCTTAACCCTTTACCAAACGCCAAATTTCCGACTGTCCCAAATTCAAAGAGTTTGCAAAAAGCACTTAGAAATGTGATGATACTGAAAAATAATCTTCTGATAGAGTAGAAAACATTGTGGGTAAAGAAGAAATTGCTCCTCTTCCAACAATATTTTCCAGAGTCGTCCGCAACACACTGGTCAAATGTTGTTATTGTTTGGTAATGGGTTAACGCCAGAAAGGAGCTCATAAGAGCTTGTGATGATTCACGGTTTTATCTTTTGATATATTGATAACTCACAATCACCGTACAAAAGTCGGTTTTATGGTAGTCTAGAGTTCCCTCCCCTACCACTACGTCACCGTAATATTACAATCTGAACTCGTCGGGTTTATCCAGAGGTGTTTACGAAGAGTTGCAGCCCCTCATCACAGTACCCTTTCCATGTTAGAGTAATGAACTCTGCGAACATCAAAAACAGAAGAGTGGGAACCATGGTCCACTGGTAGGGCGGCGGCTTTGTGATTGGAGGGACTTGGGTTCGCGTCCCGTCCGTATCATCGGAATTTACCTGAGCAAAGAATGCTCCTCTCCACCAAGATGTATGAATGTGTACATGCGAGGGAATAAACCAATGTGTCGTGGCTGTCTTGCGAACCATATGTGTACGGTCGGTTTATCACCCAACGATCGGGGAGGTAGTTTTTAATTCGCTTTAATATGTCTGGCGTTGAAATGAGACTATAAACCCTACTTTTTTAAAAACTTTTTACGATGATGTACATCTGCCCTGTTCTCTTTAAAGGACTGCATTTACCCATCCTCCAACGCACATTCATCGCATATATGTACGTTTTCTATTCTTTACAGCAAACAGATGTTCATTACCACAAACTCCGTTAAACGGAAGGATGGTTGACTCGGAGAACATCACGAACAACAGTGTGGGTACAGAGATAGCCTACTCCTGTAACGAAGGTTACGAGCTAAAAGGTAGACCATCAATACAATGCCAACAGAGTGGACAGTGGGATGGGCAGCCCCCAGTTTGTGCGGGTAAGCTTAAAAGCATACTAGCGCTCAGAAAAACTACAAAACTGGGTAATATAAGTTATCAATCATGATAGAATATGTTGAACCATAGCAAAAAAACACAGGATCATGACAAATAAAGCCTGCACTATTTATGAACTATTTATCAAAGTGCTATTTTCACAACTTTGGTGCCCACCAATTTAACTTCATGTTTTACATTTGAGTAACATCTAAAATAGCAAGGAGTGCTCCGATTAATGAGTGACGATCACCTGGTTAGAAAAATCACGTGAAACACTTAACAAATACATGTACTGTCATTTATCCAATATCAACAACGTGAACATTAAAATTGCAGAATTTCTTTGGTTTTATTGGTTCCCAACGTTTCTCGGCTGACCTAGTTTTACCGCTAATTTTAAACAAACCTTATAGTATTCACTCTTTTAAAAGCATCATGTGAACGTGTTACAGTCTCAATCAATCTGTAAAAGGGGATTTAAAGTACTTTTAAGTTAATTTACAATTATTCTACAACTTTCACAATTTAAGTGGAAATGAGCCCAAGTATGGCTTTAATATGATACATGTCTGCCTTTATGCACATCATCATGATGCGCGCTAAATGACTCCTTTTCCCACAATGTTTTCTAGAGTCGTCTGCAACAAAGTGGTTAGGTGTCGTCATTGTTTGGTCAAGGGTTAAAACACCATACATTCATTTACTGATACATGTTTAAAGTGTTGGCAATTTATATGCATCTGTTATGTTTATTTATAAAGAATTTGAAAAGAGGTATGCATTTCTGATGGAAAATATTTACTTGTTATACGTTATATCCGTTTGCCAAGTTTAAAGTAAACACAATTTTGGGACGGTTTCGTTTTTCCAAGTGAAACCAGTGTAATAAAGAAAACAAATGCCTCCCTTATATATATTGTGTTTCGTTGCAGTATGGTTTCTATTAGTGGTATAGATTCTATTTTTGTTAAATGAATAAATGTCATCTCTTTACTGTAAGCCTCTTAACATTTTCGAATTTATCTTTAAATGACATTGGCAATCTTTGGGTTTAGTTAAATCGCAGTCGAAGACCGACTGTTGTGGACATGCGCACCGGTCAACTGAACTTGCTCTGCCGATTGTACGACCTGACGTAACGCCGTTATTAAACAAGGGTTATCATATACACATACCACCAGAACTGGAAAGTTGGTGGTCAACCAATGCAGGGCACAATGTGACTATCATTGGTAAGAGTAGTTGAAAAAAGCAAAAAACAAATGCGAAGGCCTAGCCATCTTATTCGTGCATAAAAACGTATACATTGGTCACGTGATCCCCGCCTGGTTTTTAGACATATACGAAATATGTTAGTACACATCTGAAACTACCTGAGCGATTATGAGGCTGAAGTAGTGAAGAGAAATTAGGCTCTCTGACTCTTACTATATGTTTAATCTCGTTTTCAAATTGTGTTATTTATACTGTCACCAATGCAATCCTAAATTGTGTTATTTATCCTGTCACCAATGCAAACCTGGGACCAATAAAAAGGTGCCGTTAACATTTGTGATATACGGCACTAACCATAAAGGTCTCAGTCGCATGACGAATGACGAGGTCATAAATACGTTATGACCTATAACGTCATGTATCTCTATCGGTAAATGATTTGGAATTACTTCCTACTAACAGACTGACATGTATGCATGGTAAAGTCGGGTTCTCTTTCTGAAAACTACTTGTCAAACGATTCTAAACCCCCATTAAAACGACATTTTTCCAGCCAGTACATGCAGTATACCCTGTAGTCCCCCAAACGGGAGAGTTGACTATCCAGACAACATCACCCACTTTAGTGCAGGTACAAAGGTAACATACAGCTGTAACGATGGTTACGTGTTGAGGGGACAATCGTCAAGAGAGTGTCTACCGACTGGACAGTGGAAAGGTCAGCCTCCAGACTGTAAAGGTTAGTTATTCAATCGTTTTTTACTTGGAAAGGGATTGATGATTTGTCTTTAAATAATCAATTGATTGGTCATCAACTAATAGATTAATCGGTAAAAAAAACGCATAATTTTACAGCGACTTTTGGCCATGTCGTATGCTTGAGTACCGATCTGTACTTTTTAAGTTAAGTGTTTCTATCACAGATGGCATACTTTGTTTCGGTAAAGGTTACAATGAAATATGTATATTTAGAAGTGCTTCTGTTGTACACCGATCTTAACTGAATATATATACAATCTAATTAATTCTAATCAACAATTCTAGCAGGTATTCAACCAATTAATCGATTAATCCCTTCTATTTACCCCCAAGGCCTTTGTCCGAGTATCAAAGCCAAGGTATGTCAGTCAGTTCTGAGTTCGAATTGGACAAGGGTCATACGTTTATGTTTGTTTATTAAAAATGTATATTTTTACCTCCAAAGATAACAAACTAAATATTTTCTTTTTTTCTTTTCATACCTTTTTGTACAAGTCTAAATAAAAGTCTGTTACGTTATGTTCTGTTCGTTCTAAACCCTGCGTCGACAGGATATTCTTTACGATGTTTAATCGAGTTTTTCATTGTTTGATAATTACATGGGTTTTACATCGCATCAACATTATTTCGTTAATGCTGCAATGCCCACTCTGAATTATGGAGGAAAGACCCCATACATTAGAGCTGGTCGTGCCGTACAGAATCATCAACATTCTGTAAGTTAATTTAGGTATGTCTCTCATATAAATCCAAATGCCTTCACCGAGATTTGAACCCATATTAACGAAATTAATGCCTCAAAGTCAAATCTACAAGTTATATGTTTTTCTTCACAACGCCAAAGATCATCCCTGTCAATTTGTCTAAGATGTCTAGAAAGCATTGAAGTGAGTACTGTACGAGTACACGTATTTCTCATCTTTTCGTATACTTCGGTTTCAATCTTTTTTTCTAGTTAATTCGTGTACACCACCGGTCACACATGTCAATGGGGGCGTTCAAGCCTGTCCGACGATTTTTACCACAGACATGGAAATCACACACATCTGTAATGATGGGTTTGAGATGAAAGGCGACTCCAAACAGCGCTGTCTTAGCAATGGTCTTTGGGCAGGTGATGTGCCTGTCTGTATAGGTTTGTTAATTGACTAATTGATTTGTCTTGTTCGGTACTAAATTTGGTTTTTGGTTGCATTTGGATGTGACCGTTCACTTTGTATTGATTCATTGGATAATTTCCGATTCTTTGCTAGAACATAGAGCCTTTCGAAGGGACAACCCAAGCGGAAGTATTGAACCCTGGAATGCCTCACAAGATTTCGTATGAGGGCGACAATGGTGCAATGGTATAGAGTCTGGCTCTTGTACCGAGAGTCCCGGGTTCGAATCCCCGTTACGCGCTGAGAAAGTTTCCGGGTCTAACCCTCAGACCGGTGCGATTACTGGTTTAGTATCCAGGAAGCAGTCATCGAGAGAGGCTTTGAACATATTTAAAGCTTCCTTCACAATCGATGTCAAACAAATATCGTGAATGGAGGTTTCAGTTTTAACTTAAAAAACATATTATTGGTTTTATTTCAACGTGTCTTACATAGTAATTGGAACTCTATATTTACATGCATGGTGTGACAACGATTATGCATTCCCTGAAATCAAATATTATTCTAAAGCATAGGAACGTCTTCTTTTGAATGCATATTTGCAGTGACTAGTTTATCCCTTTCCCAACAATAACGACATTTGACCACATTGTTGCAGACGACTTAAGAAAACATTGTGGGAAAAGGAGAAACTGTTCGTAACGAGTAATTTTTCCTTTTCCCACAATGTTTTCTGGCCTATCAGAAGATTATTTTCCAATTTCATCACATTTGAAATGTCATCTGCAAACTCTCTCGATTTGGGACAGTCGAAAAATTGTTTGGGAAAGGGTTAATGACTAATGTTTTACATCAACATTTAGTGCATGTAGATGTGTCACATGCAGATTGATGAGTTAGTACATACCCGGATGTACGATATAATACTTCCGTTATAGCATGGCGGTCAATCCAATGTGACCAAATGTTCTCATGCAGTTTGTAACATGTAACACTTTTACTAATAGTTTATACAGACTATAAAATGTATGTGTGATGTAGTTGCACATTTAGTGGTTCGGAAACACATTTGCTGTTCATTCCATGTGTGTGAATGTGTCTTTCTGGTTCATTTTTGTGGTTTACTACAACTTAAAATTATCTGCCAGAGGGTTTACAAACAAAAACAAATGGACAAGAGCAGTTTCGACTGCCAGATTACTTCAGGCTCGTGTAATACTTGTTTTTTTATATCTATATCTACTCTATATAATCATTCATTTCAGAAAAGAAGTGGTATAAGAATCCTTTTATTTGGATAATTATTGGGCTTGTTTTCTCTTACATCATCACCAGTGTGCTATTTATATGTTGTGTATGTAAACGTGGACGAGAACAGCACAGTACTACTTACAATAAGTGCAAAATTGAAGAAAAAGAGACGGAAACAAAACAGCTTGACGAACAAACTGATCTGGTTGGTGAAGCTGAATCAGCAGTACCGGAACTGTGCGAATCGGTAGAATTAGTCGATATTACAGAGGAAAGAAAGAACTTAAGATCATTGAGGCAGAAAAATGCAACACCCACAGCCAAGATGGTTCCTCCACGACATGCTTCTGTCTCAAGCACCGGCACCATGGAAACAAACGTAACCACCACAGATGACGAAAGCACATCTGCGAAATATCCAGCCAAAGGTATGCTAATAGATGTCAGTGGTCTCAATTAGAATTGGTTGATTAGGCCTAAACAAAATCTGAACAGACCACTTCGAGAAAGGTAGAGGCTCTGTAACAACCGGAATTGCAAGAATAACCAGTTTTGGCAATGATTATTGCCAAACTGGTTTTTATTGCAATTCCTGTTAGCATCGTCAACCAGTTTTGCAATAATCGGAAATGCAATCAAATTTCGGCCCGGTCCTCATTTATCATTTAAATATCATATCGGGATGACGTGTTGTTGTTTCAGGTTATTCGGACAAAATTCGATGCATCTATCGAAACCTAGTCCGTATGATCCAGACGTAGATATTTCTACTACTGTCACACAGTTACAAATTGAATCGTCCGAGTTAGACGAAACCAGGATAATATTAGTCTTTGGTGAATTGAACCAGATTTCCAATAAAATGATCAATAATATTGCCAAACTGGTTTTTATTGCAATTTCGGTTGTTAAGAGGCTCTTAACATCTCCGCGAATTTGAACCGTCCAAAACATAATTTGAAGCGGGTTTTTGGCCTGTGGCCTGTTTTTATTGAGAAAACCGATATGTTACAAAGCATTAGTAAAACCCATGGACAGTTCTCGAAGGGTCTGGCTTTACTGAAAATTCCGCTCAGTTCCAAACCTTGGTCATAGCCATTGACCGTATTTAAATGGTTACCCCTATATAGTTTATGCATTGATTGATATTCAGTAATTTAGGCACTAGGGTACTTTTTTTCTAAACAGTTTACGGTTAAGATTAAAGGAAGTCTAAATCAACAATTCCTCTTATTTTGATAATGGGCGAAGCAATATTGCAAAATAACATATCACTGGAATCGTCTCTCCGAGACACTTCTAATGATGTGTCACATTGCAATAGTGTACTTTCATTGAAGATACTATCCATTAGTATCAGTTATGACTTACGCAAGTATTTTCCGTAAGTTCTTTAGTAAAACAGTACCCTGGTTATTATACAATTGTAGCCACATAATACATATGACATATACAAATACAGTGCAGCAACCATAAAAGGAGACAAGGACTCATAAACATACTGAGACATCCGTAACCATCACCGATATCGACTCCGCCTCTATTAACCCTTTACCAAACACCGAATTTCGACTGTTCTAAAATGAAAGAGTTTGAAATTTTGCCAGCTATTCTTTCCCTTTTGAATGGAAACAGAAACAGATACGTATGTACCAACTTAAGTCGAGAATCAGCGAGGTTAAACACAGTTTCAGCATGTTTTGCACCTTTTAGCAGTAGAATCAGATAGGTGAATCACACTTAATGTGTACATAGTTTGAACTATCTTTAGCTAGGCTACCCACTCCGTAGATAAACATCTTCCAATTTAAAATGTGAATTTCATTAAATGTTTGATTGTGCATGTTAACTTTGTGATGTAGTTAGTCATGAAACAACAAGCGCTTTGTTTCATTAGACAGTTTTAGATTGCATGGGTCTTGTTTTTGTACAGAACAATGTGGCTTTTATAGAAGCCTGCGGGCATATGATAGGAGGTAGACAAAAGTTTATGACAATGGTATACGCCCACGTCAGTCGGACTTGATGTCGTGTGTGTTCACCATGTTTTGTGTTTGCTTCCAATTATGCAGACATACGACTCTTAAATACCTTATGTATCTACTAATAAGTTATGATACATTATCTTTGCCATTGTACAAATATAATTCGCAATTTTGATATTTTAAATCATACTTGCAGAATTGAGCCTGATATACTCTTTAGTTTGACACATGGGGGTCACGTTCAGCAGTAAATTGTAACGAAACGAGCAAATGAACCTCAACCTCTCAAAGACACAAACACATCCGCTCAGTGAAAAACACTGTCGTACACTGAGCGGTTGTGTTGTCTTTATATATACCTGCATGTTCTCTGAAACAATGCTTTAGGTTCCCAATTTGCTAAAACGTTCAACAAACGTTACACAATTCCCACTTCCGAGAAGGCTCGTCCCGAGTCTTGGCCCTTGGGAAACACGTGGGGAAGGCAACTCATATAGAAGGAGAAGTCTTAATCCCACCGCTGCCACCAATGTAACGAACCGAGCAAATGAACCTCTCAAAGACACGAACACATCCGATCAGTGAAAAACTCTGTCGTCCACTGAGCGGTTGTTTAGTCTATATATATATACCAGTATGTTCTCTCAAACAATGCATTAGGTTCCTAATTTGCATAAACGTCCAACGAATGTTACAAAATGTTCGAATGGTGAAACTTCATGTTCGTCATGTGATTCACAAATGGGCGTCACGTGATAACCGTTCCGTCGCCATATTGAATTTAGCCAGTAGGACAGTTATCGTCTTACATCTTTCAATTGAATACTGAAATAACTTTTGTCTTCACAGAATGCCATTAACACTTATCTAATTAATGTTTTTTTCATAAATGGTCACTGAACTATCTTTTATCTATATCTAAAAAAATATCTAAACCATAGAACTTTGTCTTTTATCTTTCCAGAGCAAAGTACAACTAGCCAAACCGCCATCTATCATAATATCACGAATATCATCATTGGTGAAAGAAATACTGTCATAACCCAAGGGGAGGCATCTGTTAGTTCTGATGACGAAACCGATTCTTCATCCCTTAGAGATGTTACAGTTAACGCTATCAAGGAGACGTCGATGGACGCCGATAAACGACCTGAATCTAAGCCATTGGATGACACAGTAAGCGATGATGGCAGCACTGACGACGGAAACAACCTCATTGCTCAGGAAACAGGACTTGCTCAACATGATAAACTAACGCGATGTTAGCTTAATCTATATTTTTCTATCAAGAACAAGATATGTGAAATGATAATGCATGAACAACCAAGTACCCGTCAAACAAATTTTACCTGATTTACAAGAGTGATAGCATTGTATGTTTGCAAAGCAGATGAAATACATTGTCTACATACTAGTACTAGAATAAGGTTCGTACGTTTGTGGATCAAATGAACCAAATCCCTCTACATGGAAATACCTATCAAACAACCAATTCGTGCATATTAGACCTAATGATAGCATCAGTAGAGAAAGACATAGCATAGAATATTTTCATAAAGTTGGAAACAGTTCCAACTAAAGACCAACAATATATATATATATATATATGTTGATAAATATGATCCTATACTATACTCCGTAAGAAGGTCTTTGACATACTTTAGCCATTTAAGATACTTTAGTCACTTTTTGGAAAGATGATCTTTAAAAAATTAAAAGACACAACATTACCCAATGGTAACAATACATTAGGTTTCCTAATTTGCATTCGTTTGATGTCTATGTTTTCCATTTGTGAGTTGAAAAGGTCCTTAAGTGTCACTAGTTTTATTTTCAATAGAAATAGCCATTTGGGTTTGACAATCAACAATTAATTAATGTAATAATCTTATATAGTAAAAAAGACATCACTCTTGCAAACTTTGCCTTTTATTATACATTTTGTAATACTAAATGACTTTATTTTTACAAGTATTCATACACTTAGTGTTCAAAAACGACCAACTTTGTTTAAAAGCGAAAGAAAGGCAAGAAAAAACAGAGCACAGACTTTCATAAACATCTGTCTATCGTTCGAAACATTTGCAATGTTTGGCTAATAATATGTTTTATACCGAATGTAGTATGTGAGTGTGTCGTGAAGGATCCTATCATCGAAAATGTTTTCATAGCAGTGTTACAAACCTAGCAAATACACCTCTCAAAGGCACAAACGCATCCGATCAGTGAAAAACGCAGTCGTACATTGAGCGGTTGTGTTGTCTATATATATACCAGCATGTTCTCTAAAACAATGCATTAGGTTCCTAATTTGTAAAAACGTTCAACGAACATTACAGCGGTAATGAAGTGACATTACCAAATTTTTTAATTTTTTTAATTTTCTATTTTTATTTGACAATTTACGTTCGTCACGAGGCATCATTCTTTACCAAATACAATCGATTTTTAAAATAATCAAATGACATATTAGTTTTATGACATCCATATAGTATGTAATTGATCTTATGTAATTATTTTCTTTTATTTGAATTGTTGATTATATTGTAAATTGATTATGTATAGTTTTGTGCATGACGCAACTTTTGTTGCCGATGGTCTATAACACTATTACGGACCCTGCAAAACGCAAATGCATAGAGTGATAAGAAAATATAGTATGATTTATATATCAAAAAAGAAAAAAAGATGTAAATTGTTTTTATTGTGTTTCCGCAGATGTGTCTGGTTTCCGAATCCAATTTATTTCTTTTCGATGACAAATTCCACGTATTCCTTGAATGCTCAAGATTCGATACTGTCAAAAACCAGTAACTATACAACTGGGACAATGGATGGAAAAGTGATCCAATTTCACTCCAATAGCCTTTAGTAGATTACTGATTCATAATGATTGTATGATATTATATAGATAATTTGCAATTACTCATTTATTAAAATCGGTCCGGTCCCCCAAATAAATGATGGCGTTTAACTCCGCTCAAAATGCAAACTGTTTCTTAAAGTCCCATTTAGTATTTGGTTTAAAAAAATATTCAAGAAACCTCTACAATTAACTTGCAAAATGCAAAATTGCGCTATTCCGCTTGTAGGCCTACAAAAGATAAAGTTTCACATTGTTTTGCAGGGGGGCAGATATCCGCTTCTCCCGATTTAGTGGGAGGGCACTTATCCGCCTTCTTCAAATTAGGGGGGACCTCTCCGAGAGGGCACTTCTCCGGGAGGGCACTTCTCCGGATACCATGAGAAATATTGTGGGAAAAGGAGAAATTGCTCTTAACGAGCAATTTTTCATTTTCTGACAATGTTTTCTGCCCTATCAGAAGATCTTTCACCATTTTCATTGAAATGTGGTCTGCAAACTCTTTACATTTGGGACAGATGAAAATGTTGTGTTTGGTAAAATGAACCTTAGTTCTTAATCAAGTAGCAAAAGTTAGAATAATCGAGTGAGTAGCATACAAAATATTATGTTCAAATGGCTTAATTATCATCTAAAATGGCTACAAAATAGGAATTGTTGTTATCTGCATGTTCTTACATCAGAATCGCAACACGACTAGTACTATTATACCATTTTCAGCATGATAACATTAGAAGGTCTGCATTCTGAATCATTCAGGATACGCTATTTTAGTAGAATCAAAACTTAAAACGTTAAACAAAGAAAATGAGGAAACATAAATATTTTGTAAAAATTTTAAAAACATTGCGAGGGTATTGACCGACACCTCCTCACAACACCAAAATTTTCCGAATTCACCAAAATTCTAAAGTAAAAAATTCATAAAACATACAAATTTACTCTTAAAAATAATTAACCACTTCAAAATTACCCCCATGCATCCAGGCTATCAAGACATATTACGTTTAGATCATTCGTCTGTCCGTCTGTCCGTGAAAACTATTTATTCAACGCACAATCGCCAAAAATCACCATTTTCCCGCCCATTTTTTCCGACAATCACCCATTTCAAAACTTTATCGTAGCAATAATACTCATCACAATAACGTCAAAATACCTTTAAACTCTTTGTAAAATGGTCTGCTTTTACCAAAAGCAGTTTTCATTTTCTTGCCATATCGCCCGTCCGTACGCTCTATCACAAACACCTCAAAAAACGCAAAATAAACCAAGTCCAAATGCCTATAACGTCAAATTTTACATTTTCCAAACGCCCGTTAATCCTTTAATAAACTAAACTTCTCTATATATTTTTTTCAGAATCATAAAGCCCATATTAAGGACTTAAAAATCAGTATATTTGAAATCTTTCCATCTAACTTTTTAACCCATTGCGAGTCCATTTTCCACCCCTCGTTTTCGCTTAAATCACTAAAAATAAGACTTTTTCGTACAAAAATTGGGAATAAAACATTCAATTTTATCATTACAACCCCCATTTTAGTCTTAAAATCTTGCAAATTATCATAGAATCGACAACCATAACTTTCATACATCTTCGTCTGTCTGTCTGCCTCCATAAACATTCCAAATAAAGGAAAATATCACAAAATTTCAGACTATCGAAAACACATTCCACCCCAAAATATCTCATCTTCAAAAGTGTTAATACTCAGTAATATAACAGATATCCTATTGAAAATACGTTAGAACAACATCTAAACCATTGTAAACAAAGTATTTTAGACATGATCATCACTTATTCTTATAGGTCTGTACGTCTGTCCGTAACACCACCCAAATTCGAAATTTCAATTTTGCGCAAACATCCTCACGAACACTCGCTCGTATGGACAGACGAACGATCATGTCTACATGTATATGTCTTTTATACTATAGTGTTGTCCGGGAGTAACTCTAGCAGAATACATAATTGTTTAAGGCAAACATGCCTCATCACCGCCTGCAATCGGAACACCTCGGCCATTTCTTAAAATAACCTCGGAGGTAATGGGGAGCCATTTTTGAAAGTATATCAGCAACTAAGGGCATGTCCGTTTGCAATCGTATCTACTCGGAAATCCCTGGCACAAGCCGGGATTGCCGAAAAGAGCCGATTGACAAAATATGAAACAAAGATGTGTTGATATGATCATCTTTAATGAAAAGGAGAAAAAACATTCAATTGTGATATATAACCAATTTGTGTCTATTTAAATACATATTTAATGCCTGTGTGCCTGTTGCGTTATCCGCCGGAAATAAGGCGAATTACCCCAGGATTTCTGGTGTATTCATGTACTGCCTACGAGGTATATCTACCGACTTGTTACGGGGATTGCCGAGTAGATACGATTGCACCGCCTGCAGAGTCTGTCAAACACACGTCAAAAACACACACATTTCCCCCTCAGTTTGTTCATTTAAGGCCAACATATTAGGGTAACGAATAACGCAAAATACACACGCACAGACGCACGCACGCTTATGAAATTACTTTTTTATTATTGCTTTTGAGCTTCAATAATAAAAAAGATTTAAGTCTATATCTTACTTTCTTTTCCAACAATATTTTCCCAAACTTGGTCATTTTTAACCTATCACAAGCTACACGGCCACGTACGGACGCCTGTACGGACAGACGTACGGTTTTAAATCTATCAGTTTTGCATACAATCATTAATCAAAGACGGAACTAAACTATTATAAAACAATTGTAGGAAAACAAGCCCGCACTTCTGCTACACATCCTACCAAACATTCACACAAATCCCGTTGTTTTGCCCGATGGATACATGCAAAATTGTGCTCTCTTCTTTCCTCATTACATACAGACATACACACATAGCGCAACTATTTTAACATTTTCTGATAGCTATTAAACTACACTTTAACTATATTAACGTTTCTAGTCTTTATCTGTTTTCCTTTTTTCACAATAACTATCAAAACTCCGTCAATATCACAAATACCACCACACATCGTCTCGTACACCCGTACGGACAGACGGACACTCTCACAACCCTAGTTCTTATATATTACTGTCGAGTAAGGACGAAACTAAAATAAAATATAAACACTGTAAAAAAACAACCTCTATAAAGTCCAGGAGGGTGTCTCAAAGTTACACGGAAAATTACAAATTTTTCAACATTTTATATTATACGCAACTTACCCGTCTGCTATAATGCTCAATATACACACAGACGGACAAACACAACTTCACCATATACCATTCCAATTTACACAATGTATTACACTAACGATATATCAAAGTTTTTATTTAGAACTATTTCTACTTTTCTCAAAATACATTCTCAAACTTGTCCAAAATCACAAAAGTCACCACTTACCTCCTCGTACAGACACCTGTACGGACAGACGGACAGGTATACGACTTCTACATCGCTACTTTCATATAAGGTTCAACTAAAATGTTATAGAAACATTTCACAACAATAACCTCTCTGCTCATCTAGAAATTGAATCAAAATGCATCAAGTACTCTCTTTTTTCAACTTGCATTTAACCCGGGTTTTATCCCCAAAACAAGCCATTGCTTCCAAACCAAGGGTCCAGCCACCGGTTTACTAGGCTATAATTGTACCTACGACATTTACCTACAACAAACATCAAGATCAGACACCAGTCAGATACGCTTTCTGCTGTCTCCAAATAATCAATCAAGGCATATTTCCCGTGGATTTCAGACCCAGGTTTGAACCCCGAACGGCGCTTAGCCAATGCTCGAATTGAAAATGTCTTTATATATACATGTACACAAAACCCATGTCTACAAAAATAAGTAGATTTCACAAGTAGCAGCTGACGATAATTTGAGAAAATCTTCTCAACACCGTAGCAATCATAGACTGATGATAATTTTCAATTTTACATGGTGAGACTGTTTTGGGGCCAATTTGAGAGAATTCAACCAATAGCAGACGACGTTGAATTTGCATTGACCGTATTTATTTATGAGTATTTTCTCCATTTCTCACACTGGAAATCAGGGTTAGGGTTAGGCAATCTTTGTACAATTAGGGCACGTCTACATTAGACTATAAAACTGATTAATGGCAATTCCAGCCAGAAGCTTTGGCGGGCCAGATGCAGCGAGTGTCAACATGTTTGTACATGGTAATGGGCTTGGGCAATGGCTAAAAGAAAATTTGAAACGAATTCAGCAGCAGACGACTGTAAAACTACATTGACAGTATGAATATCTGTATAATATGACTAATTCCTCCTTTTCTTACCTTCGCAACACATGTAGTTGTCCATATGCGGATAATTCTCCAATTCTGTCAAGAAAGACTGTTCTCGGGCCAATTTGAAATAATGACACCAGCAGCAGACGACTTTGAAGCTACATTGACCGTATATAAATGTATGAGTAATTCATCCCTTTCTCACACTGAAAATCTTCTCAACACCTATGATTACGATATGCTTATGATTACTCACCCATTCTACACAGAGAGACTGTTTTTTGGGCCTATTTGAAAGAATTCCACCAGCAGCAGACGGCTTTGAAGTTACATTGACAGTATATGGGAGTAATTCACAATGGATTAGAGATCCGATGAAACAGACAGAAAAAAGAAAAAAACATCGCTTTCCATCGGATCGAAGCGCCGATAGTAGGAAAGGGTATAAGGGTGACCACCTCGGTTTCATAACCATACGCGGAAAAAATGACCGACCGAACCTGTATACACGGGGAAGTTAGTCACCCTTAATTACTACCTATTTTCACAGGATTAACTCATATAATTGTCACTGATTGGGGTATATTAAAAAGGTTTACGTCTATAACATACATACTTTTCCCACAATACTTTACCAAACTTGGTCATTTTAACCTATCAGAAGTTACCCGGCCACGTACGGACGCCTGTACGATAAGACAAACGACTGCATACATCTTGTTGAAACTCGGGTCGAACCAACTCTTGAATATTGTCTATATACGTGTAGATTCCTACAGCTTAAAGAACATTAAATTTATAAAAGAATATGTCGTCTACTTTTCTCACAATACATTCTCAAAGTTGGTCAAAATCACCAAATTCACCACCTACCTCCTCGTACGGACACCTTTACGGACAGACGGACAGGTGTACGACTTCTTTTTTTATACCGTTGCTTTCATATAAGGTTCAACTAAAATATTTTAGAAACATTTCACAAGAATAACGTCTTTAATGATCTAGAAATTGAACAATAATGAAAAAAAAAAGCATTCCAAAAATACGCTTTTTTTCAACTTGCATTTAACCCGGGTTTGATCCCCAAAACAAGTCATTGCTTCAAAACCAAGGGTCCAGCCACCAGCTCACTAGGCTATAATTGTACCTAAGACAATCACCTACAACATACATCAATATCAGACACCATTCTCATCCAATGCTCTTTATGTTGTCTCCTCATATTCAATCAAGGCATATTTTCCGTGGATTTCAGACCCAGGTTTGAACCCCGAACGGCGCTTAGCCAATGCTCGTATTAAAAATGTCTTTAAGTGTACATGTACACAAAACCCATGTCGACAAAAATAAGTAGAATTCATATGTAGCAGCTGACGATGATTCGAGAAAATGACTGCAGAAGATCGCTCAAAATTCACATTTTCAACCTCTTTTTTAACGGTATTGGGTCCGAAACCTAGCCATTGCTCATCAACCAAAGGCCTTTTTTTTCGGTGTTTTGGGCTAGCATTGTACTTATGGCATGTACCTTCAACAATTATCGACATCAGATGTCAATCTCATCCCATGCGGGCTGTTTTTCGGTCCGAAACCTAGCCATTTCTCATCAACCAAATGTCTGATCTTCAGTGTTATGGGCTAGAATTGTAGTTAGAGCATGTACCTGCAACATATATCTACACCAGGTGTCTATCTCATCCCATGTGGGCTTAAAGGCCTCTAAACCATAAACATATCGCTTATTCAAGACTCATAACCCGGTCTTGGGTCCGAAACCTAGCCATTGCTCGTCAAACAAAGGTCTGATCTTCAGTATTTTAGGCTAGAATTGTACTTAGGACATGAACCTACAACATATATCAACATCAAGTGTCTGTCTCATCCAATGCGGGACTGAAGGCCTCTAAACCATAAACATATCGCTTATTTAAGACTCATAACCCGGTCTTGGGTCCGAAACCTAGCCATTGCTTTCTAAGTGTTGAACCGGAATAAAAATTGGATGGGCGAACTTATCCCGTTTAAACAAGTTAATGTTAGTTTCACTCGTTATATACTTTAAGTACATGTCAACAATATTTCAGTTGTATTGCGACAATATTAGACTTCTCACTTATCTTTCTAATCATTGAACCAGGGTTGAAATTAGATGGAGGAATGTACACCGTTTAACAAGTTATTGTTAGTTTAACTCGTTATGTACTTTACGTACATGTCAACAATATTTTAGTATCATTGCGACAATAGTAGGCTTCTCAATTATCTTTCTAAGCACTGAACCAGGGTTAAAATTAGATGGGCAAACTTATCCCGTTTGAACAAGCTAATGTTAGTTTAACTCGTTATATACTTTAATTACATGTCAGAAATATTTCAGTTGTATTGCAACAATAGTAGGCTTCTCAATTATCTTTCTAAGCGTTGAACTAGTGTAAATATTGGAGGAACCAAAGCAAAGACATAATAAAATGTAAATTAGGTCTTTAAATTGACGAACCTACCCCGTTTGAACAAGGTATTGTTAGTTTAACTCGTTGTATACTCTAAGTACATGTCAACGATAATTCAGTTTTATTGCGACAATAGGTTTACTCCTCATTCATCTTTCTAATCAAGTTATGTATTTAGATATAATGAGACCAACAACAATAAGATTCATTGTTTAAAAAAGAAAATGATGAAATTATCGTGTTTTACACATGGCGTTTTGGCGGTCCAGGTGCACTTAGAAAGCAGTTATTAAACGTCCAAGAAGGACAGTGTTGCTCAATACGCCGCCGAATTCAGTCACAAAGTGATATCTATCTCACAGCACATTGTTTAATTTAGATGAATCTTATTGAAAATTTCAATTTTATTTTTTGAGATAGCATTTTTTATACATAGAAAATATTCCAAATGATGACTTTTTATCGTAATTAGGACTCAACGCGTACACATACGAACTGGTTTACGGACACAACATGTTGCTATAAAGATAGCGACGAAGATTATTTACTTATTCTATGTCATTCATTCAAAAAAAGATGTCAAATTCAGTATAGTATAGGCTTGATTGAAGAAATGGGTAGTGAACGTAGTCTAGCAAAGAATTATATGAAGGGATATTTTTCCGTGCACATAGTCCAATTCTTGGCTATTGGAAACGGAAAACGAATCTGACATTCGGTTTGTTTTGCTATATTTGTAGCAGCAAACCTAAAATATATGCTGCTACTGGTTGTCACCAGAGACATAGAGACATAGATAACATGTTGTGTCTCTGTTGTCACCTACAAATGTGATAATTTTGTGAAAATCACTTCGCGAGTCATAAAAATGTAATTCTCCTATTATACTGTACGATAGTCGACAAGGCTTATGTTTGCAGCTTCAGTAAAGATTTATCATGAAGCTTTCCCTGACTACCCCCCCCCTTACACACACAGAATATTTCCTGACTACCTCATAATAAAAAAACAAATGATGTATTAGTATCAGGCCTGGGTTTCACGAAGCATCTCAACTTGAGTACCTCCTCAAATATTGAAGATCCTCAAATATTCCATCAAATTACGTTTCACGAACGTTCTCCTCAAGTAAAATCTGAGATTTCTCTTCAAATGTTTGAGGGAGGTAGGTACCTACCTCAAATCGATTCTCAACTACGTAATGTCAGTTTGATTGTCGGCAACCTTCGAGTTTGAGCGGTCTCTACACCATTTTATAGGAGAATTCCAGCTTTCCAGGTTAAAGATAGTTAGAAAATACAATTTGGAGGACCAATGAAGAAGAACAACAAAATAACAAGCACATAAATGATAGCATTGCGAGTCGAAACCGATCAGAATCGAACTGGAATTTAGCTACTCTTCGTTTTCCAATTTGTTTTGGTTGCATTTTTCTTTAAAGTTGTGAACGCCACAGAGATAGCTTTGGTCTCTGTTTCTGGAACTCATGTCAAAAGCATATTGTTAAGTCAAAGTGGATATTAGATTGATTTTGAGGTTTCTTTCAGTAAAAACGTGATGCCGTTAACAATGAGTTTTGATGCAAACTTCTTAGAATTTATTTGAAGTGATCTCCCTTTAAAATTGTGCAATTTTAAATATGAAATAATAATGAATAATCTTAATTCCTGCAAACAATGGATAATTGCACATTAGCTCAGTGGTCATGCGGGTCGATCCTGATGCAAGCGCCCCGAGTTCGCTTCTCTGTGAAGGAGATATTTTGAATTCATTTCATCATGAGAGATTACTTACACCCGAATAGGGTTATTTATAAATACAAAACATACAACCAATACACTGCTCTATACAATACAATATACAATACAATATGTTTTATTCGTATTAAAGGCCTCTGGCCCAATATACATACAATTCACAATTTTAAGTAACAAAGGAGTGGTTTAACATTTGTGCTCTCTAAAAAACAAAAATATCTCGTTATGACGTCGTCATTTATAAACATGTGTAAAAAGCAGGTAATGCATCAATAAACAAATCATAATATCTTGAAAAGAAAAGGAGGGTATATACTTAGACCAACTGACCCTTCTGAAAAGACATAATTTTCTCTTTTTGTTTGATAAAAAAAACAAAAAAAAAACAGCAACATTGTTTCAGAAGGAGAAATAACTCATTATGCAATCAAAGTAAGCGAATTTGCGGTCATGGGTTTAAGCATATCATGACAAACATTACAATGCAATGAAAATACGAACATGACCCACACATATTATCTTGACAGTCATGATAATGCACACTAGTACGTGGAAATAATTTCCTCATTTTGATGGATAGAACACATTGTTACAGAAGGAGAAATGGCTCTCTGTGAAAACCTCTCCTTCTGTCGCAACGGATTATTATGTAATGAAAGCAAGCAAATTTGGAGCCATGGATTAATGCATAACATCAATTAACTTCATTTCGATATGGTTTTGCAAAAATAAGCGTACCAGAAAAAGGAATATAAGCATATCATAACGCTATGCAATGAAAAGACGAATATGACCCACAAATATCTTCTTGAAAGGCATTATAATACACAATAGTACGTAAAAATAATTTCCTCATCTCGATGGATAGCAACCATTGCTACAGAAGGAGAAATAGTTCATTGTGAAAAACCTCTCATCCTGTCGCAGTGGATGACTATACAATCAAAGCAAGCACATTTGGAGCCATTTGTTAATGCATAGCATCAACAAACTTCATAACAATATGGCTTTGCGAAAAATATCATAACACAAAATATAATGCAATGAAAAGACGAATATGACCCACAAATATCATCTTGAGAGTCATGATAATGCAAACTAATACATATAATATTTGATTAAGCAAGTGTCGCTATCGTTAACTGATTTTTTCTTATTTCAAATGCAATGTGAATGAATTTTGATACCTTATGTATCAAGTTCGAGTCTTTACTAGACATTAACATAATAAAAGTATTCTTATCTCTACGGTTTACAATGAGTTTCCTAAGATGTCTTTCCTCACTGTTTCGTAATTCATGCATTCCATTAGAAAATGAAATTCAGTTTCGACAATTGAAATATCGTTTTTAGAGCAAAAAGGGCATACTCTCTCATTTCTATCCAATCCTATATGTCGACCCTTTTCAATCATAAGCTCGTGAGTAGGAGTGCTAAATCTTGCAAGTGTTCTTTTGAGCGGATATGCCAAATCCTTGGAGAGGTAAGTTTCGGGAATAAGCAGTGATTTATAGTTTCTATCCGAGTCGGCTTTAGAAGTATTTTCAAGAGATTCATACCATTTTTGCAGATAATTGTCACTAAGCCTACGTTTGAAAATTGAAAGAAAAATAGTGTGGCTCCCAACATCTTGTGCAATCCAAACATATCCAAAGCCTAACGAAAAAAGAAGATTTTTCACATGATATACCCAGGTTTTGCGACCTGCTTCATCTAGTCGTTTTAGCATATTGTAACATTGGTGAGGATATCGTTCAGTGTCCATGTGAAGAAGTTTAATCCAATATTTGATACATTGTGTCATATAAAATACACATAAGGGTTGACGGCCACATTCTCCATACACAAAAACATTAGCAGTCTGTGGTGGTAAACAACAAAAGCGTTTGCAAAAGTTCAATTGTACTGATTCAAGCTTTTCTAAATATTCATACCCCCACAGCTCAGCTCCATAACACAAAATAGGTCTTACCATGCTATCAAATAACTTGAATATTTCAAATTGTCTAAATTGACCAAAGTTCATTTGATATCGAAAAATACAAGCGATAGCTTTATTTGCTTGCTTTACTGCACTCTCGTGCGTATTAGTCCATTTAAGTTTCGGAGTCATATACATTCCGAGATACTTATAGATTGATACAGTCTCAATTGCCTTATCGTCATAAAACCAATGTTCATAACGTCTTAAATAACCGCCATTTCTAAAAACAATAATTTTAGTTTTATCCAAATTTACTCGCATATCTACTTCTTTGCAGAATTTAGCAATGCAGTTTATTTGTCTTTGAAGATGAATAGCTGTGCCACTTGTGCTCGACACGTCATCTGCATACAACAGTGCGTATAGGTCGCTAATATCTTCAGAGATGAAAGTTCCTCTTGGAAAAGTATTCTTCATATAGTCAATCAAATCATTAATGAAGAGATAGAATATAAGAGGACTTGACAAACAGCCTTGCCTAGTTCCCATATTACATTTAAAATAGTCTGATAAGCCCTCTCCGACTCTTACACATGATGACATATTATCATAAAAGGATTTAAAAACATTCAAGAAGCGACCATTAATACTCTTCCGCTGTAAGGAATCCCACAAAATGTTATGCTGTATTGAATCGAAAGCTTTCGAAAAATCTATACAGATACAATAAAATCTTCCCCTATATTTTGGCAAGTATTTCTGTATAACAGATGAAAGTGTGAATATGTTATCTATAGTAGAATATTTCTTTCTAAAACCGGCTTGTGATTCGTCTATTATCTTGTTATCTTCACACCATTCGTAAAGCCTATCATTCAAGATGCACATAAAAACTTTGTATATTGCATCTATCAATGAGATGCCTCTATAATTGTTCGGATCATGCAACGAACCTTTCTTATGGATGGGGATTATAATACTTTTCCCCCAAGAGTCAGGAACAGAACCTGTTGAAAATATTTCTCTAAACAATTTAGATAGAAAAGGCAGAATTGCAGAGGACGTTTGCTTTAAAAAATCGATTCCAATCCCATCAGGTCCTGGAGATTTCTTGCTATGCACCTTTTTTAAAGCTTTAATAATTTCTTCTTCTGTGATGTCACAGTTTAATCCGTCACAGTTAACATTAACGGATATATTTACAAGATCACTATTTTGAGCAATGGTAGGTGCTACATCTACATTAAGAAGATTCCTAAAATGGTCAAACCACTGACTACTAGAAATATGGGAGCTTTTGGTCTCGCTACTAGTATATGAGTTCTTAATAACAGACCAGAATTGTTTTGGATTGGTACTTGAGGCTATCAAAAGTTGACGGTTCTTATACTCATGAGCAGCTTTTGCTTTTTTGCATGTACTCTTAAAAACATTTCTAGCTTGATGAAAAGCAAGTAAATCTGTGGCAAAATTTGTTACCCTAAACTGTCTTAACAACTTATACTTTCTATGCTTAGCTTGTGTGCATTCATTATTCCACCAGGGGGGCTGTTTTTGCGAAGGTCGATAAGAATGATTTTTTTTTATTCAGTGAAGAAGCAGATTTGTACAAATGATTGAAGTCAGATAACATATCCCTGGCGGAACATGTTCTTAATTTATCGTAGAACGCGACGATAAGTTCATTGAAATTTCTCAGAAATAATTCCTTTTCGGATTCCTTCCAACTTAATCTTAAATATTCATTAAGAGGATCATTTAGTTGCTCCTCGTTCGCTGAAGTTGCTCTATTAAAAGTAAGCGTACAATAGAGAGGGCAGTGTACTGAAAAATAGCAGTCGTCCACCCCAAAATTAGAGACACATTCAAAAACGGACGAGGAGGCCATCATATAATCAACTACGCTTGCCCCGTTATTAGCAAAGCACGTAAATTCTCCATCTGTATCATTAAAAAGCCTTCCATTAAAAACATGAATATCATAAGTACAACATAAATCAATCATAGACAATCCAAATCTGTTATATACATCATCCTTTGACTTTCTTGGTAAGTCAAAACTATCTGAGAGATAATTAATATCACAATTGAATATATAATCTAAATTATCGTTTGGAATGTAGTCCATAAAATCCTTAATTCTACTGTTAAGGTCGCCTGCTATAAACAATGCAGCATTAGGATAATAGTGAGTTATTTCAAAAGATTTCAATACCATTATCATTCTGTATGTCATAAGTAGGAGAATTAGCAGGAGAGACATATACAAAGAGTAAAATAATATCCTTTCCGTAGGCCATTGTGGAGCTTTTGAACAATAAGGCTACAAGCTCTTCAAAATCTTCAAAGATTCTGCTCATGAGACCTTTTTCGACAAGTTCATTCTTAACAAGAACAGTAACTCCTCCAGAACTCCTTCTGGCATGACTCGAGCGTTTTCGTATAAAGTCAAAGTGCGTAAAGTCATTGAAAACGTTCTCCAAATGTTGTCCCTCATACGACCAGGTCTCGCACATTCCAAAAATATCAAATTTACGAACATATGAATTAAAGAAATTGTCAAATTTATATTTAAGAAAACCCTCTATATCTACACAGGCAATTGACACATCAAACTTGCAAAGAGTATCAATGCCTGGTCGATTTATCACCGGATTAATACGATCACATCTCCCACTATTCTGTTTGAAACGCGGTTCTCCACAGATAGTCTTTTCCGGGCCTCGGCCGTGACCCTATAGATCATCCCGAACTGGACACTTAGACTCAAAGTCGTATGAGTAAACGACCCCGTCAGCTATCAGCTTGTCATAACGAAAGAATGCTGGTTTGTTTTTGCCCAGGGTTTGTTTCAGAGCGGAAAAAGAGCTGTTCTCTGCCGGGTTACGCTTTCCGGAAAGTCTTCAACAATTCGAATGGTTCTGCTGTTATTACCGTGCGTAAAATCTTTATGTAGCTATCCGTGACTACCCTCACACGAAATATGAATGTAATACAAGCATCAAGTCAAGATTTATAATGTAGCTTTCTGTGTCTATTCTCACATGAAATATGAATGTTATACCAGCACCAAGTCAAGATTTATATTGAAGCTATCCGTGACTACCCTCAAACTTAATATGGAGGATATACCCGTATCCAGTAATGATTTATCTCGTAGCTATCTGTGGCTACCCTCACACTGAATATGAATGGTATACCGGCACGAGAAGATAATCATAATTAAGCTGTGAAAACAATAACATTCTTTGGTTAAATAGATCTAATTTTTGTGAGAATTACTTTTAAACACATAAGACTATTGATAGAACTTGATTTCAATGATATTGTCATTGGGACTTTTTAGCAGAAGGGATATTTTATGACTACACCGGTAATAGCTACCAAACTGACCTTGACCCTAATGTGTACATGCCTTAAAATAGACCAGAATAACTGGTGAACGGCGAATTTTTTATCTGTTTTATAGCTGTTCAATGGAAAACGAGATATTTTACATCTTGTATAAGCAAGTTAATCAGCATTAGCATTATTGTTACTGCTTTTATATTTCGTTCAAATTAAGTGCACCGGTAACTGGCAATCGGAACTACTCGGGTATTTCCGTGAGCTGTGAAATACACCTCGGATATAAGTGTAGGGTTACAATTTTTCGGGTAAATCGACATCCGGTAATAAACACCTTTTCTAAGCGTGCAAGTTAAGTAGTTCAATATAATGGAAGTGTTGAAAATCCTTTTAAATCAATTTTTATCGGTAACTCATACGAAATAGCGGAATTATAAGTTGTGACATATATAGTTGCTTCATTAATCAAATTAAACGACTTTAACGATTTCACATTTAAGATCTATTTTTAACAACTAAAGTGAAGTGACGTCATTTCCGCGGGAACCAATATGGCGTCATCCCTATTATTTTAGAGGTGGTTTTATTGGATAAACCTGATGTGTTCAGATTGCGGTAACTGGTACAAGGAGCATAATATATGGCAATCGGAACTACTCTGGTATTTCCGTGAGATGTGAAATACACCTTGGATATCAATCGGAACTACTCGGGTATTTCCGTGAGCTGTGAAATACACATCGGATATAAGTGTAGGCAATCGGAACTACTCGGGTATTTCCGTGAGCTGTGAAATACACCTCGGATATAAGTGTAGGGTTACAATTTTTCGGGTAAATCGACATCCGCCAATTAACACATTTTCTAAGCGTGCACGTTAAGTAGTTCAATGTGTATGGAAGTGTTGGACATCATTTTTAATTATTTTTAATCAGTAACTCATACCAAAATGACGAAATCGTTGTTGTGACATGTATAGTTGTTTCCTCAATCAAATTTAACGACTTTTTAGATTTCACATATAAGATCTATTCTTAAAACACAAGTAAAGTGACGTCATTCTCGCTGGAAACACTATGGCGTCATCCCTATTATTTCAGAGGTGTTTTCATTGGATAAACCCGATGTGTTCAGATTGAAGTGTAGGGTTACAATTATTCGGGTAAATCGGCATCCGCCAATTAACACGTTTTCTAAGCGTGCACGTTAAGTAGATCAATGTGTATGGAAGTGTTGGACATCCTTTTTAATCACTTTTGATCAGTAACTTATACAAAATGGCGAACTTGTTGTTGTGACATGTATACTTGTTTCCTCAATCAAATTTAACGACTTTTTTTATTTTACATTCAAGATCTATTTTTAGAAACGAAAGAAAGTGACGTCATTCTCGCGGGAAACAATATGGCGTCATCCCTATTATTTCAGAGGTGTTTTCTATTGGATTAACCCGATGTGTTCAGATTGTCGATATGTTTGTCCACAAATAGCCTGGAGCCTTGTCCGTTCGTATACCGCAACTAGGATCACGGATAGCTACATGATGACACTTGACTCGGTGCTGGTATTATCTAGAAGTAATGTTCCTACCGTGTCCTGTTTGGGACACGGTAGTAAATCCGCCCTCTTAGCTCTTTGGAGCAGGCCGGTTGTGTATCACAACCGCTACGATAATTCAAAAATGGGGCAACTAAATGCAACAAAACTTCACCTGATTAAACATGCATATAATCTCATACCTCATAGTCCAAAAGTTAATATTTTTCCTTTATTGTAAGAGAAAAGAAGCATTTTTCGTAATCCTTATGCATTTCATTTCTCAAATCCATCACTTCCGGTTTTCATTTGGATATCCAGGACTATCCTGCAACAATTGACAACCAATTTGGGTCAAATTGGGCGGAGCTAGACCTGTATGTGTATTCCATATTTTGAAGTTGTAGTAAGGTTGTAAAAAAGGCGGGAAAAAATGTGTTTCCATTGGATGAGCCCTTCATGTTCAGTGGCTAATTACCATATTTTTAAAGCAGAAAGTGCGAGAAGTTGCGAAAAAATCAAAATGGCCACTAACAGTTTGTTTCACACTGAATTTCACCAACAATTAAGAAATACAACTTAATTAAGTAATTTTAGCTTCTATCAAGCTGTTTGATTTGATATTTTAGACAATACTGTGCTAGGGTTATCATAAAAAGGTTATCTATCATGTGGTTGTTGAAATTGATTTTGCTCCAACAAGTGATGAGCGTGGAATCGTAACGTCGGTGGCAACCAGATAGCAGCCACAAGACGTTACGACATCGTATCTAGTATTATCGTGTAGGTCCCTAACTTCGATGGGTCCCGAACTTCGATGATTTTCTATTTTGATCGCGCGCGAGTTTGAGTTTGAACCACGCTGTTTCATTCAGCTCTTCATCAGCAGCAGTACACGTGTTATTTAGAAGTTTCCCACACCATCCCTTGCCTGGGAACACATAATATGGTGGTTTCATTGATCCTGCAGCATTGCCATAACACGCCATAGCCATTTAGGATCACATTTTTGCCCCTGGGAGAGGTGAGGGCTTGTGGGGGTTATGCCTTTGTGGCAAACAAACTTTTGGAGGGGTATGCTCCATCACTATCCCTGACTCATCAATGTTCCACAGGCTGTAGGTCTAAATGCAAAGTGCTCTCTAGGACACCATATATGTGTCAGTGACTGCAGAAATCAGTCTTATGGGCCAAAATTAAGTTTTTGAGATTTTCACATATTATGACTAGGTCACATGTCAAGATTGATATTTGAAAATTTCAATTAAAAATTCTCAATATTAAAAAAGTTACAGCTTTTTTAGAAACGGCAGTCCTCCTATCTAATTGTGACGTAAGGTTGTTTTATTGACGTCGTTGTTTTTGACGTAACGTTAGGTTTTTTTGGTGAACTGCATTGTCTAAAAGTTAAATAACTTTTTTTCTTTTTGATTAATTTTAATCCAAATTTTCAAGTCTTCTTTTCGAAAGAATGCCATTTCACAACATTTGGAAAAACTAACAAATATTATGCTGTCATTCTGAATTGTTTGTTTGCTTTCTGATGTATTCTTTACATTGATATCTGACATAGGGCTATTATTTACAACATTAAAAAACAAACAAAAATGCATTCTTAGCCTCACATAATTTGAAAGGATAAGAAGATCATTGACTGCTTTTGAAATAAATCAATACAAAAAGGAGTTTTTAAGTTATTGACCTTTATATCTATAGAAATATGACTGAAGACTCAAAACCAAACTCGATGACTAAAAACTAGACTTGACATCATGCCCCTCAAACAGAGTAAGCTTAATTGTTTTAACCTTTGATACTTTCGTTTAACCCTTTACCAAATTATAACGACATTTGACCAGTCTATTGCAGACGACTCTTGAAAACAATGTGGAAAAAGGAGAAATTGCTCTTAACAAGTAATTTCTCCTTTTCCCACAATGTTTACTGACCTAACAGATGATTATTTTTCAATTTCATCACATTTCGAAATGGCGTCTGCAAACTCTTTCAATTTGGGACAGTCGAAAATTTGGTGTTTGGTATAGGGTTAAATAGATTCCTTGGTAGCTATTATTTCTATATATCAAGACAACACATTTTAATAGCTTTATGCCAACTAATAGTATTCTATACTCAATGATGCCAAGAAGAAAAACCCAATTGTCTACTTCCATGTGGTCAAAAAGATGATGCAAATCCACCAAATGGGAAATAGAAAAAGAAAATGAATGTCATGGATATAAATACATTTATTTTTTCAACAAATTAATTAAATAAAAATCTTTATTAATATCCATTTATTTAAAGTGTTAACTAATATGTTGACTGCTTTTATTTGTAATTACAAACACTGTAATTATACAACAGTATGTGTTACAATCTTCATGCTTTAGAAATATCATTGCAATGATCTCTATGAAGAAATCCACACAGATCTTTCTGTAGAATGTTATGAACACTTTTTGATAACAGTCCTATAGTCCCTTCATTTAAACCTTCTACATTTTCTTCATCCTCCCTAAATTTCACTCAACTGCAAAGGTCAGAGACAGTTCCTCCAAACATCATACTGTGGCTTTTGGTTTCTTGTTTACCTATCAAAAGAATAAGTGAAATAATCTTTGAATATGAATAATATCTTTTCCTTTATAGATAGTATTGAATATAATGTTAACCTTTTTCAGTTACATTATTGCTATCCATGACCAGTACTATGCTAGGACTAAGGAGTCTGAAGTGTCTTGCTAATAGATACTACTAAGAAAACAGTGGTGCTGGTGGGGCTTGGGGCTGGGAATCCCTGGTAACAGCTCAATCCTTAACCAATAGGCCACAGAAATACTTAATCACACCTTCATACCCGGTACCTTGTATATGTAGAGAACATAAAGTTTTAATTAATTTGAAAGTCATTTTGAAAATAAAAAGGTCAGGTGCAATAGACTTTTATTATCAAATACCATCAACAATTAAATCCAACTAAATGCAAAAACAGTTCTTAATTGCAGTTCCTCTGAAACTGGTTTATATCGCCTCTTTCAGTTCTGCTTAATGTCAAGATTTGAATCTGATTTCACTTTTAAAATTGTTTGTAAATCAGGACAAATGAAGTCTACCAATAAAAATATTATTACAATGAGCCTTCTTCAGTAAGGTTTTGCATGTTATATGAATCAGAAAATATGTTCATGCAAATAGTTTTGGCAAAATATTAAATGGAATTCAATATACCTCTGCATACAATGATGTGTTTTTCCAATTCTGATGTAAATAGTAGTGGACCAGTGCTGCACCATACTGTATTCAGTGTTTGTTCTCTGTAAGTAATGGTTTATGCTAGTTTCACTGTACACCCTTGTATCTAATGACCCCTTCATCCTCCAGAAGAAAAGGCTTTTATCCTGTAATGTAAAAATCATGTTATGCTGTAATAACTGAACATATGCAACATTGGTAAAATGTTCTAAATACTAAATATAGTATCCTGTAAAACAGAAAAATAATTGAGCAGTATGACCAAGTATGAGCAATTTTAGATTACTGAATTTCTTTTTTTCCACAATGAATTTCATCAGAAAGCTGAAAATTCTTATAAAACACTTATGTTAAATTGATAACATTGAAGCCATTTAGACTTGTCATCACGACATACCTCATCTTATTTTTAGGCAGAATCTTAAAGTATGCCTCTTAGAAAGGTATTCAATGTTACCAAAATAACAAAAACCATAATGCTAAACATTACAGTTTAATCAATTTATTTTGGTTTCACAAAAAATCTTTTGTCATAAAAACTAATGTGTATGCCTTGTTAATCATAAAAGGGCAAAAAGCAGTCTGCACATAATGGAGCAATCATCTCACAGATTGTGTGTAATGTGTAACTTAAGTTAAAATAGGGAATCAAGACACTCTTTGTCACTGCATGAACAACAATCAACCATTTTAAAGTTCTTATTTCTTCTTTGTTTTCAATAAGGAATGTGCAAGGATGAATAAGAAATAAGGATTGTGCATGCCTTTCAATGAATTAATGTCAAACTCCCAATTTTGATCATTCAACATGAGGGAAATAAAAAAAAACATGACATGCACATGCTTGTTTAGATAATGAACCGTTTAAATGATTTACTAAATCTAAAACATAAAGATGCTAAAATTACACAGATTGGTAATGAAAGATGTGTGAGGTGTATCAATCATCTAGTCTTGCATAATTTTAAAGATCTGTGATTTCATTTCAGCAGTAGAAGACATTTCATTTTAAAACTATTAAGGTTTCAATGTGTGATTTAGCATCATTTGAAAACCACCCCTTATAATAGTACTACCCTTAAATACTTAAGGTAATGGAAACATAAAGCTGCATGAAGCATAATATTTGTTTATATTTTTCAGACACTTTGAAGATAACATCATTCTGATTTGCTTATTGTTTCTAACTGTTTTCTTTTGTGTAAGGGGTTGTGGGTGGGGTGGTCCAACAGGCCCGTAGTTGGGCATACGCCCGTACGCCCGGGCGTATCATCATTTTTTGAACTTGAAAAAAATAAATGTCTTTTAAAGTCCAAAAATGTGATAAAAAACAGAGCCTAAGGGGGGTTAGGGGTTAATGCTTAAGAGTTTGTCAATTATTTTCAAAGATTTTCAAGCTTAGCAAGAACAATTAACATCGCAAAAACAATAAGTACTACAATGCTACGTGCGTTCATTGAATAAAAAAAGTACAGCGAAGGGACAGTACTGTACTCGGTGAATCTAAGTAGCCCCCTTACTAGCACTGCATCGTTATAAATCATTTTGTTCCGAATGAGATGTTTACGAGGCGGTCTTATTTTGAACAATGGCCGACGGGACCGATTTTATAGAGGGTATGACGGGGCCGCAAATATGTCTGGCAGGCTGAAGGGCGTTCAAGCCAGAAGCAAGCAGATTAATCCGGAGGCCGCTTACACGCACTGCAAGGCACACTGTCTCAATCTCGCAATTATTCACGCCTCTAAAGAGCCCTTTATGCGTACGATGATGGACAAAGTACAGGAGATCGCCTTTGCGTTCAACTCAGGGTCTTCCCCAGCCCCGTAAAGCGCCGCGGCTCCGCTGCGCTTGACTTTCAAAATAAGCACTCCCGCGGCGCCTTAGCTGACTCCCGCGGCGCTCTAAATGTGTCCGCAGCGCTTTAAATTGACCCCAAATGGAGTCAACGTCAATGGCAGTATATTCTAGATAAACCGCCAGTCTATAAAGTAGTAACTAACAGCTGATAAAAAAGTCGATAGGCGTTTACACACTCGGTTTATGCGACGTCGTCATAGGTACAGACATGAGCGTGTGTATTGGCGTTATGGCACGTGCTTTGTCCTAAAAGGAAAGATCTATGATGCGTGTTAAAAGATCGCACTTGGAGTGAGAAATAGACTTTACTTAATTGACATGGCTTCTGTCACTTTCTATGATACTATAGACGGGAGTTTTATGTGAAAACACCGGATTCAGACATCCATCTCCACATCGCCGATTTCCTTGGTTTGTCATGGTAAGTTATTAGACAAACTAATATGACGTGATCGGGAAATATTGAGAAAGTTTTGCATCCGGCAATATCTTTCTTCACATCGAATTATTTTGACCGGGTAAGTTATAAAATTCAGTTCCTCGGCAACTTAGTTTCACTATAAATATGCCCAAAACCGGTTTTGTAGTATCTGTATACATAAACTGCTGAGATGAAATGATCATCTGGTGGGCTCAGGCATAACGTAATTTTTCGAACATCAAAATACTTGTTGAGCTCAATGTGACAAATACACCAAGTGAACCTGAGCAAGCTCCTCATTTCTGGAATTTCTTACGAACAATTTTATAATATGAGGACTATATGTTAAGTGCCTCTTGTATGCAAAAATGTCTACAGGTATTGACACTGCAGCTATAGTCATGTTCACTTTGTTAAAAACAATGAACAAACCTCCAAGTGGTTAAGGTGAAGGAAGTGTAACTTGGAGTTTTGGTTTGATCCTTCAGGCAAGACATGACAGAGCCCTAGTCTCGTACTGTGAATCCCAGAAAACCCGTATACAATACATAAAATACTGTTGACAGAGAGTCAAATGTTGCATACAAAATAATAATTTGTGACACCATGATTATCTATGAACTTGTCTTTTTTTAATGAATAGACTAGTGCGAAATAATTTAACAAATTCCTAGTGATGCCCCATTGTAAAAGGCATTTCGGGTAGACATGCAGATTGCTATGTATTTGGCTAGTCATGACTATGTTACCTGACATGAAAAGACGCAAGCACAAAGAAGCAAAAAGACTTTGACCAGCCTCCAGACATAGGAATCCTGTATCAAAGTTCAAATAAGCTTGATCCTCCAAGCCGTATGGCTGCCTTCAGGAATCTTCACTGGTTGATGAAGAAAACTCACTCAAACCATTAGTTGCATGCCACTTATGGATTTGTGTGAGTTGTTTAAAAAGAACATTTCTGTTTAAGTAAGGCTATAATAATAGTACTGATGGAGAATTTTCACTTGCAAGCCATCAGATGATATTCGATAAAGGATAAAAACTGGCTGCAATACTCAATACTTAAATAATGTACATGTAGTATGGTGTTATGGTTCTTTAGAATTAACAACTGACATGAAGTAACACAGGATGTCAGAAAAAAAGTTTGTTATAAACTTTAACGAAGGAAAACATCTAGTTTGTCATGGAAACATTCTTAATTTTGTGAAATAGTTGGATGCTTCTATGACTGATCTAGTTTTTCATAATTTTGTTTTGCTTTGCACCTATGAAAACACTATTCATTTTGATGTAGTCTTCTTGAAACCTTCACAGTACTCTGACATGAAGAATACGATAAATAATAAATCATGTTTGTGATTTAATTTATATGTCAACAAAGATCTATGCTGAATGGGGACAATGGTTCTCGAGAGCCCATACGCTCTTTGCTATGAGAATCACATTGGTACTCCATATTGACCAGATGGATACATGTCCTTGAATAAATCTATTAAATGTGTGGGGGAGGCTGTGACACCAATTGGACATATTTTGTTTAAATGGGATGTTGCTCAACACTTCTATATACTTCTGATTCAAGATGTGTCTGAAAGATAATAATAGAGGTTCACATTTTCATTTCAGACTGTTAAAGGGATTCAGCATGCATGTCCTCTAGACTTACAGAATTTCCAATTTAAAAAAGCTCAGGATGAATGGTTCAAAGCAAAACCAATGAGAAGTAGAGTATTCAAAATAGAAATGCACAGTGAAATATATGGAGTTTTGAAAATTTAATTTTGTAGACTATCACTCATTTTTTTGTCTAGCAAATGTGTTGATTTAAATATATTATGGGACACTTTCTTTTGTCTTTTATTTTCACAACATACCTTAAAATTCACCATTTTGGTACACATATATAAAAAAAAATCGAAAAGGGAGGGGGATGACCCCCTCCCTTGACCCTCCCCCATCCTCCCCAGCGCCTGAAAAAAATCCTGGGGAAGACCCTGCAACTATTCAGGGGAGAGGCTCCTTTGTTTTCAAGAGTCCTTGGCTAATGACCCAGCAAGTCGTCAAGAAATGGAAAGACGCACAAAACTGCAATCATGCGAAACTAGATGGGCGGCTCGTGCTGACGCACTCAACACATTTCTGTCATCATTCAGGACTCTGGACACGGCGTTACATCAGTTGTCTACAGGAGGTGACAGTAAGGCAGGGTGCCATAGAAACGCCATATTACGTTTCGACTTCATCATTGCCCTTGTAGCTGCTGAACACATATTGTCGGCTTGTGTGTCCTTGTCACAACTGTTACAACGGAAGTCCTGCGACCTGAACGAGGCTGTAACGGAAGCGCGTGTATTGCTAAAACTGATCAGGGATGAAAGAAATGATCCCCTGGTTTGGGACGCCTTGTTCCAGAAGGCAACTGAGCTGGCAGCTGACGTTGGAATTGAGCCTTCGTATCCAAGAAATATACAGGGCAGGGCTCAGCACAGACCCAATGCTCCCGCAGAATCCGTAACAGATTTCTGGAGGGTCAACATGTACTTGCCATTTGTTGACCATCTGTGCGGGGAACTTGATACCAGACTGCTTCAAGAAGGAGAAAGGTTCAAGGTACAGCACCTGATACCCAAGAAAGCGCCAAGTCTAAATGAAGAGGTAGGTTCAAATGAATCGCGTTATGCTGTTTTGATGCACGTCACTTCGGAAGTCATTTTTCATTTTATCATTAAAGATATTACATAATGTACGTATATTACCTAAAACCCTTCCTCTGATAATTCATATTACATAAAAAGCTGTGCGCGAATGTGTAATCATTGTCATACTTGGAGCTCTACAGGTTTCTTATGTAAGATACATAATCAGAAAAATCACAGGCGTACATAGAGTGGAATTAACACTTACCTAAATATCATATTGCATTTCTCGGATGTAAAAACATTTTTAAGCCTGCTATTGGAATTATCTGATTGCCTTAGTCGGTCAATTTATTGTGAATAAACGTAAGTGTGTATATGATACATAGCATTAGATTAAAATTGAACTAGATCAATCAGTTTTAGGACCTTTGGTACTTTTCATAGGCAAATATGACATATTCAAATGTAATTATTATATTCTTTTTGAAATACCTACATATGAAATTAGCATGATGCTCATGTCCTTTATCAAATTATTATTAACAAAGATAAATTTTGAGATCGCAAACATAAGCGAATAACACTCCTTTGAATGCTAGTCAGTGGTAACATTTTTTTATTCAAATATGATTCTAAAATAATGTGAAACGCATCTTATTTGTATGTCTTAAATTTGGAATATAAGTTGATTACGACAGTGCAAATGCGGTAATGTAACAATCACAATCTTTTTACCACAGGTCATACGAAAGATTCACGCGGCATGTGCATCGGACCTGACGGCGGACATTGACCAGTTCCTGAGTGAGGTGCGGCGATGGAAGGCCCGCTGTCAGACGTCAGAAAACCCAACCGACTGTCGCCAAACGGCGCTGTCGCAGATCAATAGAGAGCTGTACCCCAATGTCCATGCCTGCTTCTCCCTTCTTCTCGCAATGCCGGTGTCGACAGCCTCGGCTGAAAGATCATTCAGCACAATGCGAAGGGTAAAGACGTACCTCAGAAGCACCATGACAACAAAGAGACTGTCTGGCCTAGGTCTCCTCAACATCTACAGGGAGAGAGAGATTGACTTAGAAGCGGTGGTGGATACGTTTGCCAGAAGAAAGGAGAGGCGGCTTTCTCTAATATTCAATGTTTAGATGGATTCTAGCTTGATACATGTTCAGTAAATTTATTTCACATACATGTACGTGTACACACATACCTTATAAGTTACACTTGGTCACTTACACTATGTCACAAAAGAAGGGCAACGTTTGTGAGTATTATGTCTTCTCTATGTTTGAAAAATATGATACTTTTTATTTCCAATAAAGTGAATATCATTATAATAATGATTATGATCAGCTGACCGTTTTGATATTTCATAGTTATTTGTTTTTGGATTTAACACCTGTATAAACATATTTTGCTAATGAAGCAAAATCGGCTTGAAAATGCACACAGAAATAGGAAACTATTTATTTTTTGAATTTCTTATGAGTCTAATTGTGTTTCCCTTTTATACTAAATTTGATGTAATCAGGGATAAACAGTAATATAGTAACATGATTGAAATAAAGATTATTTGCATCAAAAATCATATTACATCTAGAGATCGTCATTTGTTTACACAAAATATCATGTTTAACTTTTATTATACTAGAGTGACATGTTTGACAAGTTTTCGCTCGATTTTTCTTCAACGCCGACCAATTATATAAGCATATATTTGGAATAATAAGACATAATAAATACATCTAGAATGCACCATTTGCCGTCTTTTTTTTTATATTTTTTTTCGGGGGAGGACCCCCGAACCCCCCTTCCATTATGTCGATTGTGCGTATCATTAAAAACGGTCCAGCTACGGCCCTGTCCAATGTTTTCTTCCTTCTTTTGAATAAGAGCTATACTGGAAATTGTCATGGTAATGAAAGCTTAATTTTACAAGTAGTATAGTATAAGTGAAAGTTATTCTCACATGCGGTAAGGAAAAGTTAAGCGTATGTGCAATGAATCTTTCCTGAATACAGACGAAAGTGTTCAAGACAACCATAATGTCCTTTTCATATTCACAGTCAACGACCCAGCCAGCAAATGATATGGGACCCATATGGGTCCCATATGGGTCCGATGTAGGCAGCCCATCCGGGTCCCATCTGGGTTTTGCAACAATGAATCACATGGGTCCCATATGGGCTAGTCTGGGTTAGCCCGTATTGAGCCAATATGGGTCCGATATGGGCCCCATCTGGGCTGCCCGTATTGAGGTAATATGGGTCCGATATGGGCCCCATCTGGGCTGCCCATATTGAGCCAATATGGGTTGCACAAATATGGGTCCCACCTAGGATGCCCCAATATGGGTGTTATCTGGGATGCCCAAATATAGGCGTCATCTGGGGTGTCCCTATCAGACTGATCAGGGTTCAACCTGGGCTGCATTCATTTGAGCATTACATTTTGGGTAGGTCGGTGAAATGGGGGCCAATTAACAATTATATGACTTCTACAAATGTCAGGCTTGTTAAGAGACAAAAAGTGCCACTCTAGATCAGACATTGCATTCTTTGTAGTAATTTTAAATTTAAAATACGCAGGCCTTTACACAAAACAGATTTCTTACTCTATCAGCAGAGCACTATGATAATGGCCGAGAACAGCTGCCTATATGAAACTTTCACCTGGCCCTATGAAGCCCTTATTTTCGTAGATGACATCAAATATGTATATATGTGATGTGAAACACATATTCATGTATATTTCAGCATTGAATGTTTAACCCATTACCAAACAATAACGACATTTGACCACTTTGTTGCAGACGACCTTAGAAAACATTGTGGGAAAAGGAGAAATTGCTCGTGAGGAGATTTTTCCCTTTTCCACAATGTTTTCTGCCCTATCAGAAGATTGCTTTCCAATTTCTTCACATTTTGAACTGTCGTCTGCAAACTCTTTCAATTTGGGACAGTCAAAATATGGCGGTTGGTAAAGGGTTAAGTTATCAAATATCTCTTCATGCATGACACTTTACAGTATAAAAAGTAAATATAAATCTCCCAAAATAGCTAGTTTAATACAGAAAATGATTTCCATCTTTTTAAACTACATTACATATGTAACAATATGGTATATAAATATACTGCCATGGAAAACTTGAGTACAAAAGCAAAAATTGTGTGAGAATTATGTTTAATAGATACAATTACATACAACCATTATATTTCATGAAGTAGGTTAGGTAAGGAATCTTTCAATGGACATTTCTTTCTCAGAGAAACCTTAGTCAAGAAGCCAAGATTTGGTTTATATGGGTATATCCCATATCTGGCAAAATTACTATATGGACTAGTCAAAATAAGGGTAGATATCTTCCAGCCCAAGTGCTAGTAAATAAAGTAATTAATCCAAGTTAAGTAGATCCATTGAAAGGTTAAGAAAACATTCCAGTTCAAACAACAGGTCAAAAAAACAGTCACAAGTAGTTTGTAAAATTAACCGATCACCAGACTTTTCCTTTTCGAATAATTTGTTTAGTATTGTAATCACTTACAAATATCTCAACTCAAGGAGTTATAACTATGTAATAAAGGTCACAGAATTAGAAACAACCCATGGTAAAGGCTATATATGCATTGACTCAAATTAACACATGTCTTAAAGAGACTTACAAAACATATGATTAACATACACAGCCAATCAAGTGACAACTAATGCTCAGCAACTGTATTTCTTTCGAAAATTTAACATTTTATGGAAATACACATGCTTATTTACTATGTGACACCTTAATGCGACTTGCAAAAAATATACTCATATCAAACAGCTCCTGTTGGTGTTCATATGATCAGATTAAATCCTATCTTACTTATGCATGCCCCTAGAACAAATATTTTCCTTTGAACCAAGAAAAATGGGTCTTCATCTGCAAATAAATGATTCATTTTCCCTATGTGTACCACAACAAGAATTATCTTACTTCTTATCAATACAAAAAATTCTGCAAATCACATTATTGATTTATTAATTTATTTTAGCTGATAAAAATTTATTAGACATCAAACTTTCTATGCACATTCAGGGATAAATGAGTTAAACAAGGTCAATTTTTTCTGAAAACATTCAGGCATGAATAAGTAAGCTTTAAATAGTGGTAACTATACTACACAAACAAGTTTCACAATCAATAGAATCAACTCTGAGGGGTTTTGGCTGAATGAGTTTCACACAAGCATGGCTCTTTAATATCATAAATATATATATATATATGTAGATTTTATGCCCTCTACTAATATTCATATTTTTTTCTACACTCAAAATAGCAAATCATAATGACAATCCTTGCATGGGGAGACAGGGAAGATTCTGATCTTTGACAAAATCTAACAAAATAATGCTAAGAGCTGTCCCAGCAGGGTCTACTTTTTTGCCATAACCATAAACTATAACTTGTATAAACTAAAAAAAATAAATAAAACATTAAACAATAACAAAACAATTAAATTCAATCTTGTTTAAGGACTAGAATAGACATCAATATAAATGACTAAAACAGTGAAACAAAGGCCCTGAAAACAAAGGTCCTGCACAATCATTCACAATCAAACATATTGTAAAAAGCATAACATAAAACATTTATTTTGCATAATTTATAATTCTGGTTTTAATAGCAACTATCTTGTCTAAGCAGTGTGCAATGATGTCCCAATGGTCATCTTTGCTTAACATTAGCCGAATCAAATAATACTGAAAATGGCACCAGATATGTAAAACTGTATATTGAAAATGGCCCAATATGTTAAACTGTATACTGAAAATGGCACTTAATATATAAAACTATCTATAGACAATGATATTGTATTATGCTTTCAGTAAACAAACAACTGACCATCCTCAAATTTCAATGCAATTAAGGTTTTCCACAGACTCAACTATATACTCAACTGTTCAAAAAGAGGCATTTGCAAATACAGTATACTTTGATTAGATAGCAGGAGCTGTATAATCAGGATATGCTTTATTGGCCTATATATGCCACAAGAATAATCATTTTCTTGTCAAGATTAAAAGTACAAAATTCATAACATTAATTTTGACATTTCAGCAAAAAAATATTCAGGAGGTATCAACTTTTCAATGAATCTGAAAGCAAGCAAGGGAATCACAAGACCAATGTTCACGATTTTTGCAGTCAACTGCGAATTCTCTGCAAAGTTTTAGACAAAACGGCATTATAAAACAAGGGTTATCATTTACCACCAGTTGATGTTGATGGTCAACTCATGCAGGGTACACACACAATGTGGCTATCATTGGCAAAAGTAGGTGAAAAAAAGCCAAAATACCAGTGGCGCGACAATCTTGTTAGGACATAAATTCATAAACATTGGTCGTATTATTCCTCCGTCTGATTGAAAGCTGATTTAGTTAAATGTCTGGCTGGGTGCCAACTGGTTCCCTCTAGGTCGCTCTCTCTTTTTGCCCTCCCTCTCAATCCTTGGCCCAGGCTAGCCACCTTTGAATTCCCTCCTCCACCTCTTTTTTGGTTGTTGTCCGAGTTGTTGGATTTCTGCTAGGGTATCCTTAAAATTAAAGCAAAAATCATTTACAAATTTAACATGCAAAATTTTACATATTGCCTTTCATACTATAGTTTAGTTCCAAACCAGATCCATCAAACCCTGCATCAGCCTTATTGAAGCATTTAGATGTATTTTGCAAAATTGTATAGAACCAGATAAGACAACTTATGTTTGATCTGAGTCACTTTAGTTGCCCACCACTTATGGATAAATATTTACCATAAATTCTTCTGTCAAAAAGTTATAATAATTATATTGAGTTATTATAATAATTATATTGAGTTATAGAACAAAGCATACATGTTTCACCTACACCAGTAAACCGACTGGTCTCAACACAGATTGGGTCTGCAATTAAGTTAGTCAAAATAATTCGACATGAGGATTGCTTTCTATTTTCTGATGGGGCAATCTAACGTCCAAATTTCGAACGATCCAAATAATGTAGGCCTTTTTTTTTTGTCTTATTTTCAGATTTAAAGCACAAATGGCCAAAGTCAATTAAAATGGCAAGTTATATGTTAAATAAACTTATATACCAGTTTCCACCAAACAATGGCATCAATCGCCGTTCAACAATTAAAAACCTACTTATTACTATTAGGTTTTCCAATTTCAGTGCGCATGTACAGAAAAAAAACATCGGGAGCAAAAAATCATCAACTAATGTTAATTAAGCCGTTCTTACAAAGTTAATTGTGGAATACAGACATGTAATTGGCATGGATTGATTCAAAAAGGATTAATTCACAACTGTGAGTAAAATAATTTGATAATTATCAATAACAATGGAAATATGGGTCTTCAAACGGTGCGACAACATTTTTTTGTCTCATTTGTCCTCCATTAAATGAAAGTTTTGAAAGTTTGACGTGATGGGAGGTATTGCCGGATACAAAAACTTCTCAATATTCTCCGATCACTTCAAATTAGTTTGTGCGTCAAATTAGTTTGACTACAATTTTGTCACGTTCAATATGAGTTGTCGGGTGAATTAATTTATCTTTAGATGCAGATTTTATCTTTTTCAGAAGATTTGAAAGTTTCAAGAGTGTGAAAACTCATCATGACTACTCAAACTGTGAATGCTTGGAGAATAGAAGCCCTGGGAGGTGCACTGAACACTTTCCAAAATATCTGTCTCACAAGATTCAGAATAAATCCCAGACAACTGCCTCTACAGATTTGACCTAATTTTTCTGTAGTTGTGTCAGTAGAATGGAGATCTTTTACTCATACTTCCTTTTTTCCTTCTTAATTCATTTAAAGGAGATCCTACCATTCACAATCAATGCAGAAATTGAGAAATTTATAACAGAACTTTTTATTTGTGTGTTATTCTAATAAAAGCAAGAGCAACAATAATTTCATGTCTATCATCAATGCTATCACTACGCCTGGATATATCATTTTAGAAAAGCAAGAATAAATTCGAGTCTTAAATTTATGTTATGAATACATTTAGAATGACCGATCCTCTCGAAGATAAACACTGTCGCGAAAACACATGACGCAAAGATGGGAACGCTAATCACATTTTTTGTAGCACACCTATGTAATCAATTTACGATAACTCTACAAAACAACGATTATTAGAATAAGTCTGCATTACTACAAAAGTATTGTATCATAAGTACCTTCAATATTGCGTATTTTTTCAGTTATTAGACTCGTTTTCCCGCTCGTTTGAAGGTGGCGGTAAATGGCTTACATCATTAACAAAATCTATGGCCGTTCACCGCAAGGAAAATAATAAAAAAACAACAGAATACGTTGGCTAAAACATCGCGATGCTTGTTGTCTAGAAATGGTGAAAACTATGTATATATTGTTAAATTTATGTATGATTCTCATTTTCAAAGGTATATAAAACCCTTAACCATACATCATTTAATTTCATTGATTCAATATGGGCTTGCCCAGATACAGCCCTCAAGGGACCCACTTGGGCGGCCCTTATTGTTTCACTGAATATAGATATATAATTCAAGTATGGCTATTACAAAGTTAGGAACCAGCTGTGATTTGACACATTCATCTTTTTAAAAAGAAAATGCGCAAAATCCCAAAATGCTGAATTTTCTGTAAATGGTATATGATGTATTTGGGACCCACATGGGTCCAATATGGGCTACCCCATATGGGCTTGCCCAGAAACAGCCCACATGGGACCTATATGGGCTTTCTTAACATTTTCTATTTTGTATAAATTTTGTATGATGATGCAGTTTATGATTGAAAGTTAAGAATATATCTCAATCTAAAAAAACAGACTCTAAATGGTCAAATTTTTACAAATTTTTGTGGAAGAAGGTATATCAATATGGGTCCCTAATGGGTCCAATATGGGCTTGCCCATATCGGCTAGCCCATATACATCCCATATGGGACCCTTAAAGGATTTCGTCAGATTTTTTTTCTGATGTAAAATGACTTGATTAATAATTTACATGCAATTGGATCTTAAAATATATCTCATAATTTGTTGAAAAGATAATAAAAAACCTCAACAAATATGTTTATTTACATATCATTGAAACATGGGGCCCATGTGGGTCCCATCTAGGGAAACCCATATGGGCAAGCCTATATGGGTCCCATCTGGGCTACATCTGGGCTAGCCCATATGGGCTTGCCCAGATGTTTCCCAGATGGGACCCATATATGCTTGCTTGCTGGGGAGTTCGATCTTCCGTGCAAGTTTCATATTTTCTCTTCAAAATCACATAATGAATTCTTATTTTTAGTAGAATACTGGATGTGGTTTGGGGTTATTGTTTTGAATGTCGAATACTAAGCTTCATATAATCTTAAATCACATCTAACCAAAGATAGCAACCGAAAGTGACAGATTTCCAACAACTTCCGGTTTATTTTCGTGAAGTATCAACACCGTTTTAACACCGATTTATCAATAGTTACGAGAGTAAATACAATGTTAACATTACAAATCCATTCTAAATCATTCCACTTACCTTCACTGTCGATGAAGTGATGCTACCTCGAAACTTTTATGCGAAGAAAGCGCGATTTACATCGTGAAACAAATATGTAGGTCATCGCTATTTATAAACAGGAAATACTCGAAAGGTCGGGGCTAAGTCTTTCAAATGTGAAATATATTGTGTTTTTTCGTTCGGACTGCACTTTTATTTCAGTTGAATATGGTTCAAACTTCAGGGACCAAGTTTGGCAAGTTTTAATGAAAACAAAACATGATTAATTATGTTTTAAGACGAAAATATAAAGCGCAAACTTTAAACGACGTTTTCTCGAAATCGACGTTTTCGCCGTAAGACTGATTTCTGCTGCCGACGTCACATATATGATCAGCTATATAAACAGCGAGGTCATAATTTCATTGCTTTGAAAGCCAAGCAATCTCGGCAGGATCCTAAGCTCTCTCTGCCCTTGATGATTTACTGCTTCCCAGAGGTTTGAATCTGTAAAGAGTGTACAGAAACTGTTTCATGATGTCAGATGTTATATAGAGGCAATAAAGTTTCTGTAGGACCAAATTGAAGGGTAGATATTTACTATAACACCGACAAGAGCATGGCGAAGCGGTTGGCGTTTAATACAAATACGCTTCCGACCATTTCCTAATAAAAACAAAAGTTTCACCGCACAAGGGAACTTATCGTAAACGTTAGTTTTTCAACTAATTTTGATAAGAATTAAATTAAAAGAGACATTCCATTTCACTTTTACCGTTCGAAATTAAAAGTTATTTGGGAAGATAATGACATAAAAGTTTTGACGTTTTGTCGATGTCGTACTAAATGAAAGTACCGAAAGAACTGAAACACGATCTCGATTTGACTAACGCCATTTACATTGAAAGTCTGACTATGTGTCTATGTGCCTACCTGCCTGCCTGTGTGCCTATCTGCCTGCCTGCCTGCCTGCCTGCCTGCCTGCCCTGCCCTGCCCTGCCCTGCCCTGCCCTGCCCTGCCCTGCCCTGCCCTGCCCTGCCCTGCCCTGCGCCCTGCCCTGCCCTGCCCTGCCCTGCCCTGCCCTGCCCTGCCCTGCCCTGCCCTGCCCTTGCGAACTTTCATTAATCCACATTCGGCGCGATTACTGGTTATGTATCCAGGAAGTAGAATCGAGAATGATTAATCTAAGTTGTAAGAACTTGTTTCACAATCGATGTAAAATAAATTAATTCAAACTTAACACCAATCTCATCCAATGTGTTTTGTACTGTCTCCTGAGATTGAATTACGGCATATTTCCCTTTGATTTTCGCCAATGTTTGAGCACCGAACAGCCCTTAGTCATTGCTCGTATAAGAAATGTGCATGTCTGCAATATTATGTAGTTTTCATAAGTATCAGCATACGATTAACGGAGAGAATAAGCACTGAATTCAAATACCGTCTTAAATTCATATACATGTAAATTTGAAACACCTTTTTAATGGTATATTGTCCGCAAACTAGCCTTTACAAATGTACAGAGGGTCTGATGATCAGTATTTGGGGCTAGAATCATACATAGGGCATTTACCTACAATATATACCAAGATCCGATGCCTATCTCGTCGAATACGGGCTAAAAATGCCCCGACAACATAAAAAAAGAAAGAAGTTTGTAAGATTCGAAAAATTCATTCTAGGTACTTTGATTTTACGGGAAAGGTTTTAGGTTTTCGGCAAATGCTATAATCGCAGCCTTTCGGAACATTTTTTTTTTCATCGGTTTACGGCAGTGAACAAGAGCATTTGTTTTTATGTTCTAAGCGCATTTGTGTTTAGCGTAAGTGTCGCGAAGCAGCTCAGACAGTTATAATTACTAGAAATCACAGGATGAACACTCATACTTATGTTCGCAAAGCAATGAAACTTAAATTATTTTGGCCCTTTTTACCATTTGAGGGATTAAAGCGTTTTTTCTGTCTAAAAGAAGCTATTCTTTAGATTTTTCTTCGGCCTGCCAAATTTGACAGATGCCGGGAACTCAAAATGTAAACAGCCATTATGCAAATTAGGTTAGGTCATTAGATATTCGGATTTTTCGGATCGCACCGGTAACTGGTATAGAACGGTAACAAGGTAATGCGTACAGCGTGAAGGAAAGCATATAGGAAAAACGGAGATCCAAATTAATGCCGACCAGGGAAATGACAAATCTAACTGTGTACGCCGTATTATATTTCGCCATTCTATTCTTAGGTAAGTTGATTACATTTGTAGTAAAGAAGATACACAATTTCCTCTTTTAAGTATACCTATTACCGACGTATATGTATTACCGACGATTCCATAAATTGCCAGATTTCTGGCGGATGCACCCTCTGATCAAATAACTTCGGCTGTGATTAGTTTGTTGTTTTCACGGACTATTGCACAGTGTCTTTTTAACAGATAAATAACAGTATTACAGAATATTTATGATAAAGGCAGGGAAATGCTAATTATCAAGGTAGATTTCCTTATCTGATTATAATTCTGATTCATGTAAAGGAACTCAATAAAGGGTAGGTATATTCTGCTGACTTTTCTCTGCTGACCAGCTGACTGCTGACCGCTGACCAGCAGCCATTTGTATAAACAGTTTAACCCACGGTTAAAACTAACCATGGGTTAAATTCCTGGTTAAAACGTGGTAAGCGTTTGTATAAAACTCGCAGGTAACTTTAACCGAGAATTAACCCAGGTAAAAGTAACCAACCTCTATGACCAAGGTAAGTTGTTTAACCAGAAAAGTTACCGCTTTAAATATGGCCGCCATCTTGTAAATTCGGCCCCGCTTCAAATGAATTTTTGACGAAATGACCGCCAACTGACCAGCTATGGGAAAACGGAATTACGGAAACCCTCAAGATTTTCATCGAGAAGCTTACGAGACATGTAAGACCATTGTTTATTGTTTAAACCAACGAAATTTGTGTGTCGAAAAACTAACGAGACATGACCACTGTTTGGCATGTAGACATCAACAAAAGATCTCGTATAATGGGGCCTATTAAGCACCCTGCATTAACAGTAACAACTTCATTTGCGTTTTCTCTTATAAGTTTAAAGTTCTACTTTCACATTTGATAAAAGCTATTCGATTATCAATCCGGTACATTTTATTGGGTGGGATTATCCTCTACCTTTCGAGGACTTCCTGCTGAAAACGAAACAATAACAAACAAAAACATTTCTTCGTAACGCCGTTCATGTACAATCATGTGAAGGTAGGGATTTGTAGATCAGTTCTTATTTAGAAAAAAGCACCTATCAGTGTTTTTATTACCATTAAAACCAGTTTCCCCATGGGATTTTGAGAAATGTCGAAATTCAAAGCACACCAAGAACACAAAACTATGAGATTATGAAAAGTCACATTGTGTTTGTTTGAGATTGACATAGTGGCAAAGAATTTGAGTTTTGTTGTGATGTATGGTTATTAACAGATGGAGAAAGACCACAATCTTAACTGCCCTTAAGGAAGAACCATCTCCATTCAGTATGTCAGTCAAGAAATAATCTGTTGGAAAATCCATATGCCTTCATTGATCTTAACCCAGACAGAGAGGACAGGGATCTTAGTAACATACCATTCTGATAAAAGGAGAAATTGGTCTTGAAGGAAAGACCTTTAAATAACATTGTTTCCTTTTGCTTTCAAAGAACCAGTATGGCAGAGTTATCACTTTGACCATTCTTTAAACATTTGTACATGTTGACCGAGTTCTGTTCTAGGCTAGGAAGTGAGTCTTGACCAAAGACACTCCACACAAATATATGCGAACATCAGGTTTTGACTCGATTGTTGAACCTGTTGTCCAATTTCAAGTCCATGACACTAACTATTACTCACCAGCAGTTGATTAGGTCTTCTGCGGAAGGTACATTACAGTGTGTTCATATGAAGGAATGAGTCAATTTGGATTTTGAGTGTTGCCAAAAATGATCACATGAGGACACATCAATTATTAGAAAAGCCATTTGACTATGATATTGGGAATTAAATGTAACATTTAAAGCAGCTCATGCTGAGCAATTTCACTTATTGTCACAATGGTTTCTTTTGTCTTCTGCTTCAAGTGCAATTAAAGGTAAAACAATAAAAGGAAGGGTTTAATCTTATATGAGTATATCTGACATCAATTACTTTAGGTATTCCACTTTTGAAATTAAAATATATATTTGCTTTTTTATGAATTGATGTTTGTAATTTATATGGCAGACAATTTCCTCAAAAGCTTATATAGTAGATCAAAGACATAGTATTTACCTGTTTTTTTTTTTTGTTTTTTTTTGTTTCATTACATGTTACATATGTTTAAGATAGATCACATGACTGATGGAAAAAGGTTTCTTTTTTTCAGACCGACAAAGGTGTTATCTCTGGAGATAGTTGGTACAAATGCAACCCATTCCTTCATATCCAATACTCAAAGCCAGGTGAGGCTGATTCTATGAATTTGAGTTCTTGTGAAACTTAGATAAGCTGTAATATAACTGAAAAATGTTGACAGCAATAAACACTTAACAATACTGTGCAGTTAAAGCATTGAGAAAAAAAAACAGTTTGTATTGATTATAATATCTATTATAGGTCCTTTTATACAAAACATAACTCTCCACTGTATACATGAAACTAAATGACAGACTTGACAGAATTCCAAATCTAGATGATATCACATGAGGAATAGGTAAAAAAAGTCTCTTAAATGATAACACCTCAAATATGATTATACTACATTACTCCTGCTCACTTTTGTTATACCAAATATAACTAACAATTGAAAATATGGCATGTTTTCATAATGATTTTTTAATCTTTATACTATGTTTGAAAGGTTTAAACTAAATTTTCAATGAACATGCTTCTTTTTTTTTCAGATGCAGCACAATATACAGTGTCCAGAAGATTACAAATACCTACATTTATCAAATTTGCTTGTACAATATAATTTATGATAAATTTTACAGAAAGGATTTGTGTTTAGCATGGTTTATTTATTTATATGGACTTGACATTGTGTCAATATTTCTGAAATGTTGTGATGCCCAGTACACTTAAAGGAAGAAATACCCCAAACTTGAATGCCCATAAAGGTTGGAGAAGCAAGATAGAACCATCCACATTCTTCTTGTCAGTCAGAAGATTATCTCATGAAGATCCAAATGCGGTCACCCGGGATTTGAACTCATGCTGAGAAGGGTCATGCAATTTCAAGTTTGTTACTCTTAAGCCACAGAGGCTCCTAGCATGCATTATATTCCCTCTATTTAACACACAATGTAGTCTGGCAGGAAAATATTGAAGTATGTTGTCTTCAAATATTTCATGAATGGATATTGAAATAACTTGGAAATGTTGTCCACTTTAATACACTCTTAGAATAGTTTTCCATGTCTACTCTAGTTTCTGCTGTCCTGGAATATCTGCTTTCTGCAAAATCAAAAATATAAGTAGATAATAGAGTACATTTGACATGCTTAGAGGGAGTGATACAGACAACATGGTTAAATACCAACTGACCTTATATATAAGGAGGAATCCCAGTATTTCTTTAGACTTAATGAAGCTCAGGCCCAATTAAGAAATGATCTTTGTAATTAAACTGTTTCATATGATACCAAGCAAAGAGACCTTTCAAAGACACAATAACATTTCATCATAGAAACCATTGTCAGTCACTTAAATAGTTAGATGTCTTTAGAAATACATGTACATGTATGTTTGTTCTCATATTTGGGTATCTCCCACAATCTTTTCATATGACAAAAAAGGAACAATAAATAATCATGATGAGCATTTATCACATTGTTAAAATGGCTATTTCCTGAAGATTCGTTTTACCCTTTTGTTGAATTGAGAACAGAGTTGTATTTAAGGCATTATGAAGAATAATGGTATTTAAATTAACAAATCAAAGCAAAGAAAAATAGGTGTAGAAAAAAATTAACAATGAAAAAGTACAACTGATTAAGTATAGGGAGATTTTCTCATTCAAACTGTCTCACTGATAAAAAAATCCATATTGCCATTGCATTTCTATATTACAATCACACATATATCAAAGTTTATTTCCTATATGTACCATGACCTTTAGTACATGTATACTTAAAATAATATATTAAAATACATTTACTATACCTGAGAATTACAGAGGGACTTGTGTTCTGAGTCGACATTCATGTATGGTCTGTTTCAGTAACTGAAAAGTTGAAAATATATAAAAACAACTTCAGAAAAATGGAAAGACAAATTGTTTAAGAATGCTTTCATTTACAACTTTATACTATATGCTTACCTCCTTTATCACAACTGCAGCATAAAAATATAAAAGATAGTGTGTCAAATAAAGAAATCTATTTCCATGAGCTATAATGGTGTTCACTTTTGTTCCAATAGTTTCAATGCAACACCTTTTTGGCATTATTAATAAAATGCAGAAATTTTACTCTTTAATTGCCTTGTAAAATCCTGTTTTAGTTTGAACCATTCATTAACTCCCTAATGGGGTAATAAGATGTACATTGACACTCATGGTTTTCAAAGCTGTGTCAAAATTGTTTTATTACCCCTTCCTGGGATGCAACTAAACTAGGACTCTGAAGTGTTATGTAAAAGGATATTCATACAAAACCAGTGGGCTTGAACCTAGAACCCTTGGGTAACGAGTCCATCACCTTGTCCACTTACACAGGTCCCCCTGTGGCTCATGAATCATATTCTGAACACATATATACTGTAACCAAGGACAATGTGTCACATTTAAAATCCACGTTTCGTACTTAGTATATCATTTGACATACATTGTACATGTATAAACATGAACAGGTGATCGTTTGTTGAGGGAAGTGTGGCGTGCGTGGAAAGACAAATTACTTCATACCTCAATTGTTAGATAGCTTTCACAGTGATGATGTAGAGCTTAGCTACCTTACGTAGCTAACACACTAATTCCGTATAGTTTTCTGTTGCAATCTTCTCTTCCCCATTCACTATTTGACGACGAGCATGTTTTGACAATTGTTATTTCATCTCTTGTAGGGCTGTTTTCGATAACTTAATAAGTACAGTTGTGTACCTACTCGAAGTGTTATTTAGGCAAACCATAATGAACACTAACTCGGATGTCCAAGCTTTAACTGTTTTGCGGAGAATGAAATATCTACGTCTGAATCATTCAGACTAAATAAACAATCAATATTTACCTTTCACATTACAGCTTTGCGGGAAAAATGAAGTCACGATCATGTTGCATTTTGGGATTTTTGGTAACTTTAACCGTCAATCGGAACTACTCGGGTATTTCCGTGAGCTGTGAAATACACCTCGGATATAAGTGTAGGGTTACAATTTTTCGGGTAAATCGGCATCCGCCAATGAACACCTTTTCTCAGCGTGCATGTTAAGTAGTTCAATGTGTATGGAAGTGTTGGGCATCCTTTTTAATCACTTTTGATCAGTAACTCATACCAAATGGCGAACTTGTTGTTGTGACATGTATATTTGTTTCCTCAATCAAATTTAACGACTTTTTGGATTTTACATTCAAGATCTATTTTTAGAAACGAAAGAAAGTGACGTCATTCTCGCGGGAAACAATATGGCGTCATCCCTATTATTTCAGAGGTGTTTTCTATTGGATAAACCCGATGTGTTCAGATTGTTTAACCGTGGGTTAAAACATACCATTTCTGGTAAGGTTACCGTTGAGTAAAACGCGTTTATACAAACGATTTAACCCTCGTGGTTACCTAACCGCGAATTTAGCCGTCGGTTAATTTTAACCGAGGGTATGTTTTACCATCGTTTATACAAATGGCTGCTGATGTCATGTTTGGATTGGTTTTGGCAGGTTGCTGAAATGCGTTATCTTGATGATAGTCTGACTTGGTTTTCATTTGGATATCCAGGACTATCCTGCAACAATTGACAACCAAATTGGGTCAAATTGGGTGGAGCTAAACCTGTAGGTGTATTCCATATTTGGAAGTTGTAGTAAGGTTGTAGAAAAGGCGGGAAAAAACATGTGTTTTCATTTGATGAGCCCTTCATGTTCAGTGGGTAATTACCAGCAGAAAGTGCGAGAAGTTGCGAAAAAATCAAAATGGCCACTAACGGTATGTTTCTCACTAAATTTCACCAACAATTAAGAAATACAACTTAATTAAGAAATTTTAGCTTCTATCAAGCTGTTTGATTTGATATTTTAGACAATACTATGCTATGGTTATCATAAAAAGGTTATCTATCATGTGGTTGTTGAAATTGATTTTGCTCCAACAAGTGATGAGCTTGGAATCGTAATGTCGGTGGCAACCAGACATCAGCCACAAGACGTTACGATATCGTTTCTAGATATTAAGATGCCCTCTGGGCAAGATTATCGCAATCATAAAACAGCTTCCTCCTGATTGTTACACAGTCTGATCAACAACAAATTCACACATGAAATGTGTGAACAAATATGAGTCAGTTTGGGAATTACAAACCATGCAATGCAGCATATATTTCGAATAAAATTAGCGACATTGATAATTCTATTTTTAGCACCATGTTTGGGAAATTTGGAAATCAAAGTACTGATAGCACTGCATTGGCACACTTGATTTGAAATCGTCTTCTAAGGCAGTAGAGGAAAGGCACTTTGATGTAAATTTAAAATAAAAACATGTATTTATATTCCACTGTGAATAACTGATTTTTATGCTTATTTGAGGATTCCAGTTATTTAGAGAGGATATATACATAGTAGCTCCTGAGATACTACAATTGCAGACTGACAAGGGATTATATTTTAGGAATTTTGAGAATGTCTGTGCTGCAATTAGTCAATGCCTTATGAATATATTGTAACAAGTTTTGAAAACTCAGCGGGGACTCTTCCATGCAGTCTTTTCCTAGAATAAAACTCTTTATCAGTTCCCTTGTGCTTAAATTGGTATTATATTAAATAGCTAACAAAATCATGTTTATGAGGTCTTCAGGGATCACCCCAGGCAGCTATTTCGCGATATTCTCGCGTTATTTTGTCAAAAATCTCATTACTCTCCTAAGCCCGATATCGCATCAAATTTTCCCTTTCCTTTAACAATATATTCCAACAATATTCTTAACAATATTATTTTAATACAAAAATTCCTGAAGTGCCATGCTCATCATTTAAACACAGGCCTGTGTTGCAAAGGATCGCCAACATTCATTGTTGTTGACAGGTAATTAAACGCTTGGATGAAACAGTCCTTTCCATAATCCAGAACACATGTCGGGGGGTTCGATTAAAACACCCAAACTGAGGGGTAATTTTGGTTCCAATTGTTTTATCTAATACAATCCTTGGTCGGCATTTTTATGTCCTGTGAAATAATTTAGAAACACACACACATAATAAATAGTGACATTGTTTGGGCAAAGTATATCTAGAACTACAAGATTTAATTGTGGTGTGTATTGGTTGTGTTTTAGATTGTTAAGTTACTTCTGTTTTATTCGATTCAAATGTGTTATTGATTTTATAGTTTGGACTTCTTATTCAAGTGTGCTATATTTATGATGCGCCGATTTTAAATTTGAAAAAAGGATGCCTCCCAAAAAATGACTTTGCCCAAACAACAATAAATCGATTACGCAGTTTCTTCTTTCCCCCTCCCCCCACGAATCAAAGTACTGAAAGTACTTCCACTGAAAAGAAGACTGCCGACGACGGAAATTCGGATAATTCCAATGAGCAGCCAAATCATACTGACAATGGTACTGCAAACATTATCAAATTTCAAAAAAAAAAAAAAAGGAAAGTGGTTAGAGTATGACAAAAAGGAAAATGTGATGTGGTGTAAACTGTGCAAACACCTAAGCCTCCAAAATTCTATGAGCATTGGCACAAATAACTTTAAAACAACAACACTGACAAGACATGTCGAGTCAAGTGATCACAAAAGGGCTGTTTTAGCACCAAAGGAGAGACAAAATCTCACTGCTGCTGTTGACAGCATTCTTTCAAAGGAGGAAAATGCAATAACAAATTGAATGAAAGTTGTCTACTGGCTTGCTAAGGAAGGCATTCCCCCTTTGCTTGTCAATTAATTACAATAAAGCTAAGAAACAGACTAAGCCCTAAACACTGTGACATGCTCATGAGAGTTATGATAGAGGGCCCAAATCTGGAAGCATTTGACTTCAAACAGACCCTAAAAGAATAGAAATAAAAAGAATCAAGGGCAATATTTTCTTTTAAAATATGATTTTAGTTTGCAGCCTGAGCATGTACATGTAAGAACTGTTTTTGGGTTGATACAGTGTTACTGTCACGTTTAATACAGTTAAATTGAATTTGGTGTGTATTTTCTTTTTATTCAATTTTAATGATATCTCATAGTTTTTACAAAAAATCCCAATACTTTTTGTGGAACGAGATTTTTTTCTCTCATTGAGATTTAAGTATGGGGTGATCCCTGCCTTCCTACAAGCAGAAAGTCTACATAGATTCGTGTCTTGCTACAATCAAAATGTCTACATAGATTCTTGCCTTCCTACAATCAAAATGTCTACACATTTCCGTGTGTTTTTAGATTAAAAGATTTTTATAGATATCGCGATCCCTGCACTCTCCAATTAAAAGGTCTACATAGGTCCATGGTTTTTTAGAGTCAAAAAGCCCAAGAGAAATGTATACCTTCATACAATTGAAAGTCTACATACCGGTAACATAGGCCTTGCTTGTGAAACGGTTCTAACGTTTTTTCACAAAATCACTTTTTGATGGAGTTATGTTCTTAAACCTCTGGCACATATGCTGACAAAAATTCAAGGTGATATCTTGATAAATAAATAAGTTTTTAATGATTTGTCCTCTAGTTCTATCTCCAAATGGCAATATTTCCTGCAAAACGGTTCTAACTCTAGTTACTTACTTAGAATCTATATGGTTAGGGATCATATAACTTCCTTTCCAGTGCAATTGAATCAAATTATTACAGGAAAAGGCAGAAAATATTAGGAACCTGGTTAAAGTGTAACTAAGTGTACTTTTTATACTGTGAGTATTGTGACAAAAACAATTAAGCAGAAGTATCTGTAGAACATTACAGAAATATTTTCAAAACTGAGTTCAACATTGGATTTCATCAGCTGGATAGATATTAAATTGTTTTTACTGTTGTACATTCATTCATGCATGAGAACAAGATAAAAAAAAGTATGTTACCTGAATACAAAAAAGATTTGCAAAACAAAAAACGCTTCGGGAATTTAAAGAACTGGATAAAACAGCCAAAACCAATGAAGACATTGTTGAAGCTTGTTTTGACCTTGAAGGGATACTACTTACACCTAAGTCATTTTAGTCTTCTTTGCAGTATAAAAGACGACTAACCACATACAACTTTACCATTTAAAACCTGCGTAATTCAATGATGAGGGATGAATAATATATAGACCCATATCTGGAATAAAACGTTTTTGAGTACATTCTTATGAATCAAATAATAAGTATTGCTTTAAATATGACCATCGCAGTGATGTCTTCGGCAAATTGAATCTCTTCATTTGTGTAAGACAATCATGGGACTTAATTCTACATTCTATTACTACATGAAAACCAGCTGTAAACATAACTGTAAATACTTCATTGCATAAAATTATACAACTTAATATGTTACCTTTAGAAAGTCGTTTCATGTAATAATACTAATTAAAAATATTAAGAACTGAAAAATAATGTGTGACTGACTGAAGTGCCCTTTTGTCTAATATTAACCAAAATGTTCTTATATACATGACATAGCTTTCGTCAATATCTTTCCTCTCACAGAATAGTAGTTTTCCCTTTTATCAATGTTAAATCCTTCAAAATTGCTAATGGTCATAATTGGATATTTACATGTCATGTACAGTGTATATAATATCCGCTTGGCGCTTGGCATAGTGATAGAAATTGGGAGGTACTTGGTATTATCAAGTATATATATATATACTTGGTATAATCGTTTTGCTTGTAGGAAGGCAAGAATCTCTGTAGACTTTTTGATTGTACGAAGACATGCATCTATGTATATTTTTTTATTTTAGGAAGGCCATGTCCAGCCCTGCCCCAGTTGGAGCATGCTGTGCACAATTTCTGTGAAATTCCGCGGGCACCAGACAACGGCCGATTCGAATTTCCACCAAACACAAGGAAATTTCAAGCTGGTTCCCGGATAGTACTTCGGTGTGTGGACGGCTTCGTTCCTATTGGAGGAAATACACAAACATGTTTATCGGATGGAACATGGGATGGCATCTCGCCAAAATGTATTGGTGAGTACATGTATCCATAAACGGTCTTCTATTCGCTTTGGAACTGTTTTAGGAACTGAAAGATTTTGAACGTTCTTACTTTGTGAAAACGAGAATGCCTCCCATCTTTATACATGTTTTCCGAAATGTTTCCGGAATTCCAAATTTGTTAGTTGGTATTTTTACGGTCTTTTGATTGATTTATGTTAGACTGTTTCCTATATTCTAAGAATGTTTTTTTTTAAAGACAGAACACTTTCACAATAAAAGGACTATTTCATAGAGGGATCTTTTGATCTTTTTCTACTGATAAATGATGTCTTTCTAAAATATACACATACAGTATATTTCTGAAGTTTAATGTTTAAACGTTTTATTTTGTAAACAATGGCCTGAATTTGAGTTATCATGTAAGTGATGGTAAAATTATAGACAAGCATTATATTAGACTTATTAATGGTTGACTGTGCATGTGTTTACCTTTTTTGTCATGCGATATCGTAAGAGTTTATAATCAAAGCACTGAAAGTCACAGAAGCTCGTTTCACTTTTTTTTATGAAAACACAGGTTATCAGCATTATTGGAATGAAACATTAATATATCTTCTTTTGGTAAGTGACGAGGATTGCATAAATAAGCATTTTGACATATGTTAATTATAGGACATAAACTATGAGATAGTACCTTTAAAAAATTTATATGGGCTTTAGTAGCATTTGGAGATTATGTTTTAAAGCATTATTTCCAGAAGTAATCTTAAATGCTAATTTCAATGATAATCTCCCTCTCTATTTATACCGTCCAAGCTATACTGGTTGGTGCTTTCATTTCATTCTGATTGTTCTAGGCTAATATGTCCCAAAGTTAACAAAAATATTTATGAAGAGGAAATATTTTTACTTTTACAAATACTTTTACATTACCTTATTACTCTTTGAGTAGGGTCAGGGAGCAAGACTATGTGCTTACGCTGGGCTGTGTATTACCTTATACATTGTAATTCATTCATTGTACATTCAACAGATCGAAGAAACGGCGTTCGTTCAGAAAACAAAAGCTTAAGGAGAAAAAGGGTAAGTTATTTGAAATGCGACACAATTGTCTGTGCATAGCGAGCAATATTGACTTATACCGTCCGAGAAATCGATTGGATAAGTTCTTTTGTAAAGATATGCATTATTTAGAAGGTTGATACTCAAAAGATATTTGACTCCAGCCTCTATGATAAAATACACGCTGTGAGTGTCACAACGTCGATTCCGATGGAACCGAAAAGACTTAAAACTGGAGTTTATGCAAATCACAAAGACTGCTTTGATGTTTACAAGGATATATTAAATGAGAAATGATTTTTAACTTAGCATGCAATCTAAAGTTACACAAATCTAACAATTTCAAGTACATTATGTTCAAAAGACTTGTGTTCCTGAGAATATCGTAGTAGGCCTTACATGTCCGTGTTATTTTTTAATTTCTAGTTTTCCAATTTTATTAAAGTATTCTGAAAAGAAGATAGGTCTGCTGTTTCTCTATGCTCGCCCGATTCCGTATGAAGCTTCTCATCCTTCTTCAATGTCTTGTTTCTTCGTCACGCTCCTCTGAAGTCTACCACGCCTCTCGCCCGTTAAGCGTCTGGCTCGTCACTTTGTGACGTTCCTCTGAAGTCTACCACCCCTCTCGTCCGTTTAGCGTCTGGCTCGTCACTTTGTCACGTTCCTCTGAAGTCTACCACCCCTCTCGCCTGTTTAGTGTCTGGCTCTTGCGTCTGGTCACGTCACTTCGTTACTTCACTTTTCCGCCACATCTGTTCCTTTCTTATACCAATAAGGATTTGTTCCGTATGACCTCCTCTACGCCTAGAGCCTTTTCTTATACGCTTACCCCTACACATGTATCGTATCCGTCTACCCCTAAACCCATCTCGTATGGATTCTATGAATATAGTTTTGAACCCTACTTTAACTAAATGATCTTTGCTTAATTGTATTATAAAATATGACCATTGACATGGATATGAAGAACTGACTGTTAATTAACAAAAATGGAAACACAATAGTTAAACCCTTTTCTAACATGATCTAGCGTTTAACTTACATGATGATAAACGTCAAATTATTTTAACATACATAGCAATGTGATAGTTTATTTCGAAGTCCTTACTCCTTTATCGTCAATATCACTTATTACTCTTACTGTATTAAGTCATGCAAAACATAATCAATACACATATATAAACTATGAGCATAGCCCAACTATCTTCTTAAGTAACACTATTTTGCCCTTCTCCATCCTTTCCCTTCTTTCTCCACTCCCCACATACACATAAAAACCTCTCTCCTCCGTAGTTTTCTAGCATCTTACAAACATATACATCTATCGCACATACATGCACAATTATCTCCTATATCAAGGATGGACATTTTCCCATAGCAATCCCTTGCATTCATGATTTAACACACTTTCAAACCACAGTTTGTATATTTTAGTTTCTGCCAAGAGGCTGATTAAATCCCAGAAGTGTTTGTCATATTGGCTTTCTGATTGGGATTGTAGAATCCCGCTGGAAAAGTGTAGTCACAGAAGCCAATAGCCGACCCCTCGTAACTAGAAAACTCAAAGCAAGTGTTCTTTAAGAAAACCCTCATCTGAATTCTCTGACATTGAGGTAATGTTGTTCCAGCCCGATATCATCTCATTGAAAAAGATTGCATTTTCGATGTTCGAGCAATTTGCCATCCCACCTCCTCGTTTTGATAGACAATTTATGATTTGCTGTGCGGAGTATAAAACATTTACGCTTAGTGCGTCTTGAAGTTGGAGCAGTTTGAAATATTCCTCAAGTTCTAAACTACTTTTATATATAGTGTAAATGTTTCCTTTGTTAGATTAAGTGTTTGATGCATGTCATTCTTGTTTATATTGGTAAATAAGTGCTTAACGACCTTTTGTATAACATTTGTGACAGGGCGAGGACAATGGAGCCAAATTGCGGTACGGAATGTTTATGTTTAACGGGGAATCAAAAGTGGAGGATATCACCAACATCACTGTTAATACAGATAGAGGAAACAATGGTAAGTAGATTACAAACTGAAAGGTCAAACTTGTCTGGTGGGCGGGAAATGGATTGAGCAGCCCCATATTTTTGTTGGTTAGTTTGCTATGATAAATGTACAATGTATTTGAAATATCCCACAAGCATGAGCACTTAGGAAGTATTAGGCATACCTGAAATGTGTTTGAACACCTCTGAAAACATGTTCAAAGTAGAGGAGATAAATTAGACACATCTAGTATCAATAAACGTTTTATCATAAGTAAATGATTTTGACATTTTTCCCCTTCCAATAGAGTTAGTTACAGGCATGGTATGGTTAGGTTCTCCTTTTCTGAACAATGCCTCTCTCAAAAGCAAACTATACAGTAGGACCCTCCATCAAAGGAAATCTAAAGATAAACTCCCTACTTTGCCAGAGGGTACTGCAATAATATTTTATGTCATTGCTTATGAAAGCTAGACAAAAATTATAAGGTTATATAAAATAAGCTCCCTACTTTGCCAGAGGGTACTGCAATGAAATTTGATGTCATTGCTCATACACGCTAGACAAAAGTCAAAGGGTAATATTACCGCTTTAACAATTGACATTGTTTTACACTGACCCATGTCAAAAATGATAGCAGAACAAAAAAGATGCAGATAGCAGTTGAATACAAAAAAGAGATTTAAAATACTCCCGTGGCACATATAAATAGGAAATGTTGGAAACGGCTTTCATGCCTTAAGAAAAAATAGACTATTCGCAAATCATGTTGTATAACGTCAAACAAATTTAAAGCCATATAAAACATTTTCAGCCAATTCAGCCAATACATGCATTATGCCCCGTATTCCCCAATACGGTAGGATGGACTATCCAGACAACATCGCCCACTTTAGTCCAGGTACAAAGGTAACATACAGCTGTAACGATGGTTACGCGTTGAGGGGACAATCGTCAAGAGAGTGTCTACCGACTGGACAGTGGGACGGTCCGCCTCCAGACTGTCAAGGTTAGTTATATACTCGTTTTTGACTAGGGATTGGATTGATGGACTTTTTTAATTAATCAATTAGTTGTACATCGATTAATCTACTTATGTTTAAAGAACGATCAATTTCACCGCAATTCCATACGCTGTCGTATGCTTAAATACGGATATGTGCTTTTTGAAGTTTAGTGTTTATATCAGAGATGCCAGAGTTGGTTTTTGGTAAAAGGTTATGATGAGACATGTATATCTCAAAGTGCTTGGCTGATCTGAACTGAATAGTATTTACAATCTAATAAAGTATAATCAATTAACAGATATTCAACCAATTAATCCTTACTATTTACCCCAAGGCCTGTGTCCAAGTATGAAAGTCAAAGTATGTCAGTCAGTTCTGAGTTCGAATTGGGCAACACGGATACTGCATTCTAAACCCTGTGTCACAGGATATTCTTTACGATGTTTAGTCGAGTTCTTATTGTTAAATAATCAAATGGGTTTTACAACGCGTCAACATTATTTTATTAATGTTACAATGCCCACTCATGATAATTGAGGAAGACCCCATACATTAGAGCTGGTCAAGCCGGATAGAACCATCAACACTCCGGAAGTTAGCTGAGGCACTGCCTCTCGTATAAATCCCAATGCATTCACCGTGATTTGATCCCATATTAACGAAATTAATGCCTCATTGTCAAATCTACAGGTTAAATGTTTTTCTTCACAAGGCCAAAGATCACCCCTGCCAATTTGTCTTAGATGTCTAGAAAGTATCATTGTGAGTACTGTACAACTGTGAGAGTATTTCACATGTTTTACGTTTACTTCGGTTTCTATCTATTTCTAGTTAATTTGTGTAAACCACCGGTAACACATGTCCATGGGGGCGTTGTGATTCAAGCCGATCAGGTCTATACTACAGACACGGAAATCACACACATTTGTAAGGATGGGTTTGAGATGAAAGGTGACTCCAAACAGCGCTGTCTTAACAATGGTCTTTGGTCAGGGGAAGTGCCTGACTGTATAGGTTGGTTAATTGACATTTATTTGTCTTGTTCGGTACTTAATGTGTTTTTGGTTACATTTGGATGCGACCGTCACTTTGTATTGATTCATAGGATGCCTTCCGATTCTTTGCTAGAACATAGTTTCCCACAGGGACAACCCAAGGGGAAGTATTGGAATGCCTCACAATATTTTGTATGATGTTCGGTTTCAACTAAACATAGCATTAGTTTTATTTCAACATATATATAACAGAGTTATTGAAACTCTATATTTGCATGCATGTTTTGACAAAGAGTATGCATTCCCTGAAATGAAATATTATTCTAAAGAATAAAATCTTCTTGTTTGTTTTGAATGCATATTTGCAGTGACTAGTTTAATGAGTAATGTTTTACATCGGCATTAAGTACATGTATATTGATCGGTTAGTACATTCTTTGGTGTACGATGTGTTCTCATGCAGTTTGTAACATGTAACACTTTTGCTAATAGTTTATACAGACTATAAATGTAATTTGATGTAGCTGTACATTTAGTTGTTCGGAAACACATTTGCTGTTCATTGAACATATGTGAATGAGTCCTTTTGGTTCATTTGTGCGATTTGTTAATAATTAAAATCGTCTGCAATAGTTTTTGATATAAGAAATCAAATGGACAAGTGACAGTTAGTTATAATGGCCTACTTATTTCACTTGGCCTTTGTGTCTATATCTACTCTTTGTTATCATTTATTTCAGAAAAGAAAGAGACTGGTTTTGGACTGCCTGTCATAATCATCATCGTTGTGTTATCCATCGGTATGTTATCCATCGGTGTGTTATCCATCGTTGTGTTATACATGAAAAAATATTATGCATGTATAAAAAGACAAAATACCACGCCTGATCATTTGAAGGGAATCGAAATGAAACAGATTGAAAACGGTCTGATTGGTAAATCTGAATCGGATTCAGCTCTATCTAGATTGCTTGAACCAGTCAACATTAGAGAGGATGGAAAGGATGTACTATCATTGAGACAGAAAGTTGAAACACCCCCAGTCAAGATGCTTCCTCCACGATCTGCTCCTGGCTCAAGCACCGGCACCGGTTCTGATGACGAGACTGATTCTTCATCCTGTAGGCATGTTACAGTTAACGCTGTCATCGAGACGTCGATGGACGCCGATAAACGACATGAATCTAGGCTAATGGAAGACATAGTTAGCGATGATGGTAGAAATGACGACGATTATTGTAGCACTGACAACGGAAACAACCTCATTGCTCAGGAAACAGGACTTGCTTAAAGGCCTAGTTTAGTCCTTCTTTAACCCTTTAAAGACCTAGTTTAGTACTTCTTTAAGTGACCCCCAAACCAATAACCAGATGCCCACCCGGGGTGATGACCAGCTGTGATAATTAATGGGGATTACGTCATACCATGTAGCACTGTGAATCCCGGACATTTGCCCCCGGACATTTGCCCCCCCGGACATTTGCCCCTTTTTTGGTATAGGGCGGACATTTGCCCCCTCGCTCTAATGAACAGGGCGGACATTTGCCCCCTCAATTTTTTTTTTAACTTGCTTGACCAAATTGTGTTCCGTTGTATTAAAATATATATTTAAATGGAAATACCATTTTCATCAGACTATCATGTCAATTTGGCTCTATTACTCCGATTGCACCTGGCCAATTTTGCTCATCCAACCGTGAAAGGGTAATGGGTGTATAATAATTGATGACGCGCGAGGAAGGGATGACGCGCGAGAAAGGGTATATCCCATATTAACACCTTTGCACTTGGTCAATCATGTTTATCCACCATCGGAATATGAAATGTTTGAATGGGACAGTAAAAAAATCGAAATGATAAAATGATCGGTAGGGGAATATTTTCCAATATTATTTGTATTATGGTAAGGGTCTTATACATAAGAAAGCAACAAGTGTATTGAATATAAACATTTACTTTTATTTTTCAAAATGGTCAAATATGAATATGTTTATCGCAGACGGATGTGGCCTCCGATGGCGCAAAGGAATTCTTTTATGGACTTTATAGTTTGGCTAATTAGGGGTTGATAATAATTACTTAATTAAAGTTTAAATCAATTACCGATCAAAGAAAATCACACTATCCGATTTGTTAATCAAGACAAACCAAAAAAACAAGAGAACCAATTTAACTTAAAATAGCCAAATTAACGTCGAATCATCTTATGAACGTATACCGCCTTTTCACTGGTGGATGATCATAATTGACCAAGTGCAATCGGCATAATTAAGCCAAATTGACAAGTTATAATAGTATTTCAATTTCAAGTTAAAAAAAAGTGAGGGGGCAAATGTCCGCCCTGTTCATTAGAGCGAGGGGGCAAATGTCCGCCCTATACCAAAAAGGGGGCAAATGTCCGGGGGGCAAATGTCCGGGGGGGGGGCAAATGTCCGGGGGGGGCAAATGTCCGTATACCCCTAACGTACATGTAAAATCATCACTTAACTGGTTAAAATATTTTACCCTTGTCTTCACTTCCGAATATAAGGATTTAATGATATCTAAAATTCTACCCTTTAGTCCAAGTTTAACTAATTTATGCCATAAATTGTCTCTAACAACATAATCAAAAGCCTTTGTAAAATCAACAACCGCACAATATAACTTTTTCCCAGAATTAAGCATATGTGTTATAATGTTGTGAAGAACGTAAATACCGTCAACTGTTCCTAATCCAGATCTAAAACCCATCTGAGCTTCAACATATACATTATACTCCTCTGCCCATAATGTTAATCAATTATTTAGCACTCGAGTTAACAATTGTCCAAGTGTACTTAATAAGGTAATACCACGGTAATTCTCTACGTTACTTTTGCTTCCTTTTTTATGTAGAGGAATAACGTATCCTTCAGACCATGACTTAGGAAAGTAACCTATATCAAATATTTTATTAAAAAGTACATGCAAAACAGGTAATAATACAGTTATACCATGAACAAAAAATTCATTAATATAAAAATCAGGCCCAGCAGATCTATTACTCTTTAACTGTTTTATGGCCTTAGTAATTTCATCCTCCGATATCTGGACATTCAATTCCTCGAAAAAAGTTGACAATTCATCATGTTCATAGTTTTCATTGAATTCTAAAATATCATCATCTGTTACAAAATAAGGATCACTCGGGTTATTAACAGCTCTAATATACCGTTCAAACTCAATAATATTAATATTGCTTGGTTTGCTTTTCGTACCATTCTTTAAAAGATTCCAATAAAGTTTAGCATTTTTATATCGTGCATTAATTAAGTTTTCTGTCATCTTTTTATCATGCCAATATCTGTTTTTTCGTAAAAGTGATTTATATTCATTCCTGGCTGTTATAAATTTCAATCTATTCTCATCACTTTTATTTGACTTGTATATATTTAGCATCTGGTAAAACACGAGCCTTTTATAACAACATTCATCATTAAACCAAGGCTTGTTGTCACGGTGTATAACATCTAATTGACAATCATGCTTTACTCGTGAGTTTCCTATACGTTTGCTCATCTTGTCTGCCGCTGAAAAAGCTATAGAACTTAAGCCATTGAGACAAACATCAATTTCACCTTCACAGACAGACATATCTATTTGACTCTGTAACTGATTTAAATCATTTACCGATTGGGTAGAATTAAGCTTGTTCAAAAAATCAGGTTACCGTGCATGTATAGACAATTGATTATATTGAAATATTGGAATAGACTAGTATTACTCGACGAAAACAGGTTAACCAAAATAATGTTCAATCACGATTATCAACTTTGTGACAATAATTGGTGTAGTGAGGTTAAAGAATTAATGAAAAAAATCGGTACCTCTGCTTTCTTCAATTGTAGAAACACAACAGACATGGGTAGAGCTAAGATACTTATCCAGCAATATTTTGTAAATCATTGGTCTAACAGTGTTTTTCAATTACCGAAACTCCGAACATACACACTATTTAAAAAAATGAATTTAGTACTGAGCAGTACATGTATACATTTAAACCTGGAGAAACACGAGACATATAGCTTAAATCGGAACGTTTATTGCTTTAAAATATGTCGCAAAGTCATCCGCCGTTAAATTGGTTTTGCTTTCTTTGTGTGCACCCTTAAGTAATTTCCATTACACTTTAGCATTTTTAAACCGCATACGTTCTAAAGTTTGTGTTTGAGTATAATCATAATCAAGCTTCTTTTGACGAATAAGCTGTTAATATTCTGTTCTTACTGTGGACATGATTGTACGATTACTGTCATTATTTCTAGAATTATATTCATGCAAAGCATTATTAAACTTTTTTCTTTTTTCCACACATCTTTTGTCAAACCATGGCTCATTTGTCTTACGTTTATTTGTTTTAATAAAAATACAAGGTTGGCGGAAAGATTTCTTAAATATGTGCCCAAATGATTCATCAATCATTGAGTAAAAAGGAGTTAAATTCATATCAATATCACTCTGTGTTTCTACATTATCCAAATTAATTACCAAATCATATAATTGAGAAACATATGTCTCACTATGCACTGCTTCTGTTAAGTCCGGTAATCTATCATTATCCCAAACATATTTAAAGCCTACAGTATCTATTACCATCCCTTTCAAACCACCCGATCGTTCAATACATGAGGTGGTTATACACACAAACACGGTTTGCCAAAAATAGTAACATTTTTAAGGTGAAGGTCATTTTAAAACGAGGCTTCCGAGTAAACAAACCGATTCCTATGTACTATACAGTACCAAAATGATTTGTGTCTCCCAAATCCAGCGTTTGAACACATTTCGGTTCCGAGATTTCAATGAATTTTGATGTCCTGTCTCTAGAGGGTTTAAATTAAAGCATTGTTAGCGCTTTATTCATTTTTATCTGTGTGAATACTAACATGTTACCTCATTATACATCGCGTCACCACTCCTCTCACAAATGACTTAAAAAACCACAACGGCCAAATGCGGAATACATATGTAAATCCATTTGTTACAATGGTTTATAACTTATATCAGAGGAAAAATGTTGTTTCTTATATAGTAACTGCACTTGCATGCATTTGAAGTTAGATAAGTCACAAATCCCCGTATGGGACAATGGGTTTATAAAAAAAAATAGTAGTATCATTTCTAATATGAAATAGGAAGTAAAACAGTTTCAGTGGCAGATTTAAAAAAAAATAGTTATGTTAATGTTGATGATACTTTGTACATAAGAAGATGACCTTAGAAATTATTTTGAAAAATTGAGAAAATGCTCATAAAGATTCTATCAAATACCACAATTAAACAAGAAAGGGTCAGATTTTCATATTTTTCATTATTGTCTGCAATTACTATTTAGACCTGCCCGAAACCGAATTAGAAGGAAAGAGTTAAAGAAAGTTGTGACCCTTTTTCTAATTTTTCTTTTATTGTTCCTTGGTAACATAAGCATTTAGTCCTTATTACATAGGCTGTTTCGAATTAAAATGACAGAACAAACTAATATGTGGAATACACCTGATTGGAACTCTCTTTTGATGATTCTGAAAAACCTCAATTGCCTTATAATAAGTCAATCAGCTGGAAAAAATGAGCTACTTCTCATAATCTATATTGAATCATTTATTTGCCTGTGACATGTCATAAGGCTCTAAATAATCCAGAAGCATGTGTAGGTAATTGGTTTGTCAGAAGCACTTCCATTGAATATATATGATAGCGGAAAGCTACTGAATATGGAGCAAATGCTTTAAAAAAAAATCGGTAATATTTTTTGTAATTGTTTTATTTTTATACGGGCGAATTAGTGTCCTAGCATTGCTGCTGTTAATTGTTATAAGAAGGTCCTTTGTGAGTTTAACTCGTTATATACTTAACTACATGTCAACAATATTTTAGATTTATTGCGACAATAGGCTTCTTAGTTACCTTTCTAAGCATTGAACCAGGGTAAAACTTAGATAGAGGAATGTACCCCGTTAAAACAAGTTATTTCTAGCTTAACTCGTTACATACTTTAAGTACTTTGTCAACAATATTTCAGTTATATTGCGGCAGTATTAGGCTTCTCAATTATCTTTTTTATCATTGAACCGAGTAAGAATTGGATGGGCGAACTTATCCCGTTTAAACAAGTTAATGTTAGTTTTACTCGTTATATACTTTAAGAACATGTCAGCAATATTTCAGTTGTATTGCGAAAATAGTAGGCTTCTCAATTATCTTTCTAAGCATTGAACAAGTGTAGAAATTGGATGAACCAAAGCAAAGACCTAATAAAAATGTTATGTCTTTGGATGGACGAACTTACCCCGTTTAAACAAGTTATTGTTAGTTTAACTCGTTAAATACTTTAAGTACATATCAACAATATTTCAGTTTTATTGCGACAATAGGTTTACTTCTCATTTATCTTTCTAATCAAGTTATTTATTTGGATATAATGAGACCAACAACAATAAGACTCATTGTTTAAAAAAGAAAAAGATGAAATGATCATGCTTTACAAATAGCGTTTTGGTGGTTTGCGTGCACTTAAAAAGCAGGTATTAAACGTCCAAGAAGGACAGTGTTGCTCAATACTCCGCCGAATTTCACAAAGTGATATCTATCTCACTGTACATTGTTTAGTTTAGATTAATCTTATTGACAAATTCAATTTTATTTTTTTTTTCTTATACATAGAAAATATTCAAAATTATGCCGTTTTATCGTTTTATCGTATTTAGGACTTAACGCGTACACAAACGAACTGGTTTACGGACAGAACATGTTGCCATACAGAATGGGAAGAAGATAATTTACTTATTCTATGTCATTCATTCAAAAATAAATGTATAATTCAGTATATTATAGGCTTGATTGAAGAAATGGGTAGTGAGCGTTGTCTAACAAAGAACCAAGAATTATCATAAAGCTATCCGTGACAATCCGCACACGAAACATGAATGATACATCATCACCAAGTCAAGATTTACCATGAAGCTATCTGTCACTAACCTCAAACTCAATATGAATTGTACACTAGTACCAAGCGAAGAATAATCAAATAGTTATCCATGACTACCCTCACACTAAATATGAATGTAATACCAGCACCAAGCCAAAAGATATCATGTAGCTATCCGTGCCTATCCTCACACTAAATATGAATGTAATACCAGCACCAAGCGAAGAATTATCAAGGGGTTATCCGTGACCTCCCTCAGACGAAATATAAATAATATACAAACACCAAATCAAAAGTTGTCATGTTACTATCCTTGACTATCCTCACACTAAATATGAATATAATACCAGCACCAAGTCAAGAATTATCATGAAGCTATCCGTGACTACCCTCACGTAAAAAATGAATGTGATTCCAGCATCAAATGAAAAATTATCATGTAGCTATCCGTGACTACCCTCACGAGAGATTTGAATGTAATACCAGCACCAAGTGAAGAATAATCATGTTGCTATCCTTGACTGTCCTCATGCGAAATATGAATGAAATACCGGCACCAAGTGAAGAATTATCATGTAGCTATCCATGACTATCCTCAGACTAAATATGAATGCTATATGAGCACCAATTAAAGAATTATCATGTAGCTATCCGTGACTATCCTCACAATATCTATGAATGATATACAAGCACCAAGTAAAGAATAATCATGTAACTATCTGTGACTACCCTCATGCGAAATATGAATGGTACACCAGCACCAATCCAAGAATTATCATGTAGCTATCCATGGCTACCCTCACATGAAATATAAACGATACGCCAGCATCTAGTCAGGATTTGTCATGTGGCTATCTGTGACTTCCCTTACACGAAATATAAAGGACACACCAGCACCAAGTCAAATATTATCATGTAGCTATCCGTGACAATCTGCACATGCATTATGAATGATACACTAGCACCGAGTCAGGATTTATCATGTAGCTATCCGTGACTATCCTCACATGAAAATATGAATGGTACACCAGCACCAAGCCCAGAATTATCGTGTAGCTATCCGTGGCTACCCTCACAAGGTAGATTGCTACATGGTAAATCTGGACTGAATGCTGGTATAATATTCGTATTTAGTGTAAGTGTGACGTGTACTCTATGCCGAGCGGATTCGACCTGTATACGTTCTAAACTTGTACAAAACCTGCACAGTACAATAATGGTACTAAATGCTTATACGTTCAACCCAACTGAGCTTGAGCCATGGTGTCAACCCAAGAAGAGAGAAATTAAAAGGTGTCGAAACATGTATGGTGTCAAACTAGTGTGGACAGAACAATACTGTACCAAACTAGTATCAGACCACTCAGAGGTATGTTTGGTATGGAACTAGTATTGTACCAAATCAGTCTCAGACTACCTCAGAACTTGTATGGTGCGAGACTAGTACGGACAAAAACGGTATTGTACCGAACTAGTATCAAACCATCTATCGTTTCAAACAACAGGTTTCAAACAACAGGTTTCATACCAGTGAAACGCTTGGCCAGTTCAGTCCAGGCTTTGTCTATACACCGTCCGAAAACCCAGCAAGTATGAGCCGAAGCTGCAAGTATGTGGGAGTTCCACTGGTGTATAGCCGCGTACTCAAACCCAACTAGCAAGGGTCACTGCCAAGAGAGAGTTTTCAGAGATGTTAACTCTCGGAGATGTCAGAACAGTCTCTCAGAAAACTGAATGCTTCGGTATTTTATAACCTAATTTGTACCACGTGATGAAAGGGAGATCACTGTAAGAAGTTTGGCGATTTATAGTACTTTACTGAAGACAATGAGCGTCTATTGACTATCGTCTATTTTACCGAACATCGACAGAGCCGAAGTTTTCAAAGATTACTTATCAATACAATTTAACATTGGAATATAAACAAAAGAAACCTTATTTCAGATCAATTGCAAACACTAACATTACGAAGGATGTTTCAATAGTGAAGTATTCGTCAATAAAGCGGTGTTTTCGTTGATCTTTGTCACAAAATGCTTGCTGAGCAAAGGAAATAATTAAACGGACATTATTTGACAACAAGGAATATAACTGAAGGAATGTAATTTCGTCACATAAGGATAGTCACGTAAATTTTAATGCTTAATCTGGATATGATGCAAGTTTACCAATAATATTCAGTGTAAGGATAGTCATGGATAGCTACGTGCTAAATCTCGACATAATGCAAGTAAACCATTTATATTCAGTGTAAGGATAGTCATGGATAGCTACTTGCTAAATCTCGACATGATGCAAGTAAACCATTTATATTCAGTGTAAGGATAGTCATGGATAGCTACTTGCTAAATCTCGACATAATGCAAGTAAATCATTTATATTCAGTGTAAGGATAGTCATGGATAGCTACTTGCTAAATCTCAACATGATGCAAGTAAACCATTCATATTTAGTGTTAGTATAGACACGGATAGATACATGATACTTCTTGACTTGGTGCTGGTGAATTATTCATATTTTATGTGAGGATAGTCACGGATAGCTACATGATAACTCTTGACTCGGTCCTGGAATAACATTCATATTTCGTGTGAGGATAGTAACGGATAGCTACATAAAAATTCCTGACTCGGTGCTGGTGAATCATTTTTATTTCATGTGAGGATAGTCACGGATAGCTAAATGATAAATCCTGACTCGGTGCTGATATTACATTAATATGTCGTGTTAGGATAGTCATGGATAGCTTCATGATAACTCTTGACTCGTTGGTCATATATCATTCATATTTCGTGTGAGGGTGGTCACGGAAAGCTTCTTGATAATTCTTGACTTGGTGCTGGCTTATCGTTTACATTTAGTGTGAGGATAGTCACGGATAGCTTCATGATAAATCCTGACTCTGCGCTAGGTAATCATTCATATTTCCTGTGAGGGTTGTCACGGATAGCTTCATAATAATTCTTGGCTTGATGCTGGTATTACATTCATATTTCGCATGGGGTAGTCACAGATAGCTACATGATAATTATTGACTTGGTGCTGGTATTACATTCATATTTCGCATGAGGGAATTCACGGAAAGCTACATGATAATTATTGACTCGTTGCTAGTATTTCATTCATATGTCATGTAAGGGTAGTCATGGATAGCTACATGATAATTCCTGACTCGGTGCTGGTGTATCATTTATATTTCATGTGAGGGTGGTCACGGATAGCTACATGATAACTCTTCACTCGGTGCTCGTAATACATTCATATGTCCTGTGAGGGTAGTCATGGATAGCTACATATAATTCCTGACTCGGTGCTGATGAATCATTTATATTTCATGTGAGGATAGTCACGGATAGCTTTATGATAAATCCTGACTCAGGTGCTGTTATTACATTCATTTGTTGTGTGAGGGTAGTCACGGATAGCTACGTGATAATTCCTGACTCGGTGCTTGTGTATCGTTTATATTTCATGTTAGGGTAGTCATGGATAGCTACATGATAACGCTTGACTTGGTGCTGGTATTACATAAATATTTCGCGTGAGGAAGTCACGGATACCTACATGATAATTCTTGGCTTTGTGCTCGTATAACATTCATATTAAGTGTGAGGATAGTCAAGGATAGCTGGTGACCAATCGTGATTTGGTGATGGTGTAACATTCATATTTCATGTGTGGGTAGTCACGGATAGCTTCATGACAAATCTTTACTGGATACAGGTTTATCATCCATATTAGGTTTGAGGGTAGCCACAGATGAATCATTACTGGATATGGGTTTATCATCCATATTAGGTTTGAGGGAAGCCACGGATAGTTACAGGATAAATCTTTACTGGATATTGATATGTCATTCACATTCAAATTAAGGGTAGCCACGGATAGCTTCATGATAAATCCTTACTGGATACGGGTATATCATTCACAATCAGTCTGAGGATAGCCACAGATAGCTACGAGATAAATCTTTACTGGATAAGGGTATTTCATTCATATTCAACATGATAGTAGTCACATATAGCTACATAACATATCTCTTCTGGTTACAGGTATATCATTCATATTAAGTTTGAGGGTAGCCACAGATAGCTACATGATAAATCGTTACTTGATACGTGTATTTAATCCATAAACAGTTTGAGGGTAGCCACGGATAGCTACTTGATAAATCTTTACTGGATCATGAAATTTGGCAGGGATAGCTTCACAACGTTTCTTGACTTAATGCTGGTAATCATTCATATTGTCTAGTTTCTTGTATCTTTGATGCGGTCTGTATAAATAGCCGCAACATCCTTTATTCGTATTTCGAAACCATTATTTCACCTTTATTTTTCACATCACATGCATCAATTTTACCATTCAAAACGCCCTCCATACACCTTTCCGAAAATGGTAGAGCATAGCCATAAATTTGCGAAGCTGTTGATTAAAAAATAACAAACACTCTTTTAGACGTTTTATTTAGGAAATAAGGACATATTCGAATAAACGTAGGGCTAGACGAGCGAGTGTACATGTATTTTTGTTAGGTCCAGTGGTTAATGTTGCAGGGGTTGTCCCTAAAGCACACGGATTCGATCCTTTTCTGTACCTCTGAGTTTGTGAAGATTTCCTTTAGCGAGACAATTTAGAGCCCAAACCTAGTATAAACAAGTTAGAGGAAATAAGTTATATAAAAAAATTCTAACCGATGCGTTAAACACCAAACTGTTACAAGACTGTCCATTCGGATAATTAGAAAAAAGTTGCGTTCTCGTATAAAAAGACGTGTGAACATTGACTTACCATAGTTTCGAAAAATAGGCCTATTTTTCTATAGTAATTGTAACTGCCTGATAACTGTGTATAGATTCAAAATTATATATGGTGTTTATGCGTGAATATCATTTGAAATAACTGTAAAATCCCAGTGGAAATTATTTGAAATAACGTATTTTCACGTTCTATCGTACTTTCAAGTCTTTGTTAGACAGACGGACAGACAAATACGTATGAACTTCATGGGTCTAAATAACTCCCATGCACCACCCTGATTAATGAGTATTCCTCTGGAAAAGTTTGGGGGATTTAATTGAGAACATTGGAAAATTCATATCATTTCAAAAAAGCTCAGTTTATAAGGTACTTGTTTATTTTATCGAGAAACATTATGTCCAGACAAGGGATCGGACATCGACTCACAATGCGAAAGGTATTAGGTAGGAAGAAATTAACTATATTGTAGATCAAGCTCAGGCAAGATGCTGTCAGATTCTGAAACCAAATGACATTTTTGTATCAATTTTAGTTTTATTGTCATTTTGAAATAAGCAGAATTGGGTGCGATGTCCTCCTTGAACGATAAACTATATATGTTTGTATTTCGTACGGACGGACACACAGACATTAGACGGTTGTAAGATTTGAGTATCATGACTCTATTTCTTTAAACCACAAGCTCTTAATTTGTTTTCAACATGTATTCTGCATTATAAGTGGAGTTAGACCTCCACCATAATATTTGCGAACTTCCAAGAAAATATTATGACAAAACTGATGCCGTAATATAGCTGAACGGCTAATGACACGGGTTAAAACGTTTTGGAATAAGTTTCATGAGCGGTAGTCTCCCGACTGACTCACGTAGAGGCAATGGTTCTACCGGAGTTGACCAGCCCCTATAGGCAGTTGAGTATGGGGTCTTCTTCCGTCATCGGACATTGCACCATAACTGAAATATTGTTGACGCAACGTAAAACCCCATATTAATTAATGAATAAATAAATAAATAAATAAATAAATAAATAAATAAATAAATAAATAAATAAATAAATAAATAAATAAATAAATAAATAAATAAATAAATAAATAAATAAACGTACGTATAAACGTAAAAAAAAATAATACATTTGATAAAAAAAAACGTCATGACACAAAGATCGTCTGCTGCAAATACGTCTAAGTGAGTTTTCATCGAGATTTTTTAATTATTCGTCTGGACAAACATTTGGCTTCAATAAATACATTTCGCAATAGAATTGTATTTAGAGATTAATTTGGTATAGGCATACCTTAGACCGAGTTTACCATATTGTAGTGCACGTATGGTCGTAGTCTGTCTTATTTTGGCCCTTCTTTGTTCTATACAATAACAGTCATTTTGGCATGTTCACAGTACCTTCCATGAAAAGATTCAGAGTTAATCCTTGTTGTTTCACTAATACACACTCTGTTGCCAATCAGAATTTGACAAGCAAACATATCGAAGATCAGCTACTTTTTTCACTACCGGCCATTACTTTTTACCTACCTCTTAAATCGCCTACAAAAATGGGTGGATCAGCGAAGGACGTCTCCCTCAGCGCTTCGCCTTCCGCGAGAAGTAGTTCTGGAAAAAACAACAAACCAGGGGTTTAAAACATGGCCAACACCCACAAAATATCAAAAACAGTCAAAAACACCCCTCTTATGTCCTAAAAGCATAAAATTAACACTCAAAGTAACATTCTAAATTTTCAAGAACTACTTTTTACTGTACAACGACCTCCGGAAGTAATTCTTCAGTGTACTCTGACCGTATATCGCGAAGGCAAGCATAGGAAAAAGGGAGACCCGATCTCTCATTTCATAGCATGTGAAGCTTATTTGGGGGTTATTTGGAAGTACAGTACTTTCTTAAATGCGACAACTCATTGATATCATACATTCGTGGAAGTTTTCTGAACATCAATTTGAAGAGATCTGCGTCCATTCAGATGATTAGAATGTGCCATCTAAGAAGCTTTTGCCTTTTCAAAAGACAAAGATATCACGTATTTTGAAGTTAGTAATTGCAGGTAGCGAAATCTTTAAAAATCACAGTTGTAAAGTGAAGACATCGTTTTCAATTTCTACCTCGTGTTGTTTACATCACTGGTATCCAACCTGTCCGATAACCAAGACTTATTATAGATCGAGCGGGAGACCAAAGATGTAAACATTCCGCGGATTGATTTTCAATAGCGTAAAAAGGCTTTACAATAGTTCTAGCAAAAATCAGTGCAATACATATTCAATTTCTACTGTGTGGATAAAGTAAAAGTATTTTTGCCTTATTCATATATTTTCTTACTTAATTGTATGCATAGAACAGTTTGGATCGCAATATTACAGAGTTTGCCACGATTCGTGGCAAAGATGGCGTGAGCCCGTTGCAGAGGTAATATCAGGGGGACGATAACTCTGCATAGGAGGTTGGTTTCGTGTGTGATTGCATGTTTGATAAAATAAAATAAATTCATTATTCATTCGTGTTTTCCTTGTAGTTAAATATTTCTTTATAATAGACTGTTTAAACTTAACCAGTCATACCTGTAATTATAAAATACAACAATCATATTCAGTTGAGCTATTATCATTAAATATTGTTGGACAATCATCGCCGTTTTCAAGTTCAACACATTTTAGTTTTATAATTAAATCATAACTGAACAGAACAGAACAGAACATATCGTTTAATCTTCCTAAGTATACATGTTATACAATAAAGGAGTACAAAGCATAAATTCAAAGAATTGAAATAAAGTGAGAAGTGGGAAAGTTCATCAGAGACACAGACAGAAAGAAAGGCATATATGCATTAGTTGTTTAGAATTATAAAATGGAGAGACAAATAAAAGAAAATAGTATAAGCTACACGCTTGAATAATTGATTGAAATACGGTAAACAATATTTGAATGGTTAGAAATTTTAAGTGAACGCTTTGATTTCACAAGGTAACTGGAAGCATACGTGAAAAAACCCGAACAATTGTTGTAGGCGTACTCGCCTAAAATTGGTACCAAAAGAGCCATTGGACCTATAGTGATTTGTCTGAAATTAAATGACAGTTGTATGCTGTAAGGCACAAACAGTGACAGAAGAAGAAAAAAGTTTGAATGAATATGCAGATGTTCATACAAAATATAATTCATGAAAGAAATGACACACATGTATAAATCACATTATAAAACAACAGTTTACACAATTGAAAGAGTTAACTAAAAGACGACTCGTTAATTGGCCGTTAATTAGAACATTTCAAAACTGTGGCGAATCGTTATCGTTTGTGGCGAATCGTTATCGTTTGTGGCGAATCGTTATTGTGGTGAGTCGTTCTTGTGGCGAATCGTTACATTAACCCGGATATTGCATATATAACAAACATTCGGAACACCTCGGCCATTTCTTGAAATAACCTCGGAGGTAATGGGGCAATCGGAACTTCTCGGGTATTTCCGTGAGCTGTGAAATACACCTCGGATATCAATCGGAACTATTCGGGTATTTCCGTGAGCTGTGAAATACACCTCGGATATAAGTGTAGGGTTACAATTTTTCGGGTAAATCGGCATCCGCCAGTTAACACATTTTCTAAGCGTGCACGTTAAGTAGTTCAGTGTGAATGGAAGTGTTGGACATCCTTTTTAATCATTTTTTATCAGTAACTCATACCAGATGGCGAAATGGTTGTTGTGACATATATAGTTGTTTCCTCAATCAAATTTAACGATTTTTTCGATTTCACATATAATATCTATTTTTAAACACGAAAGTGAAATGACGTCATTCCGCTGGGAACCAATATGGCGTCATCCCTATTATTTCAGAGGTGTTTTCATTTGGTAAACCCGATGTGTTCAGATTGCTCGGATATAAGTGTAGGGTTACAATTTTTCGGGTAAATCGGCATCCGCCAATTAACACATTTTCTAAGCGTGCAAGTTAAGTAGTTCAAAGTGTATGGAAGTGTTGGACATTCTTTTAAATTATCTTTTTATCAGTAACTCATACCAAATGTCAAAATTGTTGATATGACATGTAAAGTTGTTTCCTCAATCAAATTTAACGACTTTTTAGATTTCACATATAATATCTATTTTTAAACACGAAAGTGAAGTGACGTCATTCCGCTGGGAACCAATATGGCGTCATCCCTATTATTTCAGAGGTGTTTTCATTTGATAAACCCGATGTGTTCAGATTGGTAATGGGGAGCCATCTTTGAAAGTAGGTCAGCAACGAAGGGCATGTCCGTTTGCAATCGTATCTACTCGTAAATCCCCGGTACAAGCCGGGGATTGCCGAAAAGAGCTGATTGACAAAATATGAAACAAAGATGTGTTGATATGATCATATTTAATGAAAAGGGTAAAAAAAACATTCAATTGTGATATTTAACCAATTTGTGTGTATTCAAAAACATATTTAGTGCCTGTGTGCATTTTGTGTTATCCGCCGGAAAGAAAGGCGAATTACCCCAGGATTTCTGGTGTATTCATGTACTGCTTACGAGGTATATCTACCGACTTGTTACGGGGATTGCCGAGTAGATACGATTGATATAACAAACGGTCGGCATTAATTTATCCCTATTACAGGGACGCACCGCTTAGAGGTACGTTGAATCATTCATAAGTAGGCGGAGCCACAAAACTATTTATATATAACACTGACTAATTTAAATTTTTCCAAACTTTTCGTCTTTCTCCACAGAATGGAGTTAAGACTTGGACGGTGATGGTCATAAGGTTGTTTTAATAGAATTTACGAAACCGGCAGAAGAGATTATGTTGGATTTGTGCATCGACGAACTCGCGTGTTTTAGACAGATGGTAAATTTAATGTTTAATTTAAGCCTAAGATCTATATCCAATCCCAAATATGATACATGTACCGTAGACATGAGATTGCTTTTTCTCAAATTCGGATGGACATCGCTTTCGGACGATCTTCAATTTTCATTCCTCTCCTGTTGTCTTCCAATATTAGACTTTGTGGCTTTATTGTTGTTGAAACGGTCCAAATAATGTTGAATTTTTTTGTTCTAATTTTCGGATTTAAAGCACAAATGGCCATTCAAAGTCAATTGATATAACAAGATCTATAAACTTATATACCACCAAACAATGGCATCAATTATCGTTTAACAATTTTAAAAAACGCTGAATAGGTTTTTTCCCATTCCAGTGCGCATGCACAGAAAAAATTATTGGGAGCAAAAAATCGTCAACTAACGTTTATCAAACCGCTCTTTCAAAGAAAATATGCGGTATACAGACATGTAAAGTGCATGGATTGATGAAAAAAGGATCAATTGTCAACTGTGAGTAAAATAATTCGATCATTTCTGATAACAATGGAAATTTGGGTCTTCAAACGGTGCGACAAAACTTTTGTCGCAAGTGGCCACCATTGAATGAATCGAAAGTTTGATGTGGCGGTAGATATTGCCCAAATTCAAAACCTTCTCAATATTTTCCGATTGTGTCAAATAAATTTGACTGATCTATATGCTAGCCCTCTATACCAGAAATCTGGACTTGTGTATAAGAGTATATTGTGGATTCGGATCAATTTTGTGCAGGGGTTTGAGGTTTTTAAATAATTGGATGTGAAGATTTGGAAATATTGAGAAAATTTACACATGGCAATATCACCTGTCGTGTCAGACTTTCAAACAATTCAATTAATGGTGGACAGATGTCGCAACTTTGTACCGCAATACTTTCATTATTACAGGTAAATATCAAAAGATCATTACTCACAGTTTTAAAGTAAATACTTTTTAATCAATCAATACATGTCAATATTCCACATAATTACTTTGTAAGAACGATTTAATTAACACTAGGTGACCATTTACTGTTTGCCTTGCTTCGGATAACACAACAAGACTAGTTGACATGCGAAAACCGAATAAATTTGACACTATTAAGCGGTTTTTAATTGTTTAACAGCGATTGTATACATGTACCATTGCCTGTTCAAACTCATGTATGAGGGTTCGATTCCCTCCCCAGGCTGCAAAAATGCTGGCGCAAAAGGGACAGATCGCCTGGTGGTCCCACATGGTTTGAAAAGGAGAAAATATTTGGAATGGAAAACTTGACAAATGAGATAATGTTGAGTGTTTCTTGAAAGCACCTCTGAACTTAATTTCATCTATATTGCAGAAACCCATGAGGTTTTCTTTATTTTTTCAAAAGTTACTGGAATTTATAACAAAACATTATCATGTAAGAAGGAAAAGACTGTGTAATATGAAGTTAGACTGTGGTTTGTGACAATGGTTTGATTGTTGCAAAATAAATATTAAACATCACTGTGAAAGAAAGAAAATGAATATGCATGTATGTCTCCTAGACTATATGGAATATCATTCAGGTGTCCATTTTCACATGATAAAGTACATGTTTGTATGATTAAGTTATTATATAATATAATAATTATGATATTGTTTAACTGTTGTAACTGTTAAGTGTTTCTCATATGTCTATTTATTTTGTGTCTGCAGTGCACCACAGTTTTCTTGCATAACATTAAAGGTAGGAAAACATATAGTAGATTTGTGTTGTTTGTGACTGTTAGTTGGTTACATATTTGATTATTGAAGGAATGTCAATTAATTAGCAGATCATTTAGTTTTATAACACAAACATCTTTTTGCCAAATATATTATTTATAGCAAAGCAAGTTGACATTTATATATTTCATTTTCTATTGCAGAGTGCCATGAAAATATAAATGCGTTGAAAACCATCTGCCTAAAATTCAAACATATGAAACTTGGGGGAAGTTTTATCAGAACACTTATGCTGAACTCTACAGAACTAATTAGCCAATCAAACATTTATGTTTTCCAGACTGTATGAAAACAGTTCAAGCAAGCCAATCTATATACATATTGTTAAAAACTGTTAAAATATCACAAGGCGCTTGGTTACTACATTAGTCTAAGCCCGGTCACATACTAAAATGGACATGATTTCTCCTAAAAGGTGTTTTTCAGTTACCCTAACAAGCATATGTGTAAGGCCAGTTATTTGTTAATGTACCTATACATGCTTAGATTTTTCTTTCTCATTCATGCACTAATGAGCAGATAAATATATATGGAAAGAATGATAGGCAATGTCAAATGTGATCATTGGCTATGGGCGGGCAAGGCTTCGATCAATAAAAGGCTCCCTCCCTCGCTCCCTTCCCCGCTCGCTCCCCCCTCACTCCCCAGTCAGCCTGGCTGCCTTCCTAACTGCCTGCCTTCCTGCCTTTCTGCCTGCCTCGATCCTGCCTGCCACCCTGCATTTCTACCTCCCTGTCTGCCTGCCTCCCTGTCTGCCTGCTTCCCAGTCTGCCTGCCTGCCTTTCTGCCTTTTTGCCTTTTTGCCTGCCTTTTTGCCTTTTTGCCTGCCTTTCTGCCTGCCTGCCTTTTTGCCTGCCTCTGCCTGCCTGCCTGCCTGCCTGCCCTGCCTGCCTCTGCCTGCCTGCCTGCCTGCCTGCCTGCCTGCCTGCCTGCCTGCCTGCCTGCCTGCCTGCCTGCCTGCCTGCCTGCCTGCCTGCCTGCCTGCCTGCCTGCCTGCCTGCCTGCCTGCCTGCCTGCCTGTCTGTCTGTCTGTCTGTCTGTCTGTCTGTCTGTCTGTCTGTCTGTCTGTCTGTCTGTCTGTCTGTCTGTCCGTCCGTCCGTCCGTCCGTCCGTCCGTCCGTCCGTCCGTCCGTCCGTCCGTCCGTCCGTCCGTCCGTCCGTCCGTCCGTCCGTCCGTCCGTCCGTCCGTCCGTCTATGTTGTTTGCCTTACGGGCAATTTTTACACCAAAACTGTATTTCTATGATTCTTTGTTGGAAGATCTCGGTTCCTAAACTTATCTTTAGTTCTCATCAAAATAACAATGTTTTGTATAAGGATGGGGTTTTAGATCATGCCTTATGTAAATAAGATATCAAAATTTAGATATAACAAAAATTGACACGAATTCATGGAAGGGTTAGGCAACCATAGAAATATTGTCCCTCGAAGTTGACGTCACGTGAAATTGGGCGCCAATAATCCCAAGTTGTATTTCCGTGCGGTAATACTCCAATTATTGTATTTAGGGCCAAATAACTATATTTAGAATCAAACATGTACTGTATTGATAAATCATTGTGTGTTAAAGAGAGTAACTTATATTCTTAAAAGCCCTCCTAATGCATGGCATAAAGCACGGCCCGCCTAACTCGGATGATCACAGCTGTAACAGAGTGGAAGAATGAAATATCTACGTCCGGATCTTTCGGACTACGGTCCGCCTAATGACAGTAATAAATAAGGGGATGAGTGCGTGTACAGGTGTGTGTATGTTTGCTTACCATTCCTACAAGTGTATGCTAAGATAAATTTGTTGTTATTTTCTTTGACACTTATTAGCTGCATATTCTTTAGGTGAAATAAAATGTTCTTCCATCATATAAAAAGTAAATGCCAAGGAGAACAAGTTTTGGTATAAATATGCATAACAGGTTTGCTATAGGAATACTCATCAGCAATTATTGTAAGAAGACTATGGATGATACAATTTATCATCACTTGGTCCTAAATCGGGGTAAAAAGGGGGTGATCTGTACCTTTGATAGGGGCGATATGTACCCTCAAGAGGGGTGATATGTTCCTTAAAAAGGGGTGATCTGTACCTGTAATATGGTTGATTTGTACTAGGGGTGATGTGTACCTTCAATAGGGATGGTTGTACCTTTAATAGGGGTGATCTGTACCTTTAAGAAGGGCGATCTGTACCTTTGATAGGGGTGATCTGTACCTTTAATAGGGGTGATCTGTACTTTTAATAGTGGTGATCTGTACCTTTTATAGGGGTTATCTGTACCTTTAATAGGGGTGATCTGTACCTTTAATAGGGGTCATCTGTACCTTTAATAGTGGTGATCTGTACCTTTTATAGGGGTGATCTCTATCTTTCATAGGGGTTATCTGTACCTTTAATAGGTGTGATCTGTACCTTCAATAGGGGTGATCTGTACCTTTAATGGGGTGATCTGTACCTTTAATAGGGGTTGTGTGTACCTTTAATAGGGGTGAAATGTACCTTTAATTATTCAAAAGGGATGATCTGTACCTTTAATAGGGATAATTTGTACCTTTAATATGGGTGATCTGTACCTCAAATAGGGGTGCTCTGTGCCTTTAATAAGGGTTATTTTTACCTTTAATAGGGGCGATATGTACCCTCAATAAGGGTGATCTGTACCTTCAATAAGGGTGATCTGTAACTTCAATAGGGGTGATATGTACATCAATATATTTGATTTGTACCTTTTATAGGGGTCATTTGTACCTTCAAAAGGGGGGTGATTTGTACCTTGTATAGGGGTGATATGTACCTTTAATAAGGGTGAACTGTACCTTTAATAGGGGAGAAATGTACATTCAATAGGGTTGATCTGTACCTTTTAGTACTGACCAGGATATCTATATATGTGGTGTTTATATCTGGGGAGATGGTTCTCCTGCTTACAATTCTCTTGATGTAGATTTGTTTGATCTTTTAGAAAATGATATACATGAATATGCCAGTAAAGGGTGTGTTTATATAGTTGGCGATTTTAATAGCAGAGTAGGTAACAAAACTGATTTCATATCTCATGATATATTTAATCCTAGTTTAGATGATATAGACTACTATCCTGACCAAACCCTCGAAAGGGCCTCTTTAGATAGCACATGCAATAATCACGGGCTTAAGTTAATAGACATTTGTAAGTCTTCAAATGTGCGTATTGTTAATGGGCGAATAGGCCTCACTAACAAGCACACATTTGTCGCGCATAACGGAGCATCGGTCATTGATTACTTGTTAACCAGTGAGCAAAACTTTTCACGGGTCGGTGATTTTACTATAGATTCACTCACTGAGTGGAGTGACCACGCCCCTTTACACTTTACTTTACTCTGTCATAATACTTTGAAAGAGCAGGATGAGTATTCTGATATTAAGTATAGATGGAACGATCTACATAAAAATCAGTTTCGATCAAGTATTTTAGCAAATTTACCAAAGATAAATAGTATTGTTAACAATTTAGATAGTAAAGATAGAGATTCTGTCAATACTGCTGTAAATGGTCTAACCAGTATTTTTCGCAGTATCTGAGATCCTCTTTTTTCCAAACAATGCTTTTATAAGCCGGTTACTCGTTTTGATACAGAAAGTTGTTTTAATAGGCAGAATGGTTTGATTTAGAATGTAAGGATGCCCGTAATATATATTTGAAATCCTTGAGAGTTTTTAACTGAGAGAAAACAGACATCAATAGGCAGATTCTGTGTGAAAACAAGCAAAAGTATAAGACCTTAATTAAGAAAAAGAAGAACCAGTGCTATAGAAAGAAAATGTGTGAGATTGAGGCTCTCAAGAAAAGTAGACTTAAAGAGTTTTGGAAATATTTCAAATCTAAATCGCAAAATACTGGAAATGATATATCTTTAGAAGAATTCCAGCAGTATTTTTGTAATCTTAGTAATGATATCTTTGAATGTCAAAATGAAGAAGCAGAATATTTTTGTTCTACTTATGATTTTAACTTGCCAAATGTTTCTTTTCCAGAGCTTGATCAACCTATTAGTATTCAAGAATTTCTAAACGCTGTTAAAACGTTGAAACGTGGTAAAGCATATGGAATAGACTGTTTGTTAAACGAATATTTTATTGAAAGTGCAGATATTTTGTCGTCTCATTTATGTGATTTATTTAATTGTATTTTGGATACAGGGTTTTTTCCCGATTGTTGGACTGAAGGGATCGTTATACCCATACACAAAAAGGGTAACCCCGATGATGTCAATAATTATAGGGGCATTACGTTAGTGAGCTGTCTTTCGAAACTGTTCACTACTATTTTAAATAAACGTATCGAACATGTTTGTTCAGAGAATAACATTATTTCGGACGCGCAGTTCGGATTTAGGAAAGGTCGATCAACAGTAGATGCACTTTTTATTCTTACCTCCTTAGTCCAGCATTATCTTAATGAAAACAAAAGGTTATATGTTGTTTATGTTGATAAGATGAAATGTTTTGATACTATATACAGAAATGCTTTGTGGATGAAAATGTATAATTATGGTATTGATGGTAAATTATTAGGGATTGTTCGAGATATGTACAAAAAAGTCAAATCTTGTGTTAAATCATGCTCTTCTTATTCAGACTATTTTCAATATGCAGTCGGTCTCCGTCAAGGGGAGGTAATGTCCCCACTTTTATTTTCTCTACTTGTTGAAGACCTTGAATTGTTTCTGCAGCAAGACGCGACATCTGGACTGCTTATTGGTGATATCGTTTTAATTCTATTATTGTTTGCTGACGACATGGCCATTCTTGGAAAATCCCCAGAAGAAGTCCAAAATTATCTTAATATTTTACATGATTATTGCAACACTTGGGGTCTTTCTGTGAACACAAGTAAAACCAAAATAATGGTATTTCGTAAACGTGGTGGACTTTTACCGGGGGAAAGATGGACATATAACGATCAGCATATTGAAGTAGTAAATGATTTTAACTATCTTGGAACTGTTCCAAACTATACTGGAAACTTTAAATTAAACCAGCAATACTTGGTTGGGAAATCTCTTAAGGCCATGCATGTACTTTTATCGAAATGTAATATTTATGATTTTAAACCTAAAACACTATGCCAATTATTTGATACCTTTGTAGGGTCGATTTTAAATTATTCAAGCGAGGTCTGGGGTAACACGAAATCAAAGGAACTAGAAAGAATCCATCTAAAATTCTGCAAGAAGCTATTAAGAGTAAAATCTAATACGTGTAACGCTAGTGTCTATGGTGAACTGGGTCGTTATCCTTTATATATTTCACGATATATTCGTATTATCAAGTATTGGATTAAACTATCCACTACTGACAATATTATTCTGAAGTCTGTATTAAACATAGCCCAAAATGATTGTATAATGGGCCGTAAGAATTGGATTAGTAACATTAAAACCCTTTTAAATGACTATGGATTTTCATATATGTTTGATAATATTCAAACTGTTAACGTTAAGGTATTTCTTGCAGAATTTAAACAACGACTAGTTGAAACGTTCAAACAAGGTTGGATCAATACATTAGAATCTAGCACCGTTTTATACATGTATAAGTCTGTTAAAACTTTTTTTGGATACGAGTCCTATTTAGATATACTTCCAAAAAGCTTTCGATTTTATTTTTGTAGAATTAGGTTATCATGTCATCCCTTGCACATACAAACAGGTAGATATTCTAGAAACCGATTACCAAGAGAAGAAAGAACTTGTTTATTATGCAATTCCACTGACGTCGAAGATGAATATCACTTAATATGTATTTGTCAATGTTTTGCAAGCATCAGACAAAAGTATATTAAGAAAAAATACTACATTAAACCTTCATTTTATAAATTTACTATTCTATTACAGACCTGTCAGAAAGATGAACTAATTAAGCTTTGTTTGTTTATTAAAGAGACTCTTACAAAAAGGAATGCTCTTTTAAATACTGACTCATAATTATGTATATGTTTACCTCCAAAGATAACAAAGATAACAACTTAATATTTTCTCTTTTTCTTTTCATAACTATTTCTTGTAACTGTCAGGATATGTTTGTCACGTTGACATCAAATTGTACTTTATATATGTTGTAGATGATGTACTTTGTACAAGTCTAAATAAAAGTCTGTTCTGTTCTGTTCTGTTCTGTTCTGTTCTTCAATAGGGATGATCTGTACCTTCAATAGGGGCGATATGTACCTTCAATAGGGGTGATATGTTCCTTCAATAGGGGTGATCTGTACCTTCAATAGGGGTGATCTGTACCTTCAGTAGGGATGATCTGTGCCTTTAATAGGGGCGATATGTACCTTCAATAGGGGTGATCTGTACCTTCAATAGGGGTGATCTGTACCTTCAATAGGGGTCATTTTTACCTTCAATAGGGGGTGATTTGTACCTTGTATAGGGGTGATCTGTACCTTTAATAGGGGCAATATGTACCTTTAATAGGGGCGATATGTACCCTCAATAGGGGCGATATGTACCCTCAATAGGGGTGCTCTGTACCTTCACAAGGGGTGATCTGTGCCCTCAATAGGGGTGATTTGTACCTTCAATAGGGGTGATCTGTACCTTCAATAGGGGTGATTTGTATATAATTGAGTAATTTCTTCTTTTCACACATTGAAAATCTTTTGCAACACATACATTGTATGATCATCCTAGACTGATGATCACTTTCCGATTTAAAACTGAGAGACCGTTTTTGGGCCAATTTGAAATAGAAAAAGAATAAAAATTAAGGGTATGATACCCACCCATATGTACTATATAAAGCCACTTTTAGCGCTCAACTTGGACTTAACTATCCCACTTCACTAAAAGTGATCCTAGAAAATCAGTTTTCGTCTTTAAACTTGCCGAGTCGGGCCAGGAACATATTATAAATACTTTTCCAACGTTTCGGTCAGGTTCTTCCCATAAGCAACCGATTTCTTAATTCAAGTTTTTGAGAAAAGAATTGGTAAATATGTCCCTGAGGTGTCTTTTCGTTTTTAACCCTTCTAAAATTAATTTTTTCTTTGGGCTTTCGTAATTTTAAGATAAACATAATTAAATGCTACGCAATAAAACAAATTTCGCGAAAAAAGCGGTTTTAGACAAAAGTTATTCAACTTTTTTAACCAAATTTCGCACTTTACGGCCATTTTCACCTATTTTCAAACGCTCATAAAATCAAAACTCTTGCAAATTTCACATTTTTTTTTAAAAATCCAATAGACCAATTCCTAATCTCAAAACAAGATATGTTTGAAACATTCCCATCGAAACGTTCAAAACATAACGAGGGCATTGACCGACATCTCCTCACAACAATCAAATTTTCCAAATTTACCAAAATTCTAAAGTAAAGAATTCATAAAAAATACAAATTTACTCTTAAAAATATAAAACCACTTCCAACTTATACCCATGTATCCTGGCTATCAAGATGTATTTACTTGTTGATAATTAGTCCGTCCGTCTGTCCGTGAAAACTATTTATTCAACGCACAATCGCCCAAAATCACCATTTTCCCGCCAATTTTCTCCGACAATCACCCATTTTCAAAACTTTATCGTAGCAATAATACTCATCGCAATAACTGTAAAATACCTTTAACCTCTTTGCAAAATGGTCTTTTTTTACTTCAAGTTATTTTCAATTTATTGCCATACTTCAATCTTATGCATTTCCGTCCGTCCGTACGCACTATCACAAACACCTCAAAAACGCAAAATAAGTCCAAATGCCTGTAATGTCAGATTTCACATTTTCCAAACACCCGTAAATCCTTTAATAAACTAAACCTCTCTTTATATTTTTCAGAATCATAAAGCCCATATTAAGGACTTTAAAATCAGTATATTTGAAATCTTTCCATCGAACTTTTTAACCCATTGCGAGTCCATTTTCCACCCCTCGTTTTCGCTTAAAAACACCAAAAATAACATTCTTTCGTACAAAAGATTGGAATAAAACGTTCAATTTTTGTCATTACAACCACCATTTTAAAGTTATCCGGGAGTTACTCTAGCAGAATATATAAATGTTTTAGGCAAACATGCCTCGTCACCGCCTGCAGAGCCTGTAAAACACACGTCAAAAACACACATTTTCCCGCCAGTTTGGGCATTTGAGGCTAATATATTAGGGTAACGAATAACGCAAAATACACACGCACAGACGCACGCAAGCTTATGAAATTACTTTTTTATTATTGCTATTAAGTTGAGCTTCAATATTAAAAAGAGTTTTAAGTCTATAACTTACATACTTTTCCAACAATATCTTCCCAAACTTGGTCATTTTTAACCTATCACAAGCTACCCGGCCACGTACGGACGTCTGTACGGACAGACGTACGGTTTCAAGTCTAGCATTTTTGTATACAATCATTAACCAAAGACTGAACTAAACTATTATAAAACAATCGTAGGAAAACAAGCCTGTATTCCTGCTACACATCCTACCAAACTTGTTACACAAATCCCGTTTTTTTGCCCGATGGATACATGCAAAATCGTGCTCTCTTCTATTCCTCATTACATACAAACGGACACACAAAGCGCAATTATTCTAACATTTTCTGATAGCTATTAAACTACACTTTGACTATATTAACGTTTCTAGTCTTTATCTTTTTTCCCTTTCTCACAATAACTATCCAAACTTCGTCAATTTCACAAATACCACCACGCATCGTCTCGTACGGACGACCGTACGGACAGACAGACATTCTCACAACCCTTCTTCTTATATATTACTGTTGAGTAAGGACGAAACTAAAATCAAATATAAACATTGTAACAAACCAATCCTATAAGGCCCGGGAGAGCGTCTCAAAGTTACACGGACAATTACTCATTTTTCAACATTCTGTACATGTATATTACGCAACTGACCTGTCTGCTATAATGCTCAATATACACAGGCGGACAAGAACGACTTCACCATATTCCATTCCCATTTACACAATGTATTACAATAACGATATAACAAAGTTTTTATTTCAGATTATTTTTACTTTTCTCACAATACATTCTCAAACTTGGCTAAAATCAAAAAAGTCACCACTTACCTCCTCGTACGGACACCTGTACAGACAGACGGACGGGTGTACGACTTCTTTTTGGTATATCGCTGCTTTCAAATGAGGTTCAACTAAAATGTTATAGAAACATTTCACAAGAATAACCTCTCTGATCATCTAGAAATTGAGTAAAAAATGCACAAAATACGCTTTTTGTCAACTTGCATTTTACACGGGTTTGATCCTCAAAACAAGCCATTGCTTCCAAACCAAGGGTCCACCCACCGGCTTACTAGGTTATAATAGTACCTACGACATTTACCTACAACCAACATCAAGATCAGAGACCAGTCCCATCCGATACGCTCTCTGTTGTCTCCTCATAATCAATCAAGGCATATTTCCCGTCAATTTCACACCCATGTTTGAACCCCGAACGGCGCTTAGCCAATGCTCGTATTGAAAATGTCTTCATATGTACATAAACACAAAACCCATGTCTACAAAAATAAATTGATTCCATTAGTAGCAGCTGGCGATAATTCGAGAAAATCTTCTCAACACCGTAGCAATCATAGGCTGATGATAATTTCCAATTTTACATGGAGAGATTGTTTTCAGGCCAATTCGAAATAAATCAACATTGACCGTATCTATATACGAGTAGTTTCTTCTTTTCTCACACTGGAAATCAGGGTTAGGGTTAGGGTTAGGGTTAAGCAATCTCTGTACAATTAGGGATCCGTCGTCATTAGACCATAAAACTGATTAATGGTAATTCCAGCTAGAAATTTTGGCGAGCTAGATGCAGCGAGTGTCAACATGTTTGTGAAGAATTCCTGAGTAATGAGCATGGGCAATGGCTTACGGAAAATTTGAAATAACGAATTTAACAGCAGACGACTTTGAAATGACATTGACAGTATGAATATCTGTATATATGACTAATTCCTCCTTTTCTTACCCTGAAAATCTTCGCAACGCATGTAGTTGTCCATATGCGGGTAATTGCTCCCCAATTCTGTCCAGAAAGACTGTTCTCGAGCCAATTTACAAGAATGACACCAGCAGCAGACGACTTTTAAGTGACATTGACCGTGTATAAATGTATGAGTAATTCATTCCTTTCTCACACTGAAAATCTTCTCAACACCTTTGATTATGATATGCTTATGATTACTCATCCATTCTACACAGAGAGACTGTTTTTGGGCCTAATTGAAAGAATTTCACCAGCAGCAGACGAGTTTGAAATTACATTGACCGTTTATGGGAGTAATTCACAATGCATTAGAGATCAGATGAAACAGACAGACAAAGAAAAAACATCGCTTTCCATCGGATCGAAGCGCGGATAGTAGGAACGGGTATAAGGGTGACCACCTGGGTTAACCATACGCGCCAAAAATGACCGATCGAGCCTGTATATCACGGGGAAATTAGTCACCCTTAATTACTACCTATTTGCACAGGATTAACTCAGACAATTGTCACTGATTGGGGTATATTAAAAAAAAGGTTTAAGTCTATAACTTACATACTTTTCCCACAATACTTTCCTAAACTTGGTCATTTTAACATATCAGAAGTTACCCGGCCACGTACGGACGCCTGTACGATCAGACGAACTACTGCATACACCTTGTTAAAACTCGGGTCGAACCAAATCTTGAATATTTTCTATATACATGTAGATTCCTAAAGCTAAAAGAACATATGATTTTTAAAAGAATATGTTGTCTTCTTTTCTCACAATACATTCTCAAACTTGGCCAAAATCACAAAACTACAAAAGTACGGACATACGGACAGGTGTACGACATCTTTTTATACCGCTGCTTTCATATAAGTTGAACTAAAATGTTATAGAAACATTTCACAAGAATAACCTCTCTGATTATCTAGAAATTGAATAAATAATGCAAAAAATAGCATTCCAAAAAATACGTCTTTTTTCAATTTGCATTTTACACGGGTTTGATCCCAAACACAAGCCATTGCTCCCAAACCAAGGGTCCACCCACCGGCTTACTAGGCCATAATCGTACCTACGACATTTACCTACAACAAACATCAAGATCAGAGACCAGTCTCATCCGATCCGCTTTCTGCTGTCTCCTCATATTCAATCGAGGCATATTTCTCGTCAATTTCAGGCCAAGGTTTGAACCCCGAACGGCGCTTAGCCAATGCTCGAATTAAAAATGTGTTAATATGTACATAAACAAAAAAAACATGTCTACAAATATAAGTACGTTTCATAAGTAGCAACTGACGATAATTTGAGAAAATGACCGCAGAATATCGCTCAAAATTCACAGTTCCAAACTCCTTTTTTAACGGTCTTGGGTCAGAAACAGCCATTGCTCATCAACCAAAGGCCTTTTTTGGTGCTTTGGGCTTGTATTATACTTAGGGCATGTACCTACAACATATATTAATATCAGATGTCTATCCCATCTAATGCTGGCTTGAAGGCCTCTCAACAATCAACATATCGCTTATTTAAGACTCATACAACCGGTCTTGGGTCCAAACCTAGCCATTGCTCATCAACCAAGGATCTGATTTTCAGTGTTCTAGGCTAGAATTGTACGTAGGACATGTACCTACAACGAATGTAGGTAAAAATGCCAGTGGTAAAAATGCCAGAGGTAGAAAAGCCAGAGGTAAAAAAGCCAGAGGTAAAAATGTCAATAAAAATGCCAGTGGTAAAAATGCCATAGGTAAAAATGCCAAAGATGTATTAAACCATCTTTTTCTTCATTTTTTACAGGCTAAATGGTTATTTGAAGGACTAAGTACTGTAAATAGATCTGTTTCTATTTTACAATCTTAAGGGTTAGTTAGGGGAATGTTTTGAAGCCGTAATTTTTTCATATAATTACCTATGTAAAAATGCCCCGATTGTAATTTTTCATTCATTCCATGATAAATAGGTTGTTTTGGGTTTGTTTGATTTTTTATTGTTGTTGTTGTTGTTGTTGCTGTTGCTGGCTTTTTTTTGGGGGGGGGGAGGAAGCATGGATATATATGAACATAAGAACGAACTTCCATGTACAGTTAAACTTATTTTAATGAGGAATATAAACAAACCTTACTATTATTTACATACATACCATGTAACTAACAAGTAATACAGAGTATTGTAAGTATTGTATCATAGAACTCTGCATTAGTTGTGATTTACTTTTAGATACACAGGCGCGCATCACATCATGTTTCGTTGACACATAGTTGTGTGTTTTATGGCTTCGAGGCATGCCATTGGTTGCTATATAATGACGGAATCATATTTTGATTGGCGTTGCAAAGTCAGATTAGGGTAAATCGTTCTGCTTGAAGGGTCTTGTAAACAGTAATTCTAAGTAGAGTGAATGGTGTGGACATGTTTTAAATCAGAGGAATCTAATGTTATTTAAGATTCCATTAGTCAAGGTTCTATATGAGAGACATTTAATGAAATTAAGTATGAACAAATGAAATGTAAATGTAAAGTAAGCAGAATATTCCGAAATAATAGTCTGCATAACTTGTGAGTGGCATGACTACTTATGTTAATAGTAGTGCCTTAAAATATTATAATGCAATTTTCTTTATGAATGATTTAAAAATATATATTTAAAACATGACAAAAGTTCAACAGTATGATACATAATATGAAAGTTACATGGCTATTTATGTTATTCTGCATTATTTGTGTGTTGCATGACTACGCATGTAAATAATTGAGTTTTCAGGTCATTATTCTAGGTTCAATTTGAGTGACTTTAAAGGAAAATTAAATCTTTTATTAAAACATTTCCCGAGGCCATAGGTGACCGGTCGTAGGGCTGATAAGTCCAACTTTGAGGAAAATTTCCCGAGGCCAAAGGTGACCGGTCGTAGGGCTTATAAGTCCAACTTTGAGGAAACTTCCCGAGGCCATAGGTGACCCGGCGTAGGGCTGATAAGTCCAACTTTGAGGAAAATTTCCCGAGGCCATAGGTGATCTGGCGTAGAGCTTATAAGTCCAACTTTGAGGAAAATTTCCCGAGGCCATAGGTGACCCAGCGTCCGACTGATCAGATCACATTTGAGGAAAATTTCCCGAAGCCATAGGTGACCCGGCGTCAGACTGATAAGACCATTTTTGAGGATAATTTCCCGAGGCCGTAGTTGACCGGTCGTAGGGCTGATAAGGCCAACATTGAGGAAAATTTCCCAAGGCCATAGGTGACCGGTCTTAGGGCTGATAAGTCCAACTTTGTCCAGCGTCAGGCTTTGTCCAGCGTCAGGCTTTGTCCAGCGTCAGGCTGATAAGACCAACTTTGAGGAAAAATTCCCGAGGCCATAGGTGACCCAGCTTCAGACTGATAAGTCAGACTTTGAGGAAAATTTCCCTAGGCCATAGGTAACCCGGCTTCAGACTGATAAGACGAACTTTGAGGAAGGTTTCCCGAGGCCATAGGTGACCCTGCATCATACTGATAAGACCAACTTCGAGGAAAATTTCACTAGGCCATAGGTGACCGGTGGTAGGGCTGATAATTCCAACTTTGAGGAAAATATCCCGAGGCCATAGGTGACCCGGCGCCTGGCCGATAAGTCCAACTCTGAGGAAAATTTCCCGAGGCCATAGGTGACCCGGCGTAGGGCTGATAAGTCCAACTTTGAGGAAAATTTCCCGAGGCCACAGGTGACCGGTCTTAGGGCTGATAAGTCCAACTTTGAGGAAAATTTCCCGAGGCCACAGGTGACCGGTCTTAGGGCTGATAAGTCCAACTTTGAGGAAAATTTCCCAAGGCCATAGGTGACCCAGCGTCCGACTGATAAGTCCAACTTTGAGGAAAATTTCCCGAGGCCATAAGTGACCAAGCGTCAGGCTGATAAGTCCAACTTTGAGGAAAATTTCCCGAGGCCATAGGTGACCCAGCTTCAAGCTGATGAGACCAATTTTTGAGGAAAATTTCCCAAGGCCATAGATGACTCAGGGTCAGGCTGATAAGACCAACTTTGAGGAAAATTTCCCGAGGCCATAGGTGACCGGTAGTAGGGCTGATAAGTCCAACTTTGAGGAAAATTTCCCGAGGCCATAGGTGACCCGGCGCCTGGCCGATAAGTCCAACTCTGAGGAAAATTTCCCGAGGCCATAGGTGACCGGTAGTAGGGCTGATAAGTCCAACTTTGAGGAAAATTTCCCGAGGCCATAGGTGACCTGCTTCAGGCTGATAAGTCCAACTTTGAGGAAAATTTCCCGAGGCCATAAGTGACCCGGCGTAGGGCTGATAAGTCCAATTTTGAGGAAAATTTTCCAAGGCAATAGGTGACCCAGCTTCAGGCTGATGAGACCAACTTTGAGGAAAATTTCCCGAGGCCATAGGTGACCCAGCGTCAGGCTGATAAGACCACTTTTGAGAAAAGTTTCCTTAGGCCATGGGTGACCTGGCGCCTGGCCGATAAGTCCATTTTTGAGGAAAATTTCCCGAGGCCATAGGTGACCGGTAGTAAGGCTGATAAGTCCAACTTTGAGGAAAATTTCCCGAGGCCATAGGTGACCCGGCGCCTGGCCGATAAGTCCAACTCTGAGGAAAATTTCCCGATGCCATAGGTGACCGGTAGTAGGGCTGATAAGTCCAACTTTGAGGAAAATTTCCCGAGGCAATAGGTGACCCAGCGTCAGGCTGATAAGACCACTTTTGAGAAAAGTTTCCTTAGGCCATGGGTGACCTGGCGCCTGGCCGATAAGTCCATTTTTGAGGAAAATTTCCCGAGGCCATAGGTGACTCGTCGTAGGGCTGATAAGTCCAACTTTGAGGAAAATTTCTCGAGGCCATAGGTGACCTGCTTCAGGCTGATAAGTCCAACTTTGAGGAAAATTTCCCGAGGCCACAGGTGACCGGTCTTAGGGCTGATAAGTCCAACTTTGAGGAAATTTTCCCAAGGCCATAGGTGACCGGTCGTAGGGCTGATAAGTCCAACTTTGAGGAAAAGTTTCCGAGGCCATAGGTGACCCATCGTCAGGCTAATAAGACCAACTTTGAGGAGAAATTCCCGAGGCCATAGGTGACCCAGCTTCATGCTGATAAGTCCGACTTTGAGGAAGATTTCCCTAGGCCATAGGTAACCCAGCTTCAGGCTGATGATACCAACTTTGAGGAAGATTTCCCGAGGCCATAGGTGACCCTGCGTCATGCTGATAAGACCAACTTTTAGGAAAATTTCACTAGGCCATAGGTGACCGGTGGTAGGGCTGATAAGTCCAACTTTGAGGAAAATTTCCCCAGGCCATATGTGACCGGTCGTAGGGCTGATAAGTCCAACTTTATGGAAAATTTCCCGAGGCCATAGGTGACCAGTCGTAGGGTTGATAAGTCCGACTTTGAGGAAAATAACCCGAGGCCATATGTGGCCCGGCGCCTGGCTGATGAGTCCAACTTTGAGGAAAATTTCCCGAGGCCATAGGTGACCAAGCTTCAGGCTGATGAGACCAACTTTGAGGAAAATTTGCCGAGGCCATAGGTTACCCAGCGTAGGGCTGATCAGTCCAACTTTGAGGAAAATTTCCCGAGGCCATAGGAAACCTGGCGCCTGGCTGATAAGTCCAACTTTGAGGAAAATTTCCCGAGGCCATAGGAAACCCGGCGTAGGGCTGATAAGTCCAACTTTGAGGAAAATGTACCGAGGCCATAGGAAACCCGGCGTAGGGCTGATAAGTCCAATTTTGAGGAAAATTTCCCGAGGCCATAGGTGACCCAGTGTCAGGCTGATAAGTCCAACATTGAGGAAAATTTGCCGAGGCCCTAGGTGACCCAGCTTCAGGCTGATGAGACCAATTTTGAGGAAAATTTCCCGAGGCCATAGACGACCCAGCGTCAGGCTGATGAGACCAACTTTGAGGAATATTTCCCGAGGCCATAGGTGACCGGTCGGAGGGCTGATGAGTCCAACTTTTAGGAATATTTCCCGAGGTAATAGGTGACCCAACGTCGGGCTGATAAGTCCAACTTTAAAGAAAGATTCCCGAGGCCATAGGTGACCTGGCGTCAGGCTGATAAGACCAATTTTGCGGAAAATATCCCGATGCCATAGGTGACCCAGCTTCAGGCTGATAAGTCCAACTTTGAGGAAAATTTCCCGAGGCCATAGGAAACCCGGCGTAGGGCTGATAAGTCCAACTTTGAGGAAATTTTCCCGAGGCCATAGGAAACCCGGCGTAGGGCTGATAAGTCCAACTTTGAGGAAAATTTCCCGAGGCCATAGGGAACCTGGCGTACGTCTGATAAGTCCAACTTTGAGGAAAGTTTCCCGAGGCCATAGGTGACCCAGCGTCAGGCTGATACTTCCAACTTTGAGGAACATTTGCCGAGGCCATAGGTGACCCAGCTTCAGGCTGATGAGACCGACTTTGAGGAAAATTTCCCGAGGCCATACTTGACTCAGCGTCAGGCTGATAAGACCAACTTTGAGGAAAATCTTCCGAGGCCATATGTGCCCCGGAGCCTGGCCGATAAGTCTATCTTTGAGGACAATTTCCCGAGGCCATAGGTGACCCGGCGTCTGGCTGATAAAGTCCAACTTTGAGGAAAATTTCCCAAGGCCATAGGTGACCAGTCGTAGGGCTGATAAGTCCACATTTGAGGAAAATTTCCCCAGGCCCTAGGTGACCGGTCGTAGGGCTGATAAGTCCAACTTTTAGGAAAATTTCCCGAGGCCATAGGTGACCGGTCTTAGGGCTTATAAGTCCAACTTTGAGGAAAATTTCCCAAGGCCATAGGTGACCGGTCGTAATGTTGATTAGTCCAACTTTGAGGAAAAGTTTCCGAGGCCATAGGTGACCCAGGGTCAGGCTGATAAGACCAACTTTGAGAAAAAATTCCCGAGGCCATATGTGGCCCGGCGCCTGGCTTATCAGTCCAACTTTGAGGAAAATTTGCCGAGGCCATAGGTGACCAAACTTCAGGCTGATGAGACCAAATTTGAGGAAAATTTGCCGAGGCCATAGATAACCCAGCGTCAGGCTGATAAGTCCAACTTTGAGGAAAATTTCCCGAGGCCATAGGTGACCCGGCGTAGGGCTGATAAGTCCAACTTTGAGGAAAATTTCCTGAGGCCATAGGTGACCCAGTGTCCGACTGATAAGTCCAACTTTGAGGAAAATTTACCGAAGCCATAGGTAACCCAGCGTCAGGCTGATAAGTCCAACTTTGAGGAAAATTTCCCGAGGCCATAGGTGACCCAACTTAAAGCTGATGAGACCATCTTTGAGGAGAATTTCCCAAGGCCATAGGTGACTCAGCGTCAGGCTGATAAGACCAACTTTGAGGAAAATTTCCCGAGGTCATATGTGAGCGGTCGTAGGGCTAATAAGTCCACATTTGAGGACAGTTTCCTGAGGCCATAGGTGACCCGGCGTAGGGCTGTTGAGTCAAACTTTGAGGAAAATTTCCCGAGGCCTTAGGTGACCCAGCTTCAGGCTGATAAGACCAACTTTGAGGAAAATTTCCCGAGGCCATAGGTGACCCAGCGTCAGGCTGATAAGACCAACTTTGAAGAAAATTTCCCGAGGCCAAAGGTGACCTGGTGCTTGGCCGATAAGTGCACTTTTGAGGAAACTTTCCCCAGGCCATAGGTGACCGGTCGTAGGGCTGATAAGTCCAACTTTCAAGAAAATTACCCTGGGCCATAGGTGACCTGGCGTCAGACTGATAAGACCAACTGTGCGGAAAATATCCCGATGCCATAGGTGACCCAGCTTCAGGCTGATAAGTGCAACTTTGAGGAAAATTTCCCGAGGCCATAGGTGACCTGGCGCCTGGCTGATAAGTCCAAATTTGAGGAAAATTTCCCGAGGCAATAGGTGACCCAGCGTCAGGCTGATAATACCAACTTTGACGAAAATTTCCCGAGGCCATATGTGACCCGGCGCCTGGCTGATAAGTCCAACTTTGCGGAAAATTTCCCGAGGCCATAGGTGACCGGTGGTAGGGCTGATAAGTTCAACTTTGAGGAAAATTTCCCTAGGCCATAGGTGACCCGGCTTCGGGCTGATATGTCCAACTTTGAAGAATATTTCCCGAGGCCATAGGTGACCCGGCGTAGGGCTGATAAGTCCAACTTTGAGGAAAATTTCCCGAAGCCACAGGTGACCGGTCTTAGGGCTGATAAGTCCACTTTAGAGGAAAATTTCCCTAGGCCATAGGTGACAGGTCGTAGGGCTGATAAGTCCAACTTTGAGGAAAAGTTTCCGAGGCCATAGGTGACCTATCGTCAGGCTAATAAGACCAACTTTGGGGAAGAATTCCCGAGGCCATAGGTGACCCAGCTTCATGCTGATAAGTCCGACTTTGAGGAAAATTTCCCTAGGCCATAGGTAACCCAGCTTCAGGCTGATGATACCAACTTTGAGGAAAATTTCCCTAGGCCATAGGTAACCCAGCTTCAGGCTGATGATACCAACTTTGAGGAAAATTTCACTAGGCCATAGGTGACCGGTGGTAGGGCTGATAAGTCCAACTTTGAGGAAAATTTCCCGAGGCCATAGGTGACCCGGCGTAGGGCTGATAAGTCCAACTTTGAGGAAAATTTCCCGAAGCCACAGGTGACCGGTCTTAGGGCTGATAAGTCCACTTTTGAGGAAAATTTCCCGAGGCCATAGGTGACCTGGCGTAGGGCTGATAATTCCAACTTTGAGGAAAATTTCCCGAGGCAATAGGTGACCCAGCGTCGGGCTGATCAGTCCAACTTTGCAGAAAATTTCACGAGGCCATAGGTGACCTGGCGTCAGGCTGATAAGACCAACTTTGCAGAAAATATCCCGATGCCATACGTGACCCGGCGTCATGCTGATAAGTCCAAATTTGAGGAAAATTTCCCGAGGCCATAGGTGACCCAGCTTCAGGCTGATAAGACCAACTTTGAGGAAAATTTCCCGAGGCCATAGGTGACCTGGCGCTTGGCCGATAAGTGCACTTTTGAGGAAAATTTCCCGAGGCCATAGGTGACCGGTCGTAGGGCTGATAAGTCCAACTTTGAGGAAAAGTTTCCGAGGCCAAAGGTGACCTATCGTCAGGCTAATAAGACCAACTTTGGGGAAGAATTCCCGAGGCCATAGGTGACCCAGCTTCATGCTGATAAGTCCGACTTTGAGGAAAATTTCCCTAGGCCATAGGTAACCCAGCTTCAGGCTGATGATACCAACTTTGAGGAAGATTTCACTAGGCCATAGGTGACCGTGCGTCATGCTGATAAGACCAACTTTGAGGAAAATTTCACTAGGCCATAGGTGACCGGTGGTAGGGCTGATAAGTCCAACTTTGAGGAAAATTTCCCGAGGCCATAGGTGACCCGGCGTAGGGCTGATAAGTCCAACTTGAAGGAAAATTTTCCGAAGCCATAGGTGACCCAGCGTCCGACTGATAAGTCCAACTTTGAGGAAAATTTCCCGAGGCCATAGGTGACCCAGCGTCAGGATGATAAGTCCAACTTTGAGGAAAATTTCCCGAGGCCATAGGTGACCCAGCTTCAAGCTGATGAGACCAACTTTGAGGAAAATTTCGCAAGGCCATAGGTGACTCAGCGTAAGGCTGAGTAGCCATTTAAGATGATAATAAAGCCATTTGAACATAATATTTTATATGCTACTCACTCGATTCTTCTAACTTTTGCTACTTGATAACGAACTAAGGTTCATTTTACCAAACTCAACATTTTCATCTGTCCCAAATGTAATGAGTTTGCAGACCACATTTCAATGAAAATGATGAAACACCTTCTCAATAGGGCAGAAAACGTTGTCGGAAAATGAATAATTGCTTGTTAAGTGCATTTTCTCCTTTTCCCACAATATTTTTCACAGTTGTATGCAACAAAGTGGTCAAATGTCGTTGTTGTTTGGTAAAGGGTTAACAAACTTTGATTGTTACAAGGATTAAGGGTTGTTACGCTAAATAACATAAATCTGACACAATTGCACTTTATGGTCAAGTCACAAATCCTTTATTGTTTAGCCGATCGGCGGTCTTTGTGATCAACCATTGACCACCAAGGGTGTGTTTTACAACATATCAAAGCAAACATGTCTCGTCAAATTTTTTATTGTATCCGGATTAAGTTGCACCAAGGAGATATGTGTTTGTCTTTTGCGCTTTAAAATTTGGATACGATACATCGATCATTACAGGTAGGCGGATTGATGAGCTATAATTAAAAAAAAGTAAATTATTTGTTTAAGTGCTCTCAGGGTCCATTTAAGAACAAAACGTATTAATTGAAATCTAATTTGAAGAATTTGTATATATCTAACTGGAAACCATGTCCTCTCACATCATTTTCGATCAATATTGTCATGTACTTTTAGATTACATTTGATTCATCATCCAATGCAACTATTGACATTTGTCACTATGTGTTTATTCTGTTCTTAAAAACATTGAATATTCGTTTTCAAACGAAGATTAAAGAATAAAAACATTTACTTTATTCTGAAAGAACAAAATTAAAATAAAACAATATTTCATAATTCTATTCTTTACATCGTTTACGTTAACGGTATGCATAAATTTACTAATTGCGTGTTTTTCTCGGACATTTCACAATATATGTGACAGATTTCGGAAACGGGATAAACTCTACTTCACCCACAAGTCTCTCATTATATATAATGTATCTTTTGTAAGTACTTTAACAATATCTCTTAACCATTTTAAACAATATTGACGAAGAAAGATCAAATTACAATAGTGGTATGTGTTGACGGAGTCGCACAGCTTGTTGGAGAAAATGGCGGATAGCGACCGAAGTGGTCGCTGATTGGTCAGTTCAGCTGTCAATCAAAGTCTGTCGTAAGGTCAATTAGATAGGAGGACTGCCGTTTCTAAGATAGCTGTAACTTTTTTAATATTGAGAATTTTTAATTGAAATTTTCAAGTATCAATCTTGACATGTGACCTAGTCATAATATGTGAAAATCTCAAAAACTTAATTTTGGCCCTTAAGACTGATTACTGCAGTCACTGACACATATATCGACATCAGGAGTCTATCTCATCCACTGCGGGCTTAAAGGTCTCTTAACCATCAACATATCGCTTATTTAAGACTCATAACCCGGTCTTGGGTCCGAAACTTAGCCATTGCTCGTCAACCAAAGGTCTGATCTTCAGTGTTTTGGGCTTGAAATGTATTTAGGACATGTACCTATATTATAAATCGACATCAGGTGTATATCTCATCCCATGCGGGCTTAAATGCCTCTAAACCATTAACATATCGCTTACTTAAAGGTCATATGTACAGGTTGGGTTTATTTCATAAAATTAAAATATGAAGTAAACGAATCGCATTGAAATTATTTGCAACATTTTAGCATAACGCATTACGTCATAATTCACCGTCATAGCGCACCGATTAATAAAAGTTCGTATGACTTACTTCCCTTAGCTGTGACGTCACTCGTGATCCACTGAATGCGCCATGTAAAGGGCGTGAAGAGCGATCGCTGGTTAGAATTGGTGCTTTTCTTCAAATAAACGATCCTAAAGTCATTTTTTGGATTGACAGCGCATTTTCTTTATTGAATGTGATTCATATTATAAGAATATCAATTTGAAAAAAGATAAATCAATAACTTAACCCTTGAATTTGCATGGATTTGTCATTGCGTAAACCTGTTCATATGAAAGGAATAGTCTCAATAATGATCCGTGAACGAAGCTTTTTTCGTCATTTGGACATTTATCGTGCTTCGCTACGTCTCAAGTCCAACGTGATTTTTATGTTACAAAATTTCGAACGACCGACTCGGTGCTTTTAACTTGCGATTTTTCGTTTTCAAAGGGACCAAAAAATAAACGGAAACTTGAAATACATACATAAATCATTTATGAATCGTCTCAGCCCACACAAGTATCCAGGACACCTCTTATATGCGAGTTATCTATCAAGAAACATCGACGATGCTCAAAAATAAACAATCGCCGTCCATATTGTTCACCACCGGCCGCGAGATTCCCACGGATATCTTGCGGGTCAAAGGTCATCGCATTATGTATAGAGTTTGGGATGAAGTACGCGTCTTTCCCCCTAAAGTCGAGTTGTAGTAAGTTGAGCTCTCTTCACATACAGATTCGGAGAAGATATGCTTGGATAAGATGTCTTTTGCAAACCAGCATTTGAAGCATAGTCCGTTATGGTTCTTCTAAAATAACATCCTTGTTTTTGTTATCTATTAATTCGCTTATTTTGTTTAAGTAGGCCTATTACGTGATTGTAGTGTTACCAAAAATAAAAAAATATATATACTTTTTTTTTCAAAATGAACGGAAATCATTTCATGTTTTGTTTTGAATCCAATCTAACAGGAATAAGGATCATTTAACCCTTTCCCAAACAACAAATTTTCGACTGTTCCAAATTGAAAGAGTTTGCAGACGACATTTCAAAATATGATGAAATTGGAAAATAATCTTCTAATATTGCAGAAAACATTGTGGGAAAAGAACAAACTGCTTGTCACAATCAATTACTCCTTTTCCCACAATGTTTTGCACAGTATCTGCAACAAACTGGTCAAATGTCGTTATTGTTTGGGAAAGGGTTAAAAGTTCGATTTATAAAATTGTGATTGGAGCGATATTTACGCCTAGCGTAAAACGCCTGACGTCGGACCGATAAAACTTGTAGTTGATTTCCTTGAAACTATAACAAACTATTTCCTTCACCTGTGTTGGATCGGTGATGTTCAGTCCTATGAACACCAAACATATATACTTACTTCAACTAGTGTTTAAAAAGTTACTCATGAAGTATTACGTTGGGTGTTCATCGGGTACATGCTATCAGCGACCTGCATGTGAAAACCGCGTAACCAAAGCCTATCTATCACGTATTTACACAGTAGATTTAATGTCAAAGGAATAAAACAACACATTTTGACATAATGAATATTTTACTTAACACCTTCATAACAATATGTCGTTGCACAGTGTTTATAGTGCTTGAAGAAGGGGTGGGGATAAATAGTTCAAGCTTATTATCATCAATCCTTTACCAGACAACAAGATGAATCTGTGGGTTTGTTTTGCAGACGACGTTATATACATGTGTCGTAAACCTCGCCTCGGGTAACGAGTTTTATCGGGTTCGGGCTCTGGATAAAAATTGTCTAACTCGGGTTAAACAATTAGTTAGTCAGGATCACACCACTAGCTTTTAAATTAAATGACAATTAAGGTAGCTAGAGCCTAACAAGAAAAATAACAAAATCTTAAAAGGAAATAATAAAGTTTTTAGTCCCTTAAAGTTACAAAGTCAAGTTATTAAACCAAAATGAAACAAAATGCTTTTCTCACAATGTTTCAAGTTCGGACATAAAGTGTTCAATAAAGTTCAATCAAATTATAAAGGATAAATTCACAAAGTCAAAACGATTAACTCTGTTCAAGCCTATCCATTATCATCAATTCCTCATCAGACACCATGCACAAGGAGGATCTGGGGGTTTTTTGCAGACGACGTTATACGCATGCAATATTGGTATATTAGGAGCAAGTGGTGCGCTGTGTTTCAAATGATATCAATTCTACAATTCATTCAAATTACGAACCTATAATGTCAACCTATTTACCAGATGTAGGACCTTTAAACATGTAATTGAATCAGGCTTCTGTACCGAAATGAAATGTTGCTCATAAGAAGCGAATTTTCAACTAGTTACATTTATTTCAACTCCTTTTTAATTAAGAACTTTAATCTGTTGTTACAACAATTTGTTCCGCCTGTTGATCGCTGAAATTTGGACTTCTAACAGGTGTTCAATGGAAGTATTCTTTTGGAAAAAACTGCTCCTTTACAGACCGTTTCCCTGTGAATTCACATAACTTCCTACAAATACTACAACGAGAACACGCAGTGCATTCACAAACGGGACACTCCTTTGCAAAACAATAATTTGAACTCTGTATTTCACACTTGTCCATTCGATGCGTTAGCAATTGACTTAAATCTTTCTCTCCACAAGATCTCTCATATAGTCGTCTGTGATTGATTTCATAAGGGATCTTCCATATGGAAACAGAATTCTGTCCCACACATCCACTACGCCTAACTTCTTGCCAGTACGAAAGTACACTTTTGGAAGCGCCCAATGAACGATCACTTCAATATCGGGTACGTTGACCCCAATTACCTACAGAATACGAATGGAGGAGGCAGGCGAACAGAATTCCTTTATTATCAATTTTTTGTTTGTTTCTTAGTCCTAGAACTGTGAAACATTTCCACGATCCTTCCCCTTGTGGCCTTAATACTGTCTTTGTATACTTGAATCAACAAACACCTTTCAAAGGAGGTCACACTTACCCAATTTGTCACTCGAGGCAAACCATCCAAAACAAAGAAGACCAAAGGTATTTCAATTTGCGTCAGTATGACAATCAAAGACCATCACATTTTGATTATTAAGTAAGAGAGAGAACAAATTTTGCCGAAAATAAGAAAATTAACTTCGAAACAAGTTTCACGGCATAATTGACCAAGTGCCATCGGCGTAATAGAGCAAAATTGAAAGGTTAGTCTGATCAGAGACATAGATGTTATGATTGTAATCTATGTCTCTGGTCTGATAAAATATATTATCTCCATTTAAGTTTTTATTGAAATATAACGGAATACTATCATAATATATCAAGTTAACTTACAAAAGATTAATATGAGGGGGAAAATGTCCGCCCTCGATCTACATTACAGTGAGGGGACAAATGTGCGCCTAAACCCATTACTAAACAATAACCAAATTTACCAGTTTGTTGCAGACGACTCTAGAAAACATTGTGGAACATGGATAAATTGTTCTTAACGAGCAATTTGTCCTTTTCCCACAATGTTTTCTACCTAATAGAAAGGTCATTTCCAATAACATCACAATTTGAAATGTCGTCTGCAAACCCTTTCAATTTGGGACGGTTGAACATTTAACGTTCGGTAAAGAGTTATACAAAAATGGGAGCAAATGTTCGTGGGGGGGGGGGGGGCAACTTCCCGTATATCATTTCGCAAGTTTCAGCCAATGCGTTGAACTAAGTCTGCAAGAAGCGCAATTTAACTTTCCATGTATTTGGTTTCAATTAGGAAAAATGACGGCCTCAACTTTGTCTGGACTTCTCATTTTTAAAACAAGATAGTTAACACCGTCGAATTCCATAAATGAATCCATTGTTTCAAAAGAAGTAACAAAAACATATATAATCAGATGATGAAAATACTGTGGGAATTATTTTAGTCGAAGTACAGTATCAAGTGCTCACAAATAATGTACTCCCGCCAAACGCGTACAACGTTACTAACAGTGATCGAGTGTAAATCGAGTGTTGACATGTATATCGGACCGTGTAACATAACCCAGAGCGAGACTTAGCATCCGGATGTTTCGGACTTTTACCTCAACGTTTGAAAGCAGGTTTTATGTGTGTGATTTAAATCAAAGTTTTGGATATTTATACAAAAGTGACACTTTTGAGACTTCACACATCGACAGATAAAAGGTTGATCTCCAAATCGGTATGTTTGATTTCATAATCCGTTGCATATTTATGGAACGATAGGTGGTTAAACATGCGCAGAAAATCTGTGCGCAAAAATCTAACGTAAATATCACGATTGACTCTGGACTCGAAGGCGTCAGTCAAAATAGCAATAGCCTTCGAGACCAGTTATCTGGACTAATGAAAGGAACAGCTTGAAATTTGGACGATATTCCTTGAAATATATGATTCTTAAGTCATTGTTTGGATTGACAGTAAATTTTCTATACTGGATATTTGTCATATTATAAGAATGTCCATTTGAAAAAAATAAATAAAAATAAATTAGTGACTTAACGCGTGAATTTACAAGGATATGTCAATGCGTTCATATGAAAGGAACGGCTTGAAATTGGGACGATTTTCCTCGAAATAGCAATCCTTTAGTCAATGTTTGGATTGACAGTGCATTTTCTTTATTGAATATGTTTCATATTATAAGAATATTCTTCTGAAAAAAAAGTAAGTAACGTAACGCGTAAATTTGCAAGGATTTGTAAATGTTTTCATATGTAAGAACCGGCTTGAAATTTTGACGATATTTGTGAAAACAGCTAGTTCTATTAATATTTGTTGAAAAAAAACCACGAGTACTTTTTCGTCAATGAACGTGTAATAGCATTTAGGTTTTAATTGAGTAGTAAACAAAGACATAGATCTGAATAAACGAATTGTCTTAAAACCGTACATCGTATAACTATTAACTGTCAAATTCACCCTGCATTTTCTTATCAATACATGAAATGAAACGGGAGAAGATCATAAATTGCGAACAAATAAACCGTATTATAACCCAACTTACTTGTAATACGAAGGTTATCCTTTAACTCACATTTTCACCACACATCCAATCTTCAAAACTAAACACTGGCACATTCAAGAGTATTTGTTAAAATCATCTGGCAACTTTCCAGTAACTCCACCCCCAGTAAGAGATCTATGATTTCGAAATTGATTCCGATGTCGTCTTACCAGATCAACTGTTTTGACTTAAGAATTGTTTTTCATATTCACTTTGCATTTATGTTCGTTTTCTCTCGTGTAAGTAGCCTTGACATATTGAGCATTTAATTTTCGGACAGGTTTAATAATTAACAGCTTAAACAAAAAAATCGTCATAGTTTATTTTATTAACATCCTTAAATAAAAATATTTGAATTTATTTTTTTATGATTTTGGAATTTAAATATCAATTTGACAAAACTTGATTTTGATATTAAAACGTTTTTTGTTGAAAACATAGAGTTTATACCGTTTTGGTGAATACTGATTATCATATACTTATTGAAGTGTCAAACTATTCTAATAGAAAAGACAACATGTTCACTTCTTTGAATATCATAACGACAAAGTATCAGACGTAAGTCACATTGAGATATTAATATGTCCTGACACCTTATCAATCCAAACATCCTGTGAGAGTTTGGTCTAATTGGTTATATCTTAAAACAATGGATTTTTTAGCAAAATTTGATTGCCGCGCATTGAAAGTGTGAGATTTGCCGCTTGTTATTTCATGTCTGGAATAGCAGAACGTGTCAGACCTGTTAATTAACAACAGAGATATTTAAGAGATTAACGCCAGAGGCTATCTTTCGCCTAAACAATAAAGGACTTGAGACTTGAAACATACTGTGCAAATGTGGCAGATTGGTGTTAATTTGCATCACGACCCTTAATCCTTGTAATGTCCGATGTTTGTTGATTGACCCTTTGTATATGAGGTAAACTGACAATAATCAATTTAATTGTAAACAAAGAGATTATGTTCAAATGTGTAAATTATATATTTAGTGATCTTATTACTAAATCATCAATATAAATTTGTAATAATCATGTTTGAACACCTGCATTTCAGTGTGACATACGTCATTTAAACCAATATTACCAATGGCAAAAAAAATGAGGTGTGTGATCTAAATAATTCCGAAAAGCAGACATCATTTGCGTTGATGAGTTCAGAGACAGTTTTCGGATATCAAATATTCATTATTTTGAATTTTCATTCAAAGACAACGGCAGCTAAAAGAAACTTGCTTGTTTTAATCGGTTTGTTATCATAGCAATCAACGTACATTTTGTCTCATTTATGTACAATGGCAACGTTTCTACGATTATGTTAAAACATAAAACAAGTTTTGCAAATAAGAACAAGATGCATTTAAGCGTTTAAAACCCAAAGACATGGCAATACAATAACTTATGATGTTGGATGAAATTAACATATTCTTGCAACCCTTTGAATTCTTACTTAATATAATCGAAAAGCAGCCTAATTAAGTATTCCTAACTAAGTATGTAGCATAGTTAATCTGTTCCAAACAAAACTAGTTTGGCGAGTAAGAGAGTCATTCAAGGAAATTAACTTTCAAAAAAGGTGTAATCAACGTGATTTATCCTTTTCTTGAATTTATCTACATTTACACAGTGCAAATTCTATATAAAGATCTAGCAAGACTACACGAGGCTCTAACACCCCAAACTAACAGTCAGGAATTGTTTTAACCACGAACATCAGTTCACCACAACGTTAATTTTGAAAAATATTTTCCTTTACATGAGATCATGTGAGAAACAGCGTAACGAAAGGACTTCAGGCTTAAATTATCATTAGCAACTTGATACATTGGGTAATAAAACAACGAATTTTGATAGATATTTGGGGTCATTCCGAAATACAATGTACACGTTCGCGCGTCACACCAATGTCTTGACACATGCTCGTATGCTTTATCGCTTGATTGGTGTTTGAAAGTGAGATGAGCTTTGTCTGGTTTGCATTGACAGTCTTGAAACCAATACATCAAGGTAAAGTGAATGTTGTCGGTGTGTTTCAAATAAGGGAAATATAACAGTTACTCAATAAGTAGAATGAATTTGAAGCGTCTTCACCTGTATAAATTACTTTGAATTGAGTCCGATCATTTAAAGATCAATAAAATCAATTCTCTGGAAACGCCTAACAATGCGTAAACTTGCCGTCTTTGAAGTGAAAGTAACACAGCCTACTGTTCTTGTTTGGGGAATATATATTTTGCTTATTTGTAAAGTAAACACGGTCCAGTTTACTTATCGAAACTTTCTGCAGCTTTTATGTTCGTCGGAAAACGGGAGAAACTCGCATCCCCGCGACCAAAAGCAGAATAACACCAGAAGACCTGTCAAAATACCATATTCAATATCCAATTTACGTTTCCCAAAACACAATTCAACACTTAAAATGTCCGAAATTTGTGCAAAAACACCGTCGTTACTGAGAACTAGATTCTTCTTACTGATAGTTCATATGACTTTGAAGCACAAATGACGTCACAACAAGGGAGATAAGTCATTCACAAACATCGATAAAGGTGAATAAAAGTAGTCAAAAACAACATTTTTCGCTTCTGTATGAGAAAAAAATCATTACCTCCGTCATAACGAAACCATAACCTAATTCAAAAACCATAATTAAAGAAAATGTTGTTTATCGGGAAATATGACCTTTAAGACTCATAAAACCGGTCTTTGGTCCGAAACCTAGCCATTGCTCATCAACTATATAGGGGTGATATGCACCTTCAATAGGGGCGATATGTACCCTCAAAAGGGTGATATGTTCCTTTAATAGTGGTGATCTGTACCTTCAATAGGGGTGATCTGTAACTTCAATAGGGGTGATATGTACCTTTAATAAGGGCGATATGTACCCTCAAAAGGGGTGATCTGTACCTTCAATAGGGATGGTCTGTATCTTCAATAGGGGGGATTTGTTCCTTTGATGGGGTTATTTGTACCTTTAATAGGGGTTATTTGTACCTTCAATAGGGGTGATCTATACCTTTAATAGGGTTATTTCAACCTTAAATAGGGGTTATTTGTACTTTTAACCCTTTAAGGTATAGAGATAAGGCTTATCAGTGACACTATAGGTATAAACCATCCGATTATCGAAGACCATTAACGCATACATAACTAGTCACCCTGGGTACCTATTTGCACGGGATTATCTCCGATGATTGTTATTGATTGGGGTACTGTTAATCAAACCTAAATTAATGCATTTTACATTCATCTAATAGATTTTTTCAAAGAATAAAAGACGACGAGAACAAAATTTCCTTTAAGTTGATGTTTTTTTTTCTTTATTTAGTGATACATTCATATCAGGATTAAGTTGTAGAAAATTAAACAAACAATGAAAATGTATATTACGGTGTGAATTATACAAAATCAAAATTAATAATATGACTTATGTGTTCTCCCTGAGAGATCCGTAATTTGTTTTCCGTTTGTCATCAATTGCAGGGAATTTTGTTGCCGAAAAATACCGTTCATGACTCGAGATACATACTTTGTCTTTGCATATTTCTCAACAAAGCTGAATCGTTTTACTTCAATTCCCATTCAAACCGTTTCCAAAATATATAAAAGAATGTTTTTCAGCGCAATATTGCTTTGTAAAGGAGTTAAACCTAGTCCTTCTTATAAATGTAAAACAGTAAAAATCAACTCATTTTGGCAACGAAACATGCTTATATTTCCGTAAAATACGTGTCCATGGGTGATGAATTTACCAAAAGCTCGTAGTTGTAGTCAAAGTCGGAGGAATGATCTAATTTGCTTGTCCGTGAATTGGTAATATTTATCAACATTTCATCATCTTCAGGCTTAATAAAAAACGATCAAATTACTGCTCTGAATCTACATTGATGTCCGACTTGCGATCGGAAACACCAAATTGGCTAAATATTTTAAAAAGGCCGTCTTTATAACGTCAATTATTTGACGGCTCGATTTTCAATCGCCTTTAAACTTTGAACAATAGCTCCGTGTCATAAACATCCTTTACAGGTCGCATGCCGTATGCTCTGGTTTTAATTGGATAGTATTTTTAGAAATGTGTTAAGTTACTAAAGAATTGCATGAAATCCTTATCGAGTCTTTACAAATCGGCAGTGTTTTGATCTTTTATGACCGGAAGACTTCTCATTAAATAGTCTACGGGTCGCGTGCCCTATGTTCTTTTTAATTGGATAATATTTTTAGAAAAGTGTTAGTTTGTAAAGAATTGCAGGAAATCCTTATCAAGTCTTTACAAATCGGCATTGTTTTGATCTTTATGACAGGATATCGAAGGCCGCTTTCAGTTTTATTGGGGGTGGGTATTTCATTTCCCTTCATCTCAGTCCCATAGCGTCTCTTTTAGAAGTGTGCCGCGTGACCACTATCAAAAGATTCGCTCTAGAGCAAAAGTTTAAACTTTGACCCCATGATTTTATCATCGTATATGAAAGAAAACATATTTGTTTAATAGGAAAATAAACTTTGGAGAAAATGACGTGTGTGTTTATTTGTGTAATTAAGGGTTGAAGTTGAATCAATTTTTCAGCTGTCAAAAAGCGTTCTATGCAGTAATCGATAGCCCGTCAAAATAGGTTTTATACGGTAATAGGTATACCGGCGAAAAGTGTTTTATGCGGTAATCGATAAGGCGGCGAACGGCGCTATATACCGTAAAGGGTTAATAGGGGCGATATGTACCTGTTATAGGGGTGACCTGTACCTGTAGTATGGGTGATCTGTACTTTTAATAGGGGTTATTTGTACCTTTAATAGGGGCAATATGTACCTGTAATAGGGGTGATCTGTACCTGTAATAGGGGTGATCTGTACTTTTAATAGGTGTTATTTGTACCTTTAATATGGGCGTTATGTACTTATAATAGGGGTGATCTGTTCCTGTAATAGGGGTGATCTTTATCTTTAATAGGGGTTATTTGTACCTTTAATAGGGATGATTTGTACCTTATATAGGCGTTATTTGTACCTTTAGTAGGGGCGAACTGTACCCACAATAGGGGCGATCTGTCCCTTTAATAGGGGTGGTCTGTACCTTTAATAGGGGTTATTTGTACCTTTGATAGGGGCGAAATGTTTCTGTAATAGGGATGATCTGTACCTTCAATAGGGGTGATTTGTACATTTAATAGTGGTTATTTCTACCTTAAATAGGGTTGATCTGTACCTTTAATAGGGGTGATTTGTACCTTTAATAGGGTTGATCTGTACCTTTAATAGGGGTGACTTGTCCCTTTAATAGGCGTGATTTGTACCTGTAATAGGGTGATCTGTACCTTTAATAGGGGCGATATGACCATGTAATAGGGATGATCTGTACCTTTAATAGGGGTGATTTGTACCTTTAATAGGGGTGATTTGTACCTTTAATAGGGGCGATCTGTACCTTAAATAGGGGTTAATTGTACCTGTAATAGGGTGATCTGTACCTTTTATAGGGGCGATATGGCCCTCTAATAGGGATGATCTGTACCTTTAATAGGGGTGATTTATACCTTTATTAGGGGCGATCTGTACCTTTAATAGGGGTAATTTGTACCTATAATAGGGGTGATCTGTACTTTTAATAGGGGCGATTTGTACCTTTAATAGGGGTTATCTGTACCTTTAATAGGGGTGAATTGTACCTTTAATAGGGGTGATTTGTAACTTTGATAGGGGCGATCTGTACCTTTAATAGGGGTTATTTGTACCTTTAATAGGGGTGATCTGTACCTTTAATAGGGGCGATCTGTATTTGCAATAGGGATGATTTGTACCTTTAATATGCGTTATTTGTACCTTAAGTAAGGGTGAACTGTACCCTCAATAGGGGTGATCTGCACTTTTAATAGGGGTGATCTGTACCTTTGATAGGGGTTATTTCTATCTTTGATAGGGGCGATATGCATGTGTAATAGGAATGTAGGTAAAAATGCCAGTGGTAAAAATGCCAGAGGTAGAAAAGCCAGAGGTAAAAAAGCCAGAGGTAAAAATGCCAATAAAAATGCCAGTGATAAAAATGCCATAGGTAAAACTGCCAAAGATGTATTAAACCATCTTTTTCTTTATTTTTTACAGGCTAAATGGTTATTTGAAGGACTAAGTACTGTAAATAGTTCTGTTTCTATTTTACAATCTTAAGGGTTAGTTAGGGGAATGTTTTGAAGCCGTAATTTTTTCATATAATTACCTATGTAAAAATGCCCCGATTGTGATTTTTCATTCATTCCATGATAATTAGGTTGTTTTGGGTTTGTTTGATTTTTTTTTGTTGTTGTTGTTGTTGCTGTTGCTGGCTTTTTTTTGGGGGGGGGGGGGAAGCATGGATATATGAACATAAGAACAAACTTCCATGTACAGTTAAACTTATTTTAATGAGGAATATAAACAAACCTTACTATTATTTACATACATACCATGTAACTAACAAGTAATACAGAGTATTGTATCATAGAACTCTTCATTAGTAGTTGTGATTTACTTTTAATTTGTTCATGTTTTAATAAAAGATTTAATTTTCCTTTAAAGTCACTCAAATTGAACCTAGAATAATGACCTGAAAACTCAATTATTTACATGCGTAGTCATGCAACACACAAATAATGCAGAATAACATAAATAGCCATGTAACTTTCATATTATGTATCATACTGTTGAACTTTTGTCATGTTTTAAATATATATTTTTAATCAATCATAAAGGAAATTGCATTATAATACTTTAAGGCACTACTATTAACATAAGTAGTCATGCAACTCACAAGTTATGCAGACTATTATTTCAGAATATTCTGCTTACTTTACATTTACATTACATTTGTTCATACTTAATTTCATTAAATGTCTCTCATATAGAACCTTGACTAATGGAATCTTAGATAACAAAAAAACCGGTAGTCATGCAGCTTACAAGTAATGCAGAGTATCAAATTTGAGAACTCTCTACTCTGCTCTAAAATTGTAGCAGGAACAATATTAACCCATAATTAAACAAGTGAACTTTCAAAATGATTTTTAAAAATGATTTTATGTATTTTTAAAGCATTGTATTAGAATAATTTAACAATTATAAAATTGATAAACAATGATTTGTATATTATCTTTTATTATAATTGATACAATTCGATATTTGAAACAAAAGTAATTAAAATTGTAGCAGGAACAATATTAACCAATAATTAAACAAGTAAACTTTCAAAATAATTTTTTTTAAATTGTTTTTATATATATTTGGCATTTTTACCTCTGGCCTTTTTACCTCTGGCTTTTTTACCTTTGGCATTTTTACCTAGTTGCCTATGGCATCTTTTCCTCTGGCTTATTTACCTCTGGCTTTTTTACCTATGGCATTTTTACCACTGGCATTTTTACCGCACACCGTGTAATAGGGGTGTTATTGTTTCGCCAGGTCACTTGCATGTATCATACCTCCCTGCAGAGTTTACCTTCATTAACAAACAAACACCTTCTCTTAACAGGGACAAATCTTACACGTAAAATGAATGAAATGTACACATCTCATTTGCCATGTTGTTCTTTGCCAGTTATCAAATCAATTATATTTGTAGGGAGCGTATATATATATATTCAATCGGGTTTCCCTTTTTCCTATACTTGCCTTTACGCTATACGTGCACTATAGGCCTTTTCAGAAACTGTTGTTATCTTTTCTTGAATACTCTTAATCGGAGACCGGTTTAAGACTTCCGGGTATTAAATCATAACAGCTGACATTGAGAAACATAGATAAACTGCTGAGTGTATCTTAACAATGCTGTCGAAAGTCGTGTTTGTAAAAACTACATTGGAAAGATTGTTGAGGAGGGGAAATATCAAAGTATATCCTTACTTTATGTTTACTCTCTAGCGGAAAATTTACCCCGTTTCCCTAGATAAAACACTGTATACCAACGCGGTTACAACGTTGCGATTCATTTTAGTGAGAATCGTCGATCCTCTGCTAAAACAATTATTTAAGTATAGAATACGATAATGTAGATCTGTTTGATTATTGCCTTAACTTATGATAACATTATTCAAAATCCATTTTGCAATCTAACATTTTCAAATGATATATTGTACCATGTAAATGCAAACACAATGAACAGATGATATGATGCAATCTGATCAAACCTACTTAATAAATGTTCCACTTATTTATGGGACATTCCATCAAATTATGTCCAATAAGAGTGACAAATAAAAGTTAACATATAAGAGATTATGGAATTGGTTTTATTCATGTTTAATGGTCGGACTTCAACAATAATTACACCTAATGAGTCAACATTAGATTCCTCTGATTTGAAACATGTCCATACCATTCACTCTACTTAGAAATACTGTTTCCAAGACCCTTCAAGCAGAAAGATTTACCCTAATCTGACTTTGCAACGCCAATCAAAATATGATTCCGTCATTATATAGCAACCAATGGCATGCCTCGAAGCCATAAGACACACAACTATGTGTCAACGAAACATGATGTGATGCGCGCCTGCGTATTTCGGCAAGCTTCAAAAGATACATATCTTTCACGTCGAGGGTTTTATTGCTTCTTTTATTGGTCAACTGCATAACGTAGGAAATAACATATACGATCTTTTTTAAACCCTCTATATGTGATATATGTAATACCAGCAACAAGTCAAGAGTTATCATGTAGCTATCCGTGACTACCCTCGCGCGAAATATAAATGTAATAGCAGCACCAAATCAAGAGTTATCATGAAGCTATCTGTGACTACCCTCAAACTAAAATATGATGCAATATCAGCACCAAAACAACAGTTATCATGTTGCTATCCGTGTCTACCCTCATACGAAATATAAATATAATACCAGCATCAAGTCAGGATTGAACATGTCGCTATCCGTGACTACCCTCACACGAAGTATGAATGTAATACCAGCAACAAGTCAAGAGTTATCATGTAGCTATCCGTGACTACACTCACACGAAATATGAATGTTATACCAGCAACAAGTCAAGAGTTATCATGTAGCTATCCGTGACTACACTCACACGAAATATAAATTTAATACCAGCATCAAGTCAGGATTTATCATGTAGCTATCCGTGACTACCCTCACACGAAATATGAATGTTATACCAGCAATCAGTCAAGAATTATCTTGTAACTATCCGTGACTACTCTCACACGAAGTATGAATGTAATACCACCAACAAGTCAAAAGTTATCATGTAGCTATCCGTGACTACCCTCACACTAAACTATGAATGTAATACCAGCACCATATCAGGGTTTATCATGTAGCTAGTCGTGACTACCCTCACATGAAATATGAACGTAATACCAGCACCAAATCAGGATTTATCATGTCGCTATCCGTGACTACCCTCACATGAAAAATGAAAGTAATACGAGCACCAAATCAGGATTGTTCATGACGCTATCCGTGACTATCCTCATACGAAATATGAAAGTAATACCAACACCGAGTCAAGAATTATCATGTAGCTATCCTTGACTATCCTAGTACGAAATATGAAAGCAATAGTAGCACCAAGTGAAGATTTGTAATGTTGCTATCCCTGACTACCAAGATTTACAAGGTAGCTATCTGTGGCTACTCTCATACTGACTATGAATTATATACCAGCATCCAGTGTTGATTTATCACATAGCTATCCGTGTCTACGCTTACACTGAAAATTCGATGCGCCTTAATACATCATTCATTCATTACACTGAAAATGAATGATGAACCTGTATCCAGTAAAGATTTATCTTGTAGCTATATGTTACTACCCTCAGACTGAATATGAATACTCTTCTCGTGTCCAGTAAAGATTTATCACGTAGCTATCCGAGACTACCAACACACTGAATATGAATGGTATACCCGTAGCTATCCGTGGCTACGCTTACACTGAAAATGAATGACGTACCAGTATTAAGTAAATATTTATCTTGTAGCTATATGTTATTACCCTCAGACTGAATATGAATACTCTTCTCGTGTCCAGTAAAGATTTATCACGTAGCTATCCGAGACTACCAACACACTGAATATGAATGATATACCCGTATCCATTAAAGATTTATCACGTAGCTATCTGTGGCTATGAATATGAATATGATTGCTTTACCAGTATCCAGTAAAGATTTATCACGTACCTATCTGTCGCTACCCTTAGTCTGACAATCGTATCTACTCGGCAATCCCCGTAACAAGTCGGTAAATTATTCTAAGAACTGACCGAGTTGTTCCGAATGTCAGTCTGAATATGATTGATGTAACCATTATCAAGTAGAGCTTCATCACGTAATTATCCGTGGCTACGCTCACACTGAATATGAATACTATACCAGTATACAGTAAAGATTTATCACGTAGCTATCTTAGGGTACCCTCACACTGAATATGAATGCTATACCTTTATCCACTAAAGATTTATCACGTAGCTATTCGTGGCTATGCTCACACTGAATATGAATGCTATAGCAGTATCCAGTAAAGATATCTCACGTAAAAGTTTATATGAGTTAAAAAGGCGGAAGACTATGATGGACCAGACAATAAGTATCAGAAAAAAGATGATTTCAGAAAGAGTAAGTCACGGAGAGCTACACAATGAATCTTGATTATTGTATATCACATACATTAAGACGTATAGTAGTTACGGATAGCTTCATAATGAATCTAAAAAGGATCACTGTATTTCATATATATTTAGAGTGAGAGTAATCATGGATATCTACATATTTCATGTGAAGGTAGTCACGGATAGCTACATGATAAATCTTGACTTGGTGCTGGAATTTTATTCATATTTATTTTGAGGGTAGTCACGGATAGCAACATGATGAATCTTGAAATCGTGCTGGTATTACATTCATACTTCGTGTGAGGGTAGTCACGGATAGCTACATGATGACTCTTGACTTGTTGCTGGTATTACATTCATCCTTCGTGGAAGGGTAGTCACGGATAGTTACATGATAACTCTTGACTTTTTGCTGGTATTACATTCATATTTTGTGTGAGGGTAGTCACGGATAGCAACATGATAAATCTTGACCTGATGCTGATATTGCATTCATACATCTTGTGAGAGTAGTCACGGATAGCTACATGATAACTCTTGACTTAATGCTAGTATAACATTCATATTTTGTGTGAGGGTAGTCACGGATAGCAACATGATAAATCTTGACCTGATGCTGATATTGCATTCATACATCTTGTGAGGGTAGTCACGGATAGCAACATTATAAATCCTGACTTTATGCTGGTATTACATTTATATTTCGTGTGAGGGTAGTCACGGATAGCTACATGATAACTCTTGACTTGTTACTGGTATAACATTAATATATCGCGCGAGGGAAGTTACGGCTAGCTACATGACAATTCTTGACTCAGTGCCGGTATAACATTTATATTTCGTGTGAGGGTAGTCACGGATAGCTACATGATAACTCTTGGCTTGTTGCTGGTATTACATTTATACTTTGTGTGAGGGTAGTCACGGATAGCAACATGATAAATCCTGACTTGATGCTGGTATTACATTTATATTTTGTGTGAGGGTAGTCACGGATAGTTACATGATAACTCTTGACTTGTTGCTGGTATTACATTCATACTTTGTGTGAGGGAAGTCACGGATAGCAACATGATAAATCCTGACTTGATGCTGGTATTACATTTTTGTTTTGTGTGAGGGTAGTCACGGATAGCAACATGATAAATCCTGACTTGCTGCTGGTATTACATTTATATTTCGTGTGAGGGTAGTCACGGATAGCTACATGATCACTCTTGACTTTTTGCTGGTATTACATTAATATTTCGCGCAAGGGAAGTTACGGCTAGCTACACGACAATTCTTGACTTGGTGCTGGTATAACATTCATATTTCGCGTGAGGATGGTCACAGATAGCTACATGATAAATCTTGACTTGGTGCTGGTATAACATTCATATCTAGTGTATGTATAGTCACGGATAGGTACATAATAATTCTTGACCCGGTGCTGGTATTACCTTTATATTTCGTGTGAAGATAGTCACGGATAGGTACCATTCGGAACACATCGGCCATTTCTTAAAATAACCTCGGAAGCAATGGGGAGCCATTTTTGAAAGTAGGTCAGCAATGAAGGGCATGTCCGTTTGCAATCGTATCTACTCGGCAATCCCCGGCACAATTGCCGAGAAGAGCCGATTGACAAAATATGAAACAAAGATGTGTTGATATGATCATCTTTAATGAAAAGGGTAAAAAAACATTCAATTGTGATAAATAGCCAATTTGTGTGTATCTAAAATACCTATTTAGTGTCTGTGTGCATTTTGCGTTAACCGCCGGAAATAGGGCAAATTACCCCAGGATTTCTGGTGTATTCATGTACTGCCTACGAGGTATATCTACCGACTTGTTACGGGGATTGCCGAGTAGATACGATTGGGATAGGTACATGATAAATTCTGACTTGGTGCTGGTGTACCATTCATATTGCGTTTGAGGTTAGTGACAGATTGCTTTATGGTAAATCTTGACTTGGTGCTAGTGTATCATTCATATTTCGTGTGCGGATTGTCACGGATAGCATTGTTATAATTTTTGGTTCTTTAGTTAGACTACTTTCACTACCCATTTCTTCAATCAAGTCTATACTATACTGAATTAGAGATTTAGTTTTGAATGAATGACATATGATAAGTAAATGATCTTCTTTGCATTCTTTATAGCAACACGTTGTGTCCGTAAACCAGTTGGCGTCCTAATTACGATTAAAAGGCATAATTTTGAATATTTTCTATGTATAAAAAAGGCTCTCTCAAAAAATAAAGTTGAATTTGTCAATAAGATTCATCTATATTAAACAATGTGCAGTGAGATCAATATCACTATGTGCAATTAGGCGGCGTATTGAGCAACACTGTCCTTTTTGGACGTTTAATAACTGAGACTCATTGTTGCTGGTCTCATTTTATTCAAATAAATAACTTGATTAGAAAGATAAATGAGAAGTAAACCTATTGTTGCAATAAAACTGAAATATTGTTGATATATACTTAAAGTATATAACGAGTTAAACTAACAATAACTGGGTAAGTTCGTCCATCCAAAGACATAATTAACATTTTCATAAGGTATTTGCTTTGGTTCCTCCAATTTTTACACTTGTTCAATGCATAGAAAGATAATTGAGAAGCCTACTATTGTCGCGACAAACTAAAATATTGTTGACATGTACTTAAAGTACATAACAAGTTAAACTAACAATAACTTGTTTAACGGGGTTCATTCCTCCATCTAATGTTAATCCTGGTTCAATGCTTAGAAAGATAATTGAGAAGCCTAACATTATCGCAATACAACTGCAATATTGTTGACATGTATTTAACGTATATAACGAGTTAAACTTACAATAACTTGCTTAAACGGGATAAGTTCGCCCATCCAATTTTTACCCGGTTCAATGCTTAAAAAGATAATTGAGAAGCCTACTGTTCACAATATAACTAAAATATTGTTGACATGTACTTTAAGTACATGACGAATTAAACACACAAAAGACCTTCTTATGACAATTCACAGCAGCAAGGCTAGAACACAAATTCGCCCGTATAAAAATAAAACATTTACTTTGTAATATCAGAGACATAGATAACAGAGATTGGCAACTCCGGAATTATCGCCAAACTCTCGCGTGCTGCGAGGTTCTGCGAGATAAGGAACGTGCGTACCTGTTTATCCGTTGCCACGGGAGATGTCAAGCGAAATTGATACTTCATTATTACAGTAGAATAGCTATGTTTTGGTTATCTGATTGGTTATCTGAAACAACTTCTGGACATTTTGTTTTATTTTCATTTTATTAAATTGATTTTATGTTAAAAACAAAACAAAAAGTTCCAGTAGGCCTTCTTTTTCAATGACACCTTCTTTTTCAATGACAGGCTTGATTACCATGCAATTCAGAATTGAAATTATAACGACAATGTCTTTCAAGCAAAGGTTTGAATAATATTTTGTAATAAATCAAGTGACTCTATTTAGTTGCAGTTAATAACCAAAGCATGAACTTTCCACTAAGACATGATAGTTTTCGTCAATATTAAAAGATTGCTTTCTCACTTCATTTCATTTATTCTGTGTCGTAAAACTGTTTACAGTGCTCATTTTGTCAAAACAAAACACATTTTTCATCATGACATTATTTCAAGCCAAATGTTTTAATTTAAGAAAATTAAAAGTATTTTATGATGTTAAAATGCATGTGATGAGAATGTTTGTAAAAGTGGTTTTAGTAAACGAAAGGACACGTAAGAAAAAACTGACGTGCAAAGTTTTTCAATACACCTTTTACCGCAGATTCCTCTAATATTGATTGCAAATCAATAAGTACATAATTATTCTTAAACACGTGAGGGTCTGGTCTTATCATGCTGCTGACCGAAATGATTTTAGAAAAAAGAAATGTGAGCTTTTTGAATGTTAAGCTAAAGCAAAGAGTGTGTCTTGTACCTTCGTTTTTATTATCATTTCTCAACGAGAAATTAAGTCAAAGCACACTACTTTTAAAACCAGGCAGACGCTTTAAACAGAACAAATGCTCTCTATTTTGTTTTCGGGATCTTTAGGTCATTAAATTTGAATGAGGTGTCAGAGAGTGGACACAGGGTTAGCGCCACACACTTCTTGTGTAATCGCACTAGCATCAAAAGGTTTTATGACATCAAACTACATATCTTATGGGGTGGCAATTTACAATCATAGCCTGTATTGTCCACTACGTGATTGACTCTATCACCCTTCGTTCTTCAAATGACACATTTCACTTGACATATTTGCAAGCGATCGGAATTAAGAAGAAGTATGACGAAAAAGGATTTATCGTGGTGTTTCTGATTAAGAAGATCTATCCATTCTCTTTTGTCCATTAATTGAATGGATTTTCTTCTTCTTATATAGGAATATCACTTTGAAAATACGGGAACTATAGAACTTAGTCAGCATTTAATACGGGATCAATTCAAACCCATTCAGACGTTTTCAGTAATAACACGTTTGATAAAATCCAAGTTACACAATTTAAGTTTTAATTGATGCAAAAATGAAAGATTTTGATTGAAAATAAAATGGCTGAAATCATGATTATGCTTGTGTGGTATCTAAGCAAACCTGGTATAGCTTCGTTATAAACACCACAATCACTATAAAAAAGCCGGTAACCATAAAACAAAAATAACACTTCAGGAAAATGTCAAGTATGATATGATCCAGTGCATAGTTTTTTAGTTTTACTTGCTACAACTTTGTTATATTTTGGTTGAAAATCAAGATGGCTGAACTCATTAAGGTAGTAAATGGGACATACATGTATTTAGGACGCAATAACTTCTAAATGACAAAGAATACCATACTGAAAATTTGGAAATCAACAAAATCATATTATCCCATTAAAGTGGACATAAATCAAAGATGTTTGAATAATCCTCTTTTAAAACATTTTACTTTGTACAAGTATGAAATATTTTGGTTGAAAATAAAATGGCCAAAATCATGATCATGCGTGTGTGGTTCAGTAAACCTGGTATAACATCATTATGGAAGCGAAGAGTACTATAAAAATGCGGGCAACCATAAAACAAAAATAACACTTCAGGAAAATGTCAAGTATGATATGATTCAGTGCATAGTCTTTTAGTTTTACTTGCTACAACTTTTGAAATTTTTGGTTGGAAATCGAGATGGCTTAACTCATTAAGGTGGTAAATGGGGAATATTTAGTACGCAATAACTTCTAAATGACAAAGAATATCAAACTGAAAATTTGGAAATCGACAAAATCATATTATCCCAATAAAATGGACATAAATCATAAATGTTTGAATAAACCTCCATTAAAACATTTTACTTTGTACAAGTATGAAATATTTTGGTTGAAAATAAAATGGCCGAAATCACGATCATGCTTGTGTGGTTAAGTAAACCTGGTATAACTTCGTTATGGAAGCGAAAATTACTTTGAAAATGCGGGCAACCATAAAACAAAAATAACACTTCAGGAAAAGGTCAAGTATGATATGATCCAGTGCATAGTTTTTTAGTTTTACTGTACACAACTTTGTTAATTTTTGGTTGGAAATCAAAATGGCTGAACTCATTAAGGTGGTAAATGGGATATGTTTAGTACGCAATAACTTCTAAATGACAAAGAATATCAGACTGAAAATTTGGAAATCGACAAAATCATATTAACCCATTAAAATGGACATAAATTAGAAATGTTTGAATAAACCTCCATTAAAACATTTTACTTTGTACAAGTATGAAATATTTTGGTTGAAAATAAAATGGCCGAGATCATGATCATGCTTGTGTGGTTAAGTAAACCTGGCATAACTTCGTTATGGAAGCGAGGATTACTATAAAAATGCGGGCAACCATAAAACAAAAATAACACTTCAGGAAAATGTCAAGTATGGTATGATCCAGTGCATAGTTTTTTGGTTTTACTGTGCACAACTTTGTTAATTTTTGCTTGTAAATCAAGATGGTTAAACTCATTAGGGTCGTAAAAGGGACATATTCAGTACGGAATAATTTCTAAATGACAAGGAATATCAAACTGAAAATTTGGAAATGTAGAAAAACAAACACTTTCTTTAAAATGGACTTGAATGGGAAATGTTTGAAAAACTCTCCTTTAGAACAGTTTGAATCTAAAACTACTCAATTTTCACGTTTATCGCACAAAACCACGAAATTGCGAACAATTCAATCAAGTTTGTCGCAGTTTGCCATGTTTATTTCTTTGATAATCGCTTACTGATCGGTCTTGTTGTGTTGGATGGAGAAACTTTCTAACAATAACAATATAGTAAATTCGGTAAGAAAATGATTTAATTATGACTTAAAACACACTTAAATGTGTGTTGCCTATTTCGCGTTTAGTTGAAAATAGCGTCGATAGACAGATCTCGAAATGTCTCGCTAAATAACGAGTCATGCGAGATATCGCAGACCAGCTATAAGGTAAAGAAGAAGTTGCCAATCTCTGTTATCTATGTCTCTGGTAATATAGATAATCCCATTATCACATGATTGACCGCCGCCATTACGACGGTCACGTGACTGTCCGCCATTACATTACTGCAAATCGATATCTCAACACTGCTGAATCAACGGATCAATATTTGAAAACATTTCTTTTAAAAGAATCTGCTACTGGGTTGGAAAATGGACCAAACGAATGAAATTCGTAAGTATAAACTCGGACAATTCATATTTTGAGTTTGTTTATCTTCAGATCAATTTTAACCTTTGAAAATTGTCGTATTTTACTGTCTGTCGCAGGTAAACAAAGCGATAAAGGAACAACGACCTGTAAAATTCGTGGATCGTAATCATATGTTCTTTGGGATGAAACGCATCGTTATGGGATGAAAAGCATCCCTGTTTGTGTAATTTACTGCGAATTAGTAATTCTGCCACTTGAGTAGAATCACCAATAAAAAAGTTGAAACCAAACATTGAGAATCGCGTTACATGTCTGAGGTCAAAATTTAGAACGATTTTGATTAATGTATTTTTCAATCTACCTAAACATTTTCCGTTGTGTAATTGCGTGATGTAAAGGCAACTCTTTTATCTTAAGCTGTTGTTTTCAAGTGTACAAAAACACATATGTCTATATCGTGATTGATCTATATCTTAATCATTATCAATTGAAACAGATGTTGTGATTTTGATACTCATTCACCCTTGATTATCTTTAGAAAAAAAGATACGTCATGGATAATTATGAGCTAAAATGCCTCAATGATTAATGAGATCTAAACATATTTTACTTGTAAGTTAATGGGAAATGTTTATTATTTTGGTAAACATAAGAAAATAAAGGCTTCCTTGATTAGACAGTTCCTGATGAGCTGTCTTACTAGGGTACACTGCATTTGCAAAAGACAAGAAAAGTCACTCACAGTTTAAACAATTTAAATATTGATTATTGATTTTGTGTTTCTTTAGGGCTGCCATCAGAGAATGAAAACTGGGCGAAAAATGATACCAGAGCCTGGCCAAAGGTGACATATGAGGACATGGTGGATTACCTCATCAATGCCAAGGCGTATGACGGGAAGAAGATGAAGTCCTTTCGCGCTCTGTATGGTTACAACTATGTACAAAACGGGTAGATTGGCGACAATTACCATTGCGTGGTTGGGGACCTACACTATTTGAAGGCGGCTGTCTCACCGAGCCAACCGGGTGTAGGACGAAACGACTATAAATCATGGGTCTGTGTTACAAAGGACAATGAGGTGGTGACCGGACATTGTACTTGCCCAGCAGGGAACGGCCGATCCTGCAGTCACATCTCCGCCATCATTTATGCTGTGACTCTGGCCTGGAAGCATGGCATCGGAGGAATGACATATACAGACAAGCAGGTTGCATGGGGAAAAGATTCTGCAAAGGTACTTAACCATGAAAAACTTTCAGAAATGAGTTTCAAGAGACCAGACCCAGCTGGAATCCCTATTTTGGAAGAGAGAAATAGGCAGAGTTTGGACAAGATGCCTTCTCCAGTACAACATGAACCATGAAGAGTTTGTGCAGCATGTCCAAAA